>JAJPUD010001569.1:0-66276 GCA_023553655.1 Myrmecobius fasciatus
TCCTTCTTTCCTTCCTTCCTTCCTTCCTTCCTTCCTTCCTTCCTTCCTTCCTTCCTTCCTTCCTTCCTCTCTATCCCTCCTTCCTTCCTTCCTTCCTTCTTTCCTTCCTTCCTTCCTTCCTTCCTTCCTTCCTTCCTTCCTTCCTTCCTTCCTTCCTTCCTTCCTTCCTTCCTTCCTTCCTTCCTTCCTTCCTTCCTTCTTTTTCAGACTATTTCAAGGTTTGGAAATTGCGTAGAAGGCCTTGATCCAGGAGAGTAAAGTAAAATCTTATGTGTGAACGCATAGGGAGCTTTTTGGTCCAGTCTAGCTTCAGATGGATGAAGGGGGAGGACGCTAGCAACGTTGTAGGAGATGTGTTTGTAATATAAAGAGATGGATGGGATGCAGACAGTGGAACACTTAAAATGCCAACTTATATCTACAGTTAGCTGCCAAAGCTTATCTACTTGACCTTCAGAGCACATCCCACAAGTCTCCTCTCTATCCTATACCCAGTTCAGGTCTCCAACATCTGTCCCCTAGATTACTGCAATGATGTCCTAATTGAGCTTCCTGTTCTCAGTCTCTCCTCTCCCCAACCTATCCTCCACACAGCTTCCAAATGGAATCTCCTAAAACACAGATTTGAGCATGTCATTCCTTTATACAAAAGTCTCCAGCGATGCCCTCTGACCTTTGAGATAAAATATAAAATCCCTAGCCTGGGATTTAAAGCACCCCATCATCAGATTTCCATCCACCAATTCAGTCTTATTTAATTTCTTTTTATTATTCAGCCATTTTGATCACGCCCAACTTTTTGTGATCCCATTTGGAGGTTTTTTTGGTAGCAACACTGGAGTAGTTTGTCATTTCCTTCTCCGGCTCTTTTTACACATGAAGAAACTGAGATAAATAGAATTCAGTAACTTGTCCAGGATCACCCAGTTAGTAAATGTTTGAGGCCAGATTTGAACCGAGGTTGCTGGGTCCTATGCATTTTGCACTATGGTACCACCTAGCTGCCCACCTTATTTTTATCCCTCCCCTTTATATGTTATCTGTTGTTGTCCAATGGACCTACTCAATCCATAGCATCTCATCTCTTGTCTGTTATTGCTCACGCAAGATCTTCCTTGTCTCAAATGCCTTCCCATTTCTCAGAATCCCTCACTTCCTCCAAAGAAAGGCTCAGCATGAGGCCTTCCTTGATTTCCCATTTCATAGTATTCTGCCTCTGGAAATTCCCTTTTTTCTACCTTATGTTTGCTTTATGGACATGTTGCATCTTCCCAGTAGGAGGTAAGCTTCTTGAGGACAGGAACTTTTCTTCCTGACTCTGAACAGAGTAGTGCACAGCACATTTTACATAGTATTCGCTTTATAAATGTTTTATTGACTAGAAAGACATTTGGCAAATGGCAATATGCAAAGATATATGCACTTTTATAATGAATGAAGCCAGTTTAGATCTACTTAAAAACCTCACTTAATTTTCTTTTTCTTTCTTTTTTTTAATTTTTTTTTTTCGGTGAGGCAATTGGGGTTAAGTGACTTGCCCAGTGTCACACAGCTAGGAAGTGTTAAGTGTCTGAGACAAGATTTGAAGTCAGGTCTTTCTGACTTTAGTGTCAACACTCTATTCACCATCTGGTTGCCCCTTAATTTTTATTTTTCAAGCCTTTCTTATTTGTGCAAAAGAAAGAGTTCCATCAACCGAGCAAGTTTGTAACAGAAACCCTTTTGCTTGGGAGTTGCCAAAGGGGATTCACTGCTGAGAATGTGTCACTTTACTCTTAGAGCAGTTTAAGCAAGTATTAGTCTGATTTCAATCAGTTCCTAGCTGGAGAATGAAGAAGGAGGGGTTGGGGGAGACCTAGACATCCCAGAAGACTAGAGTATAAAGTGACCACGGAGAGTTTTCCCATCCCAGAGGCATGACACTGTTTTTATTTCTTTCTCTTGTGCCACATGCAAGGAAAGAAGCAAGAACTCTGTGTGGTAGAAAGAAAAACCAAGGTTGTTCCTTTAATTAACTTAAATAATCTAGGAGAGGGAACAGACTGCCTGTGGCTGAGGCCGAAAAAGGAGATAACTGACCACTGAAAGATAAAGAGCCTGTGGGGCTTTGATGGTGAGCCAGCCAGAAAGGTTGAGGACAAACCGCTAGGAAGAGCTTTCATCAGGGACCAGGGCCAGGCTGCCGGCTGCTTGAAATGCTAAGAGGGATGTGGGAGCTGTGAGCTTTAGATGGGTCAAGGTGGCTGGAGGGGCGGGAGACACAGTTCTCTCAAAGGCAATGAGTACTGAGGCTGATTGCCAATCTGGTCCTGTCTGCTTTTTCTCACTTCCTTGACTTATTCATAACCACCTCTCAGCCATCAGGTCTGGCTCCTGGACCAGACATTTGGCAAGAGCCAAGTTTAGGTGAGACATAGACTCTGGAGCTATTGGCTCCCCTCTCCCAGCCTAGCCCCCCAGCATCAGAGCATTCTGCCCCACCTAGATGGACTTCAATTGCTGGGCTTCCTTTAAGTTTTCCTGCCTGTGTCTGTAGAATTTAAGTCTTGTATCCCCCATTAGGTCCTTGGCCACTTAGCCAGATGCCCTAGAAACATATTTATACTTCTGGTACCATGGCAGAATGGAGATGTAGGTCTGTAGTCTCCCTAAAGTTCTGGGGTCAAATCCTGGCTTTGCTACTTACAACCATGTGACGTTGGAGAAACAACTTCTCTGGACCTTAGTTTCTTTATCTATTACATGAAAGCATCTGGGTAATTTCTAAGAAATCTTATAGCTTTTTAATTCATGACTCAATGATATGGTTGTTCTTACCTGTGCAAGCAGACAAACCGGCCCCATATACAGGCAGCTCCTACATGAGTCAAATAGTCAGGTTAGTCCACACCTGCCTCAAGGCAACTGGTATTGTGTTCCTGCAATGACTACAGCTTGTGACCTGGATTTTCATCACCATCATCATCATCATCATCATCATCATCAATCTTTGTGTGTATGTGTGTGTGGAGTTCAGATGGAAACGATGCTGGGATGAGTGGCTTTCCAGCCGTTGTTCTATCATACTTGATGTTCTATGAGCTGTTAGGTGGTACAGTGGATAGAGTTCTGGGCCTGGAGTCAGGAAGACTCATCTTTCTGATTTCAAATCTGGCCTTGGGTACTGATCAGCTGTGGGCTTTGAGCAAATCACTTAATCCTATTTGCCTTAAGAACAACTGACTCTTGAATGGGTAGATAAAATAACTATTTTGGTAATTAAATAAAAGAATTGCCACAGAAATTCATCTTCTCGTTTCACTGAAAGTATCTTTGAGACATTTCTGTATGGGATAATAGAAATTTGTATCTCATCCTGCTACCAGCTAATGTTTATTTCTTCATCCTATGTCTATATTTTGAATTTTTTTGGTCCCATGTACTTTGGACACTATTCATATTTAGCAGGGTAAAATTTTATATCTCCCCAAATGTAGTGTAAAAACTGCAATTTTGTGGCACATACATGATTGCTTCTTATAGTTTAATAAAAGTAGTTTTATTATTAAAAGTTGAATAAAAGTAGTTTTAATAAAACAACAATAATATGCAAATAGACTTTGCATAGGCTGTTCCTCATTCCTTGGATCCCCCCCGCCCTTGCTCATCTGTATCTCCTGGCTTCCTTCCAGGCTTAGTACCAGTAACTATCTAAGAATCATCTTTAGGCCCCCAGTTGTTGGTGGCTTGCCCCTCCCAAATCACTTGCCTCTATTTTTTATGTACATGTGGTTTCTCCCCAGTAGACTGTAATGTTAAAGTCAGGGACAATTTCATTTTTGCTTTTGTATCTCATGCCGAACACTTTGTCTAGGACTTAGCAAAAGTTTAATAAGTGCTTGGTGACTCTGTTGAGAAATATTCTTCCTCACAAGTGCCCTTTGAGAAAGTAAATGTGAATATTATTATATTATTATTAAATATTATATATTATAATTATATGTTATATAATTATGTATTATATGTAATATATAATATATATCATTATATAAAATATAATATATAATATCATATTTTATATATAACATATGAAATATAATATATATATGATATATATCAAATATGTTATAATATATTATTATATTATTATACCTGCCATATGACTATTCCTTTTGCTGCCCACACCACTTTCCCCACTGCAGCTCAGCTGATTGGTGACTGCCTCTCTCAGACCACTATGACCCTCATGCCTACCATGCTTCATCACTCCCTGAAGAGTGTGGCAGGCTGGAAGTTGGGGATGGGAAAATGAACATGGCTAGAGAACAGGGAATGAAGGCAAGGTCTAGCTTGGCTTTAGTATTTGTATCCTAGGTATTTAGCACCTAGTGACTGCTTACTAAATACCTTTTAATTAATTCAATCACTCATTAATTCATTTTTTTCTGATTTCCTAGAGAAATAGTTGGAGGCTCTGAAGGGAAATGTAAAGTAATTTGTAGAAACCACATAATATTACAGTGCCAGAAGCAGGACTAGCTATAAAGGACTCAACTCAGAGTTGAGTTCTGTTTCATTTCAGGATGTTTGTCTTTCACTTTATAATTGCCAGAATTTGTTGTTCATTCCTTTCAGTCATGTCTGACTCTTCATGAAGCCCTTTGGAGCTTTCTCAGCAAAGGTACTAGAGTTAGTTTGTCATTTCCTTCTTCAACTCATTTTACAGATGAGGAAACTGAGGCAAATCTGGCTAAGTATTTTTCCCAGAGCCACACAGATAGTCCAATTCTGAGGTTAGATTTGAATTTATGTCTTTTGACTCTAGGCCTGGCAACTTGTAGCTTAAGCATGACTGTGGTTAAGGATGATCCGCTGAATCTCCTAGTTGCCCCAAGCTCTCTTTGAAAGTGAGCTAAATTAAGAATGACTCAATAAAGGGAAATGAGCGATAAAGGAGAAAATATCAATTTTTATCTTAGAAATCGTTTTCTTCTTAAAAGCTATTAAAATCCTAATTGAAATTTTGTTTTTGTTAATTTAAAAATGTGTTTTATTTTAAACTGTGGTAATTAATGAATAAAGTAGAGAATACTCACCACCAGAAACAGACTTGTGCTGATAAATGTTTAACAACTGGCTCTCTAGGGAAAAAAATATAGACAGGACACACTTTTAAATTTAATCTGCCTTATTAAAAATTTCCCCATCACTTTCTAAGCCCTAAATAATCAACAAAGCAATAAATCAAACTTTTTTGATTTATAGTATTCACCAATTTCTGAGGTGTAAATGCTCACATTGGAAATTTAGCAATCGGCTCTTGAGAGCTGGTTCCAGCTGGCACCAGCATGCCCTTGGTTATAAATGGATAGGAGCTTGAATGTAGAATCCTTTATGAAGCTTAGGAAAATCATATAATTCAGATGATTTGAACACCACTATGATGGAGTGGCAAGAATAATGGAGTTGACTTTGTAGGACCTCGCTTTGAATCTCAGTTTTACTATTCACCACTTACATGATCCTGAGCAGGTCATTTAACTTTTTGGGGTCTTAGTTTTCCCATTTGTACAATGAAAGGGCAGGAATAGATGATTTATAAGGGGCTATAAATCATTTCAGGCACTGCCCCAACTTTGTGGAAGTATACCTAAATTCTGGGTTTAGAAATTTTTTTTGAGGCATGAATAAAAACTCTCCAAAAAGCTCAAGGTATACAATGTAAGTTCCAGAAGGATGATACATATCATACCTGCATGCAAATGTGTTTTTTAATCAAATCAAGATTTAGAAATTCATATGTAGTTATGACTACTTGCTTCTCTGTGTAGGACATTCAAAATGGTGGAACTCTTAAATTTTGTAATTTGCAGCTATGACATGTTTCAAGTGACAGCATTGTAAATACTGAATAATAATATATTTCTGACTGAGCCCTCAGGAGGAAAATGAGAATGGAGGAGAATTAAAACTGACAAGAGAGAGACTGCACATAAGAGGAATAGCAAGTACCGTTCTGTCAAAGTGACACAGGATTCGGAGCCATTCAGCATGATTGAAAGATTGATGGTATCATCTACAGTAGAAATGTCCAGTAATGCAGGAGCAGATAAGACGCCATCCTGGGTATTGAGAAATAAATCACTGAGCAGTATTAATTTGCACTATTGCAATGCTAATGTGAACAAAGTGAAATGGTGACACTCTGAGGCCTTCTGATGGTTATTTGTTCTGTTTCTGTAATTTGGCAGGAAAGTAAACTAAGCATGAGGCAACTTGTAGGTTAAGAATGACTATGGTTAAGGATGATGATGGCCATGGAAGTGGTATCACAGTTGTGCTGTAGTAGTCTGGTAATGAAAATGTGGGAGAACCTAATTTGTTTGCAGAGATAATCCATAACCTGGCTTGAAACTCCTTAACCCTTTATTACAAATAATTTCCTCTAAGAATTTTTTGGATCAACTCCCTGGTTATTTCCATTTCAGATAAGAAGATAAACTTAAAGGTATTTATTCAGTTGCAATGAGGTTTAATATTGTGCTAAGTTGGTATTAGAATTAGGTTCTTTTTTGTAAAGGCAGTGAAATAAAGCAGAAAGAGAAATGGATTTAAAATGTAAGGAGCTGGGTGCAAATCCCTCCACAGTATGTTCTTGGGCAAGTAACTTCATCTCTTTTCACTTTAGTTCTTTATATGTAAAATGAGGTGATTAAGCTTGGTGATTTCCTAGGTCTTCCAGCTATAAATCTTATGAAACTGTGAGGAGCAAAGTCAGCTTTTAGGTAAAATTATGACATTTGTTGTTAACGACTAACCCTCTGTTTTTTTTTTTTAATACTTTCTCCATTCTCCTCTCCCCTCCCCACAACATGCACTTCTAACTTACCCTTTGGACACCCCATGATTTCTTTTTTTCACATCCTGTTATCCTCCATCCTCTCAGGAAAGGATGAATATCATCCACCACTGAATTTTTCTAGATTCAGGATCAGCACCATGGCTAGGGCTAGCAATCCCTGGAGTCAGACTGAAGCAGAAGCAGAGCAGTGGAACCTTTATCAACTGGGTTGAAGAGAACAACATTAGTCTGGGATTTAAAAAAGAAAAGAATGAAAGAAACTGCTTCCTGTGTGCTAGCCGTAGTGTTAAGCATTTTATAAATATGATCACATTTGATTTTCACAGCAACTCTGGGAGGTAGCTACTATTATTAGCCTCATGTCAAAGTTGAGTAGAGTGCAACAAATAAAGCTTAACTTTAACTTGCCCAGGGTCACATGGTTATTAAATGTCGAAGCCTGGATTTAATCTCAAGTGTTTCTGAGTCCAAACCTAGTACTTTATCCACCATAGCCCTTAGCTGCCTCTATGAAACTCTGTTAACTTGTTAAACTGACTTTTATGCTTTTAGGTAGTTTATATTGTTCATAGAAAGAATAAAACTCAACAGAACCTCCTGCCTGCAAAAAGAGCTAGCAAGAGTAGATGGGTTTAAATAGGAGAAATTTCCTTTAACTTTGTGTCTTTCTTTTAGTACCCTTTCTAAAAGTGACACAGACAGGGCATAATGTTTCTGTTTCTGTACCCTTTTTCTTTCTGAGCATTTGATTGGGATAATCCCTGATGCTGTCCCAATGGCTTGGTGGGTGTCTGTTCCAGTGGCAACTGAGAACATGTTGAGAAGGTCTTTCAGGGTCAGTTTTTGACTATGTTTCAGAAAAGTATGATTGTTGATTTGTTGCCCTGTTTCCAGGCATATTCTGAGGGTTTTCAGATATAACACTCTGATTCTATTTACAACTAATAAATTGAAAAAGGCTTCAATTTCCTCTTGTACTACTTTGAAAATTGTATAATATTATATAAATATAAATTATCATAATTATTATTGAAATCATCATTTCATCTCTCAAGGATTTTTTGTCTTAAACTTCATCTTATAATGGAATATAAAGCTTGTGTCTGCATTTGACCAGGTGGGGGAGAATTTTTGGCAGGGGAAGGGCTGCTGGAAGACACTCCTAAAATAATTTCAAAATGGCAGGAACCTATGACCCTTAAGGGAAGTATATTCAGCCACATTAAGATGCTTATAATACAATTAGGAATAAAAGACATGGTTACAAGAGGTAAAGCATGGTATAGTGGAAAGAAGGCTGATTTTTTAATCTGAGGGTTTGTTTCCAAACCCAAATGCTTTCTGGGGGATCTCAGGCAAAGCATTTTACCTCCCTGGGTTTCCTTATATATTAAAAAAAGAAGAGGGTTAGAGTCAGTGGTTTCTAAAGTCCCTTTCGGCTCTTGCTCTATAATTGCTCTATCATTCTATGATGTGGTGATTTGTTCATGAAAGAACAATGCAAAGCAATATAGAAATCTACAGAAAGTCAAGTTCCTTATTAGGAGAGTCAGGGAAGACTTCATGGGGAAAGCAGCATTTCATCCGAGTGCCAAAAGTTAAGTAAGATTTATTATGGCCGAAAGGAAGAGCTCCATGATGGCAAATATATAAAAATATTGGGTCCCCCAAGTTCCTTGAGCATTTTTTTGTACACAGTGCCTGATGAATAAATGTTCTTGAATTTAGTTAGTTCAATCATCTAGAATGTCCCTCTCATCAGTCTTGCTATATAAATTGCACCTTCCAAGATCTAGCTTGTTATTCCTCCTTCACCTTCCTTGTCTATTCTAGATATCACTTACCATCCTCTCTTTTATATATTATTTATAATATTTACATATTCATATTTTACATATAACATATCTATATAAAATATATCATTTTCTGATTTTTCTAGTGCTATTTATTTTCTTGCTTTTTAGTCCTTCTTTTCCTAACTAGATTATAGATCTTCTGGAGGGAGGGGCCATATTTTTCATAGTTTTTCTCTTCCCCCAAATACCTTAAACAGGTTTGAGCACATAGAATGTCTTTAATAAATAAGATATTAAAATTGTACTGTTTGTTGTAAGGAGCTCATGAAGTTTACCCAATTTTTTAAACTCAATGGAGGACATCCCTCTAAAATACCCCTGACAGGTGGTCATGTAATCTCCACTCCAACCCTACCAGGACATAGTGTTCATTCCATAATGAATGAGACAGCCCATTCCATTTTTGAATAGCTCTACTTATGACATTGTTTTCTTATAGTTAATTGAAATTTGCTTCATTCTTTCTTTCTTTTGTTTCTAGTTCTACCCCCTGGAGCAGTGCAGAGTGAGTCTAACAGTCCTTAAGATATTTGAAGAAAGCTATCACGTCTACTTCCCCCAAAGTTTTCTCTTCTTTGGGCTAAACATTCCCTGTTTCTCTAAATGGAGTTACAAGATGTGGCTTCCGCTACTCTGCTCTCTCCTCCTAGTTGCCTCTCTAAAATTGAACACCGCGTGATCTCACTCATTCACAATATAGCAAGACTATATCAGGAGGCTATCAATAGAAAATTGTAGTAAGGTTTGTTGGTACCTTTTTACACTGTGTACTCTTTTGGAACTGAAGTTTTCTTCAGCTAAACTATAGTTGAATAAGTGAAGATGATGCTTTTCAACCTGCAAGTTTTAGTGAAATGTTGCCTACAGTCAGGAAATGATTTATACATTGTTCCTTCCATCCTTAGGAGTTTATCATTCTATTCTGGATAATGAAAAAAAGAAATCTAGCTCACTTCTTAGGGGACTAGTGGGAAAAATGACTTGGGGTTCAAAAGACCACAGTTTGTGTTCTAGCTCTTCTACTTACAAACTATGTCAACTTGGTGAAGAAAATAAACATTATTTATCACAGAGAGCAAGGGAAACAGGCTCTTTCAGTAATGAGAAATCTTCCTTAGAAACTTTCTAGCTTCAGTAGCTTGAAGTTTTGCACCAAACAAGAGTTCCAATAGGTTATTGCCTCTCTACTGAACTTTGCATGTTCCATTAGGTGGCTTTTGCAGCACTCCCCAGTCCATCTTGGCCATGTTGTGCCATAGAGTTCCCTTAGTGCCACCAATCTTTTGCCAATGAAAAGCCTTCTTTGGCACTGTAGCGACAAATCCTCCCAAGTTTTCCTATCTTGGCAGGATACATAGTTGTCCCTGAATTAGAGTTCCAATTCAGTGCTAGATAATTCTCCCTTGCATTATGAACCCGGCTTACTAGTCTTAAAGAGGTTTTCCAAGGGGTGGGAAACAAGCTCTTAGCCTCTTTCCTCTCCAAATGGGTCTCTGTCATCAAACCAAGTTACTACACGTGCACCCCAAGGTTTTATGTTTTCTTTCCCTCAGGCACCAGGATTTCATCCCTCTTCTGAGTGAATACTCTTGCAGGCCTAAAATCGCCTCAATTGCCTTGAAATTCCTTCATGGATTTCTCTTGTTGGGAAGAGGTAGCAGTATGATATTTTCAGGACATGAAGCCGTCATGCTTAAGGTGGAGGGAATTGTATGGGAGAAGCCATATAATCCTTGGAAATTAAATATGGTGAGAGAGTGAAGGAAAAACAAACAAACAAAAAAGAAATGGTTCAAGTAAATCCTTTTATATTAGAATGGTCTCAACCTTTCAAGGTTATGCCTTAAAAACAACCTTTTAAAGTGGAAGAGATATTATTGTCCGTATTTTATAGATGAGGGAACTGAGTCCCATAAGCATTGAGTGAATTGTGCAGAACTTGAATTAGAATCCAGTTTTCTGATCTCCTAGCCTCCTATTCTTTCTATTAGGATTTTCTATTTTGGATGAGATTATTTCTCCATCACTTTTGAAAATCATTCCCTAAGAAAAATCTATTCCCCCAAAAGAAGCTCTCTTCACTTGAAGTCCTTTGAGAATGCTATCCTACAGAATTGCTGTAGCAACCAGCATGGATTTCATTCAAATCCATTTTCTTTGAAAGGAAAGGAGAGCTCTCTGACACTTTATTTGAATAGGAACTATTAGCTCTGTGTCTCTTTCACCCAGTCTGTGTGACACTGAGCTCTGAAGAGAGCCTGAGTCTCTCATGGAAGTGGCCCATTAGAGATGTCAGGTGGGCAGTGCAAGTCTCAACTCTTCAGCTTAGAAGCTCAGAGACACTTGCAGTTCACTAATGGTAACAAATTCTGTCAAGCTGTTTGTATAAGCTAGGACCCTTCCTTTGATATCCCCCAGATGCCCAATTTGCCTCTTTCTTGCTCTAGTCCTAGATTGCCAATTCTGCCTTTGCCCTCAGAGGCCAATATATCACTAGGGCTCTGACCTCTGTCACTGGATCTTCCCATATTCCTGCTGAAATCCGGATGTCGGTCTCATCCTTTATGTTTTTCAGACCTATATCCTTTGCTTCAGTGCCTTTATAGACTCTCTTTCAACATTCTTGCTGCTGATCATCTATAGCTTACCCTGGACCCAGACAAATGGAATTATTCCTTTTAAATCTCAAGCACCTCAGGTCTCTCACCCTTGATCCAACTCAGGGTCAGGTCAAATGAGCCAGCCTCAAAATTAGATTTGATCTCAGTGCCTTCTGGACTGTACAGATTTTAATTCCATTGCTGTTTTTCTTTGAAGATCTGACACATTTTGAATAAGGAAAGTAAATTATGAAATAACCTCTTAGTCACTGTTAGCAGTCATTACAGGGGTTGAAAAACACAACTTAAACTTTATATACCTGGATTACAGAAAGAACATTATATATATATATATATATATATATGTATAGGTATATGTATATGTGTGTATGTATATGGAAGTATATATATGTATATATACATGCATATGTACATACACACATATAATAATTTTATTTTCAAAATATATGCAGTAAATTTTCAACATTCACCCCTGCAAAACCTTGTAAAGAACATGTATTTTAAATCAGCTTTGGGTGTGCTTTAGTACTGGTACGTCACCACCACATTAGCCTTTTCCCCTGACATTCCTGGTGCATCATTTGGAAGCGAGGTAGTCTTCTAGAAGCTCTTCTGGACTGAGTTTTCACTGTCTTTTCTGGGGGAGGGTAAATGGCCCTGTTGCTCAGTTTCTAGGAAGGGCAAACAGGAGCAATCAGGAGCAATCAGGAAATCTTTGTTCCCCTGAATTCCTGTCCCCTCCTGGCCCATAATCAGCCATTGCTCCCCTCTGAAGGTAAACATTGAAGTAACCTTGCAGATTCAGCCTGAGAGATTATATATGATTCTCCAGCTCACTTGGGGAATTGATCAGGGATCAATACATATGGACATATATGTGTTTTGTTTGTCATTTGGTTGTCTCAGTCATCTCCAACTCTTTGGGATGCCATTTAAGGTTTTCTCAGTGATGATCCTGGAGCGGTTTGCCATTTTTTTCCCCAAGCTCATTTTACAGATGAGGAAACTTTAGGCAAAAAGGATTATGTAACTTACTCAGCTGTTATACAGATATGTCTGAGGCCATATTTGAACTCAGATCTTCTAGACTCCAGGCCTGGTGCTCTATTCATTGCATCAACTAGCTGCATATAATAAACAAATAAATACACACATGCGTATAAAATTGATGACACTCATTTTTTTCTATTCCAATAACTTCCTAATATTCCCTCTTTGCCATCATGGTCTCCTTCTATGACAAAGAACTCATAAACACCCAATATAGCGGCTGTGTCTGAGGGCATTCACAACATTTCACATCTACAGCCCTCCACCACTCTACAGAGATGAGGGAAGAGTATTTTATCATCTGATCTCCAGGACCAAGATTGAACATTGAATTTGTTCGGTCAATTACTCAGTCAATAAGCATTTATTAAATCCCTATATATGTGCCGGGTACTCTGAGTAGCTCTAGGGATACAAAAAGAGGCAGAACACAGTCTCTCTCTTTTTTTAAATTAATTAATTAATTAATTAATTTTATTTGCATAACATATGTGTGGGTAATTCTTCAACAATAACCCTTACATAGCTTTCCGTTACAAATTTTTCCCCCCAACTCCCCACCCCTCCCCTAGATGGCAGGATATCCACTACATGTTAATTATGTTAAAATATTGGCAAATCGAATATATGTATACATATTTCCAAACTTATCATTGTTGTGCAAGAAAAATCTTATCTACACAAACGATATATCAGATAAAGGAAATACAATGTAATCAAGGAGTATGAGAATGTTATGTTGTGGTCCACATTTCGCATCCCTCTCTCTGGGTGTATTTGGCTTTCTTCAGTGAACAATTGGAGGTGGTTTGAAACATTTCATTGTTGAAGAGAGCCACGTCCATCAGAATTGATCGTCATATAGTACTGCTGTTGCCGTGTATAATGATCTCCTGGTTCTGCTCATTTCACTCAGCATCAGTTCATGTAAGTCTCTCCAGGCCTCTCTGAAATCATCTTGCTGGTCATTTCTTACAGAACAATAATATTCCATAATATTCATATACCATAATTTATTCAGCCATTCTCCAATTGAAGGGCATCTATTCAATTTCCAGTTTCTAGCCACTACAAAAAGGGCTGCCACAAACATTCTTGCACATGTGGGGCCTTTTCCTTCCTTTATGATTTCTTTGGGATATAAGCCCAATAGAAATGCTGCTGGGTCAAAGGGTATGCACAGTTTGATAACTTTTTGAGCATAGCTCCAAATTGTTCTCCAGAATGGCTGTATCTGTTCACAGCTCCACCAACAATGCATCAGTGTCCCAGCCCTCCCACATCCCCTCCAACATTCATCATTAACTTTTCCTGTCATTTTAGCCAATCTGACAGGTGTGAAGTGGTACCTCAGGATTGTCTTGATTTGCATCAGAACACAGTCTCTTGTCCAGATTACAAATGAAATTTAATCTAAGATCAGTTATCTTTTAGGGTTACTTTTTTATACATGGCCCTCATCATTGTGTATGATATTTTTTTTGGTTTTCCACTTCTGTTTTCTTCAGCTTGCCTAATAACTAGTATTTGTATAGCATCTACTATGTGTCAGGCATTGTACTAAACACTTAAAAAATATCTTATTTGATCCTCACAACAACCCTGGGAGGTAGGTCTTATTCTATCACCCATTTTAGTTGTGGAAACTGAGTCAAATGGAAGTTATGTGCCTTGTCCAAGATGATACAACTAGTAAGGATTTGAAACTAATTTGAATTCAAGTATCCCAGCCCTCTACCCACTGTACTGCTCAATTGCTATTTGTATTATCTTTCTCATTGCAAGTATTTTTTTTCTTTATAGCAATAATTAGCAGCTATTTTTAAAATGGACCATGTTCTTCTTCCAGCTTCAAAAAGTCTGGGCCTGACTGCACAGAAATTGATAACGGTTCTTCAATCTCCTCCATGTCTTTGAAAGTCTTTGCTTGTTTTCTGTGGATTAATTAGTCTGCTTTGACACAGTAATTTGTAAATTCTCAGTCAACATTTCCCTCTGTGATTCAGTTCAACTGATCCTGTTTCACTGTGGGCTTGAATAATGCTTGAAACACTTGACGCCAAAAGATCCTGCAACAACACTAACAGTCATTCAAGCGTGCTCTTTAAGAGCTCCATCTTTTACATGTTTCCTTGGAGTAATATCCAAGTTCCACAGAATTAAAAATATATCAAAAGAGAGAAATGAAACATATGAATATGGCATGAAACCTTGCTCTTGACTGTCGGAGAAGTAACTAAAAATTGGGAGACCAGATCAATCCAATTGTAACTGTTGAGAATCAAATATCCTGAATCAGCCTAGTGGAAACACAAAGGCCTACTGCTGTTCAAAATGAAATCATATCAAAATTATTGTTTGTCCCAAGTAATTTACATATCACTATAATTTCTTAGAAGACAAAGAAAATTATACAAATTCAGTATAATGACTCATTTTGGATGCTCATTATAAAGTGACAGTTAGGCAAGTAATCTAAATTGATATGATGATAGTAAGCATAATGGATAAAGTGCTCTGAGTTCTCCAGAAGAGATGTATGTGCAAACCCTCCACCGGTCTTCAAATCAAGAGATTCTTCTCTCTGTTTCGAGATGCTTTAGCCTCTCCTATGCGAATTTCACTTTCTAACCTGGATTATGACTTTTGATTTATACACCATATTGCTCCTCCAAGTATGTAAGTTTCTTGAAGTTAGAGAGGCTGCATTATTTTTCATTATGAAGTACAACACATTCAGTAGGTACCAACATGCTTCATTTGAACTAAATATATCTAGAAACAAACAATTGCAGTATCTCAGTCATCTTGCAATGCTACAAAAATCATATATGACATGGTGAGATTTCTGCCAAACCTATGGCTTTAAGTGCTACCACCTGGGTGGAAAATGGTTAAATCTAAAGAGAATTAGAACCCCATTTTCACTAGTACTTGTATATATCCCTTTTCTCTCTTTGTCTTCAAATGAACAAAAGGATGGGTCTTTTTTTCTCTCTGAAGCAAATAATAATGATAATAATTTATTTTACCTCTAAAATGTACACCTTGCTTGTTTGCTATTGGTTCTGAGTTCATCATGCAATGCAGTAACTAGAAGCTCCAAAATGTAATTTAGAAAATTTCAAATAGTACCTGATTAAAGTGTTTGAGGAAAAAAAAACCTGGTATAATCAGTATTGAAAAGAGGTTCATTGCCTCCTTCTGATGTCTGAGCCCTGAAAAGATAAGTAACAGAACTGTGAAAAGTACATGCTCCAGTTGTAATTACTGAGGAATCAAAAGTCACCTAGAATTACGGTTATAAGCAATTCCCAAGCGATGTCTTGTGATACCTGAGGCAGCCAAGACCTCAAGGTAATAATGATGATTTCAGAAGCTTCTATCATTAAGACTGATTTAGTGGAGGGATGCCCAACTGGCAAAATTAGAAAAATTCAATTTAGTAGTATTAATGAATTTTCATACCAGATAGAAAAAATGCTTCTAAATAATCTATTCCCAAGTCATAAAGCCAAGGTAATTTTAGGCACAAAAAATTAAATGTGGATTATATTCTTTCAGATATCCCTATTTCTTCATAAAGGAAGGAAAGGGCCCCACATGTGCAAGAATGTTTGTGGCAGCCCTTTTTGTAGTGGCTAGAATAGATGCCCTTCAATTGGAGAATGGCTGAATAAATTATGGTATATGAATATTATGGAATATTATTTCTCTGTAAGAAATGACCAGCAGGACAATTTCAGAGAGGCCTGGAGAGACTTGCATGAACTGATGCTGAGTGAAATGAGCAGAACCAGGAGATCATTATACGCGGCAACAACAATACTATATGATGATCAATTCTGATGGACGTGGCTCTCTTCAACAATGAAATGTTTCAAACCACCTCCAATTGTTCACTGAAGAAAGCCATGTACACCCAGAGAGAGGGATGTGAAATGTGGACCACAACATAACATTCTCATACTCTTGATTGATGTTTGCTTACATTGTGTTTCCTTTATCTGATATGTCTTTTATGTAGATATGATTTTTCTTGCACAACAATGATAAGTTTGGAAATATGTATACATATATTCGATTTGCCAAGTATTTTAACATAATTAACATGTATTGTATATCCTGCCATCTAGGGGAGGGGTGGGGAGTTGGGGGGAAAAATCTGTAACCGAAAGCTATGTAAGGGTTAATGTTGAAGAATTACCCATACATATGTTTTGCAAATAAAATAAAATTAAAAAAATATATATCACTATTTCTTATTAGTGTGATCAGTTGAACCATTAAGAATTGTGAGATTTTTAGAGCTCAAAGGGAGTTAGGTGCAGTGCTCTGTTCCTATCTTATAGAAGAGGTGGCTAAGTGGCCAAGTGACCAGAGGACCAGACTTAGCATCTGGAAGGCTCCAGGTATTTACTAGCTATGTAACAATGGGCAAATCAGTTAACTTCTGCTTGCCTCAGTTTCCTCATCTGCAAAATGAGGATTATAATGGCACCTACTCTGCAGTGTTGTTGGGAGGATAAAATGAGATAATATTCACCAATCATTTTGTAAACCTTAAAGAAGTATTTAAATGCTAGTTATTTAGTTTTGTTTTTGCTTCTTTTGAATAATATTTTATGTAAGGATAGTTTTCAACATCCACCTTTGCAAAACTTTATGTTCCAAATTATTTTCCCTCTTTCCCTCCCTTCCCCAAGACAGCAAGCAATCTGACATAGATTAAACATGTGCAGTTCTGCTAAACATATTTCCACATTTGTCATTTTGATCTGAAAAATCAGATCAAAAAGGAAAAAAAAACCAGGACCTAAGGAAAAAAAAAAACAAATTGCTAATTATTTTAAACTAGCTCCACTCTGAGCTCAAGAGTAATTAAAAATGGCATGACATTTTGATTAATTGAAAAGGCTTTGGAAACTCCTATTAATCCATAAGAATTTTTTAGGGGCCTGCTATATGTTAGACACTGTGCTAGGTCTTGGGATACAAAGACAAAAATAAAATGTCTAAAATGTCTCGTCCTCAGGGAGCTTATATTATGTCAAGGGAGACATAGAAACAAGGGAGACTTATATAGACGTATGAAAAGAAAAT
This sequence comes from Myrmecobius fasciatus, assembly GCA_023553655.1. Taxonomy (NCBI): domain Eukaryota; kingdom Metazoa; phylum Chordata; class Mammalia; order Dasyuromorphia; family Myrmecobiidae; genus Myrmecobius; species Myrmecobius fasciatus. The sequence goes on from JAJPUD010001569.1 coordinate 17,472, forward strand.
ACCGGGTGATTGGATAGAGAGTGGTATCCTAGGGCATGTAAAACTCCTTTTCTTGAGTTCAAATCTAGATTCAGATACTTATTAGCTGTGTGACTCTAGCTAAGTCACTTAACTTACTTTGTCTTTGTTTTCCCATTTATAAAATGAGTAGAGGAAGGAAGTGGCAGACATTGAAGTATCTTTGCCAAGAAAATCCCAAATTGGGTCATGAAGAGTCAGATATAACTGAACAACAAGAACAATTGGGTGATTACAATGGAAACCAATTAAATTAAAATATAGTTATAGACATATTTTTTAAAAACCCAAGTTCAAAGACATAAGAAGAGCCCTTGTCTAGAGTGAGTATCTCTTAAGTTATATATGAGTAAACTGGTATTAAAATCATGTCTTGGAATTCTTTTCAATTCCAACCTTATATTCACTCATCTATGAGTATCTAAGACATCATGTGGGATCCCTGAGTTGACCTTATTGATTAGCAGACCTAGTATGGTAGCCCAAAGGGAAGGCTTGAGGTCAGTATTTAGATCTGGAAAAATCTGTCATGTTTGGTTGTATAGGGAAGTTGTATGAAAGACCAAATGTCAAGCCCATGTGAAAATCAATATAAGAGATATTACCAATGGAAAGTAAATCCTTGGACGCATAGTTCTGTAGCATCAAGCAAGTCTGGTTAACTGTTAATTTAGTTTGCATTATTTAGTGCCAACCCCAGTATTTTCACTGATGAAAATAATACAGAACAATTTCAGCTTATGTCTCAGAATAAAGGACAAAATTAAATCATACAACCTATTTAAAATGAAAGTGGGTTTTTCCACAGAATCTTAGTCTTAAAATCTTAGGTTGGAAGGGACTCCAGGGAATATAGTGTAGGGTAGTACATTTAATTTTTTTTTCAGTTCATTTTCTTTAAAAGTTCTTCCTTGTACTGAAGTGAAATCTTTCCTCTAACTTCTACGGTTCTGATTCTGCCCTCTGGAGCCACACAGAATAAGTGGAGTTCCATTTTCAGACAGTCCCTCACAGCCCTTGAAGGCAGTTTAATGCAGGCTCCTGCAACTTCCTCTTCTCCAGATTAAGTATCTCTGGTTCCTTCAAGGGTTTCTTATACAAATCCCTCCTTTTTCTCCCCAGGTACAGCTTGGGTTCTCTCTTCAACATTAGACCTTTCCAGAGCCTCCAGTAATAAGTACGTTCTCTCTCTCTTGAAATGACTTTGTACATACTTGGTTTTTGCTTGCTGGTATAAGGGATCATCTTTGGATTATCCCTGATATACTGGCATGCACGTAATTGCCTATTTCTTTTTCTATTTGATTGTAAGCTTCTTGAGAATAAGGACAGTTTTTGCCTTTCTTTAAACATCTTGTATGGAGCATAGTGTATAGTTCATAATAAGTGCTTAAAATCCTTATTGATTTGACATGTGTAAATATTTTAATGTGTTTCAACCCCTCATCTACTATTCTCCTGCTCTCAGAAGGCTGTCAACACTATGAGTAATGGATTAGCTTCCTTTTTGCCTTTTTATTTCTAGATCCTACTACAGAACTTTGCAGAAGACTCAGAAATGTTTGTTTGGATTGAATTATGACACGAATTCAAGTTTTTCCACTCTTCTGGCTGCATCTTCTGGACATTCTCTGGGTTTCCAGTATTTCTCATAAACTTTGGGCCTAGCATTTGCAAAATTCTAGGTTGAGCAGGTTTCACACTATTATAAGGAGTGATGGTTAATGTCTAATGTGAGTTGGTCACCAAATCCAGCCAGATCCCCCTTTTTATGTGAATAAAAAAAGTGTGCTATTCTTGGTATAGGAAAATGCAGTATGTACTCTAATTTTTTCCCAAATTAATATCAATTCCAATTTTCTAACATTTATGTTATTTTTCTCTAACATTTATGACTTACAGAGACATGGGCTTTTGAGACAAACAGCTTAAGTCAGAAGGGCTGTTTCTACCCCTGAAATGGAATAGAACTAAGAGAACCAGGCAGGGTTTGGATTTCCAATCTTGGACTCATTAGTATCAGAATATCACAGAATATCATGTGATCAAACTTGACAAAGTTTGATTGGTTTTTTTTGTTTGTTTGATTATTATTTTCCAAGTCCAGTGAGGTCCATGCTAAAATGAAATTCTACAGAATTTAGGCAGCTTAATAGATTGAAGGCTTCAAGTGGAGCCCAGAAGGCCAAAGCTTGAATTGTACCTGAGAGACATACTAACTGTATAATCTTGGGCAAGTTACTTACTTAGCATCAGTTTTCTCAACTGTAAAATGGGGATAATAATCACATCTACCTCAGAGATTTGTGAGGATCAAATGAGATAGCATATATACTGTGTAATATATGTAATGATGCACTATTTACACATATCTTAAAACGTCATATAAATATTAACTCAGAATTGTTACATAGATTACTAATAGTAATCAAATACATTTTCTGAAAGAATTTTCAAAGCTGCTTTCTACCCTGGCTGCTTACAGGACCCGACCCTTGCAATATGATAAATTCCTTTTTCTGTCTTCTTCCTTTTTTCTATTTTCTCCTTTCTCCTTTCCAAGTCCCTTTGTATCCACTTAACTTTCAAGTTTTTAGGATCTCCTCTCCCTAAATCACCTCATTCCCTATCAAAACCTGCTGTCATGGAAAGATCTTTTATATCTTAGTGCAATTAAATTTGTGGTGTAGGATAGCTACATATTCTTTAAAAAATCTCAGAGTCTTAGTTTCCATCACCCACATGCTGCTTGACAGTAGGATTGGGTGAGTAAAATTTTATTTTTAAGACAATTGTGGTAAAAATGAGCTTTCATTTAATTTTTTCTTACTGTATTCCATATAATTAAAGTTAAATCTTTAAAGAAAAAAGTTCCTGAATATTATCTAAAAGAGAAGTGTCATTCAATGGTAGCTATCTATCTGGAAAATTGATGCTAGGCCAATATGCTCACTCCAAAATTTGGTTATATGTGACAATTCAAAGATACTGAGCATTTACCACTATTCATTACTTTGGACATTATGGGTGGGGAGGACTTAGAGTCACAGGATTTCATAGTTGGAAGGAATATCAGAAATCCCCGATCAGGTAATATTAGTGCTAAGAGTATCTTTGTTTTAAGGTCTACAATGATGGCGAAGTCACCAGTTCCCAATGCAACTAATTCTGCCTTGGGAAAACTCTAATCATTAGGAAATTTTTCTATACCAAAAACTGACTCATTGTCAAAATGAGTTCTAGGTTTTGTGCTTTGGGGCCAAGCAAAACAAGTTGGATAGTTCCATTATCTAATATCTCTTCAAACACTTGATTTTTAGCTAACTAAGGACTTTATATTTCCAAGCTAAATGTTCCCAGTATGGTATATGGTGTTGGATTGATATCTAGCCTTCCCAACGGATTAGTTACCTCCTTCTGGGCACTCTTTAGACACTAGTATTCTTAAAGAGGGATGATAAAAACTGAGTAATACTCTACAATGGCTTTAAATAGAGCAGAATGTGGTGGAACTCCCCTCATTGTTGGCCGAATTTTTATCTCCAGACTAAGATTGCATTAATCTTTTTTTTTTTGACATTCATATCACTTCAGTGACACATATTTAGCTTGCAGTTGACTAATATCCATGGAATTATATAGCATCTAGCCTTTTATCTCATTTCATACTTGTCTATTTGAATTTTGGATCTCCATAAAACATAAGGCTTTAATAATTGTCCTGATTAAATTTTATCTTATGAGGGAAAATATGCAAGCTCTCTGTAGCTAAATAGAAAAAAAATAGTTTCAAAACACTAATGTTTAAAGAAATGAGAATTACAACAACATCAAGGTTCTATTTCATATTCATAAGTTTGGGAAAGATGACAAAAAGAGAAAATAACCAATGTTGAAAAGGCTGCGATAAAAGCGGCACAAAACACAATGTTGGTGGAGCTATAAATTGGTATATCCATTCTGAGAAGTAATTCGGAACAGTGACTGAAAAACTTACTAAATTGTTCATGCTCTTTGCCCCCAGCCTTGTTCATGCCCTTTCCCCCCAGCCACGCCACTACTAAGCTAAGAACAGCAAAGAAAGTGGAAGAGATCCTGTATGTACACAGATATTTATAGAAACTCTTTTTGTGGTGACAAAGGATTAGACTCTAAGTTTGAACTAATTATGTTATATGAATATAATGGAACACTACCGCCCTGTAAGAAATAAAGAGATGGGAAGACTTGAATGGTTTATTCAGACTGAAGCGAGCAAAACCATAACATTAAAATGTAAAATCTAATCATTTTGAAAGACAAGAACTATGGTTAACACCATAATGCATTATGAAGCCAGAATATCCATGACAAAGAATACTACCCACCTGAAAGTGAGGAGACAGATCAATGCGCAAAATGAGACGTGTTTTTAGGTGATACAGTAATTTGTTTTCTTCAACCATGTAACTGTGTTACAAAAGTTTTCTTTTTCTTTTTTTTCAGTGAGGGGAGAAAGTGAAAAAGGGAAAATGTTTAAGAAATGAATAAAATTAAGAGAAAAGAATAACCATATTTAATCTTATTATATTGTGCTAGGATGTCAAGAATGTTGTGGATTTCTTTGATTGCCATCTGATTTGTTGCATTCTTTTAGCTTTAGGCCCTCTACAGATCTTAGAAGCATACATCACCATTTTATGCAAATTATTATTTTTTCCAATATATATTTTTTATTAAATCTTTTTATTTGCAAAACATATGTATGGGTAATTTTTCAACATCAACCCTTCTTTCCCTTACAAATTTTCCCCTCTAGTCCCCACCCCTCCCCTAGATGGCAGGAAGTCCACTACATGTTAAATATGTTAAAATACTTGACAAATCGAGTATGTGTATACATATTTTTACAGTTACCTTCCTGTGTAAGAAAAGTCGGATCTACAAGAAAAAAAAATCTGAGAAGGGAAACATAATGCAAGCAAACAACAATAGAGAGCAATTTCATGCAAATTAGTGATTAAAAAATGACCAGAAACTGGCTAAGGAGAAAGCCCGGGATTGATGTCATTATAGATTACATATCAGGTTGGCATTGAATACAAACCTATTAATAGCACTCTTTGAATATGATCTTTCAGTCAATTCTTTCTACTTATCAGTTTTATTATCTAACTTATTTGCTTGTTTCTCCTTATCTTTTCCACAAGGATTAGTTTTTGTGAAATGACTAACTGAAATTGAGATTTACTATGTCCAGAGAACCCACAAACTCAATTTAGAGAGTGTGTGTATATATGTGTGTGTGAGACACACACACACCCCCACACACACAGAGGGAGAGAGAGACAGAGACAGAGACAGAGACAGAAAGAAAAGAGAGAGAAACAGAGAGAGACAGAGAGGGAGAAAGATAGAGACAGAGACAGATCAAGAGTCAGATAGTAGACACAGAGAAAGATACAGAAGTGGAGAGACAGAGAAAGGAAGTTAAACTGACATGATTTCTTGATGAACCATGTTTGATACAGTCTATCTCCCGCTTCCTATGATTTTCCAAAGATTTTTCTCAATGGCTCAGCAATCATCTCCACTAATTCTTTTGGGATCCTGGGACAAAATTCAGTTGGGCTTGGGGGTTTAACTCACTGAGGAATGTGCTACAAATCTTCTTACTTTCCTTGAATTTTAATTCCCTGTTAACTATTACTACCTGCATCCTCTGTGTCCAACTCTGAAGATCATCCTCCTTGGTAATAGAAACAAAGTGAAATAAGTTGAGTAATTCTGCCTTCTTCCCATCATTCATTAGGAAGTCTCCTAACAATTAGCTAGGTGGCACAGTAAATAAAGTGCTGAGCCTGGAACACCTGAGTTCAAATTTGGACTCACACTAGCTGTGTGAAATTTTTGGGAAAGTAATTTAAACTCGGTTTGCCTCAATTTCCTCAACAATGAAATGGGAATAATAATAATACTTCCTTAGAATTGTGAGGATGAAATAAGATTTTTTTTGTGAAGCTCTCAGCATAGTGCCTGGTGCATGGCAGACGCTTAATAAATGCTTCTTTCCTTTTTTTCCTTGATCTTGGCATGGATTTAAAATAGAAGATTCTTTTCTGTTGTCTTTAGCATTTAAAGCAAGCTCAGTCATCCTGAACTTCAGTGCTCCAGACTTAATTTTCCTAGGGCTAAGCTGCTCTCTGCTATACATGCTGAAATAGCTATTCTTTTTTCTATCTTCAAAATATATGAATTGGTTAACATGCATTCATTTCTCTTCAATGGAATATTGTTATTTATAGTACCAAAATGTGGTTTTTGAGGGCATTTAATGCCTCTTCAATCAACTTCTCCAGTGAGATTTTAGGCAATGGATCATAGCTCTATTTCCTATAAACTCTTCAAAATCAGCAATCTGAAAATCTGGGGTGCACAGAAGGCCACTTCTGATTCATCCTAAACTTTAAAACGGGATGGTAATGTCTGTTCCAGGATGCCCATCAATTCTGATTCAATCTCAGTTTTCATGGAAATGTCATTCACAGAATGAAACTAGACTACATCCCATTGGATGGAACCACGAGAAGTCTTTACTCGAACTTCAGAGACTCAGCTTCTAGTTTTGTCTGTAATATGCTAAAAATATTCAAATTTCCATCAACAGCTCTTTGAGGTAGGCAGGATATGGTATCATTTCCCTGATTTTATAGTTGAAGAAAACTAAGGAGAAAAATGATTTTCCTCTGGTCATGTGGCTGAGTGTCAGTGATGAGATTTTAACCCAGATCTTCTAATTCCAGTTTCCAAACTCCTTCCATTCCATTGGTTTGCCTCTAAGTGCAGGAGTTTATTATCTTTTTTGAGTCATAGACCTCTTTGGCAATGTGTTGAAGTCTATAAACTCTTTCTCAGAATAATTTTTTTTTTCCTGAGGCAAGTGACTTGCCCAGAATCACACAACTAGGAAGTGTTAAGTGTCTGAGATCAGATATGAACTCAGGTCCTCCTGAGTTCAGGGCTGATGCTTTATCCATTGTACCACCTAGCTATTCCCTCAGAATGCTATTTTAAATGACTAAAATAAGATATATAAAATTATAAAGGCAACGAATTACATTGAAATAAAGATGTAATTCTTTCCATCCAACCTTCCAAATCCTTGAAATCTATTTGTGGATCCCTTGAGAGTCTGTGGATTCCAGGTTAAGAACCTCTGGTCTAATGTGTATCTTTTAATCCAATCAATGCAATTTAAGAAGGTATAGGATGATTTCAATTTTGGAGAGGTCTCTTTGCAAAGATCACATAGCTTTTGGGGAACATAACTGTTAGTAGTAAATACTTTCCAGGCTGGGCTACACCCCCATAATTCCTGCTACTAATGGAGGCTGAGGCTGATTGATTGGGGGGCTATTTGATTGATTGGTGGATTACATTTCTGAGCTACAGAACTAAAGCCTATTAGTTGTGTATACTAAGCCTGGCACTGATATGATTAATACACAGGAGTGGAGGAAGTTCACAAGACTGCAACAAGCAAAATAAAACAACAAAAACAGCCCAAGTCAGAAATGGAGCATTTCTGCCAATCAACATTGGAATTAGACCCCGTGAGAGGAAGCTGGATTTCCAGGCAAGGAGAGATAGGGTAGATACTCTCAAAAATTTTAAAAATAGTATATTTGAAGCAGATTTTATATATCTTCCATCAGTTACATTATACTGGAAGAACCCAAATGAATGAAACTCAGGTGATAGTAGTTTCTTGTTGTTAGACTTTGGCAGATCGCCTTGCTATATCAGTGGTAGCATCTTATAATATAGTCTGCTCTAAAATAAGAGGTTTCATGAGATCTAATCCTTCTTTAGTTTGTCTATGTTGTATTTTGTTGGAAATATCCGAGGAGTTTTGTTATATTTCTATAGCAAGTATCTGAGGAGGAAGTTATAATAGGATTCCAGTATGGAACTAATTCATCACACCTGAATTGTCATAGATAAATCAACTGACTACCCTTCTATCTGGTTACCAAGATGGAGACTTTTTTTGTCTAATTAACCTCTAATTAACCCGGCTTAAATCAGAATGGAGAAACTTGGATGTGAAAAAATATTGTGAGTCCTTCAGATCAGCTAGAGCAGTCACATTCAGAGGAAAAAGATGAATAACAACGGCTCTGGGCAGAGCACAACATTGTCTGAAGGGTTAGCTTAGAATTCCAGATGCTGCAGCAGAGTCCTGCAATGAACAATGTCAAGTGATGTCAAACACCATGGAAAGACATAAGATAATAAGTGTAGGACTGGCATGTGCCAGTCTCTGCTGGAAGTGATCATGGAGTCATTGATTCTCAGCTGGCACTCTTTCTCCCTATTTCTTTCTCTCCTCTCTCTCTCTCTCTCTTTTCTGTCTCTCTTCTCTCTCTTTTCCTCTCTCTCACACACATGCAGATTATTAGGGGAATATTTTAGTTTTTCACAAAAAAATCAATGTCATTTGACCTGAAACTGTGTCACTGTCATTCTCCTAGCATCCTGACTGAAATTGGACACATTATGCCAGTGGCCACTTAACAAAATGATGAGACTGCAGAGATTAGTTCTGTAGCACTGGAAGAGTGATGTGCTTCAGGCTGGGTCTTTGGCAGAGGACAAGTCAGGAACAGAAATGGAACATAAACAGCGCTACTGGAAAGAGCCAGCAGGGCAGAGAATAGCTTCTGATAAATAGAAGTAGGGAATTCAGGGCCAGGAGACATATATAAAAGAAGGCAACCAGTCTATAATAGATTTGGGGGTCACTGTGCTTAATTTAGGAAGTGTCACCTTTTAGAAAGTGGCAAGGAGCAAAATAGGCAGTGTGGGGTGGAAATTTTAAAATTAAGATTATATTCTTAATGTATACAATAACACCAATATTGTTTTAAGAATGATTTTAAGTGAATAGATTATTTGATGAAGTAATTACTCTAATTAATTATAAGGGATGTATGAAGAAAGATGCCATCTGCATCCATAGAAAGAAGAATGTATAGAATACTTTTACATACACATCAATATTTTTGTCTATTGGTGGCCATCTTCAGGGCAGGATGGAGAGGGAAGAAAAAAAAGAAAAAAAAGGACTTTACATGATAATTTTGGGGTATTTTTTAAAAGAATAAAAAGTTTTACATAATAGCTTTATGTGCAGTCTTTATTTTTATGCTATACTATAAAATGATTGTTTTATTCCACAAGTTAGGAATAAAATAAATTTTAAAAAGACTACATTCTAGTCATGAGATGACAGATTGAGAGCTTGAATTTACTCACTTCATTTTACAGATGAGGAAAAAGAGATTCATAGAAGTTGTAATTTGCTCAACATCATATAGATGAAAGCATGTGAGCCAGGATTTAAACCAGGTCATCTAAAATCCAAGTCTAGCACTCTATTTCCTGTGCCAATAATTAGATTTGTGTCTTTGGCCTGGTCGGTTCACTTTCCTATGCTTCGGTTTCCTTGTTTTTGGAGCCCAAGTAAGCTGTGAGGTATTGTTACCCCACCCCTTCTCTCAGTGATGAGTTAGGTCCCCAGAGTATGATTAGCTACATCTTTCTCCAAGGCTCTAGGGGTAACTTTGAAGCATCAGAGATAATTCTTTAATGCTATTGGCTCAAGCTCTCACCGATGCATTTCCCATCATGATGATCAATTGTAAATTATTTAATTATCCAGTCTTAAGTAGCTTTTAGAAAGGGGTAATTACTACAGTGATACATTAAAAGTAATTATAAAACACCGACACATTCCCAGTATAATCTCTTACAACTACACAGACTCCAAAGGAAGTGGATTCGAGCCTGGAGAGTACATGAGACAGAAGAGTAACCAAGAGATCCTGGAAATCCTTTTCTACCATTCATGAGATGCTCAGAAAGTTCCTTTACAGTACAGTGAGTCTCCGTCCAATTATTCTTGCCACCCAGAACAGATCCCATTGAAGCTCATACAGATATCCTTCTAAGTCATTAATGGAATGACGAGAGGACCAACTGTAAAGCTGGAATATGCTTCTTTGACCAAAGGAACAGGTAAGGAGACCTGGACAAGACTGAAATCAACACCTCTCTCCTTAACTCCAAGGTGGTGATCAGAGAATTTTTGCCCCTGTTTTTATCTCATGACTGTATCAAGCTAAATCAAATTGTGACTTTGGTCAAGTCATTTCACTTTTCAGGACTTCAGTTTGCTTATTTTTGTGGTCTATGTAAGCTATGAGATTTTTATCGTCTGATTTTGACTCACCATTACACTCACAATACAAGGGACATATTAGATGACCTTTCAATGACAATTTCAATTAGATGACCAATGCTTTTCTGTTTCTAGTGGGCTTTTGGTATCAATTCTAATAATTGGTTGTGGGATATAGATGAGTGAAAGAAAGATGATGGATAACTAGGCTGAAGGTCATTCTGGTGCACATGAATATTGGAACACCTTTAGATGTTCTCTCTCTGTGGAGTATTTGTGAGATGACAAAGACAAGAATCAGGTAGAAGAAGGAGTACAGTTATCCAGGGTATCAGTGTGGCCAAGAACTCATGGATCATTTAAGCATTACAACTCTGCACATGAAAGTGAATTAGAGAATCAGTGCTCATCATGTCATGAATGATGAATCGAAATAAATTAATAGCATTTGTTAAATATACATTCTATGAAAGGGGCTTAAATACACATGAATAAAAGAAAAGGGTATCTAGATTTTTGTTTTGGGTTCCAGAGCTCCTAGCAAGAATATAAGCTTTACCATTATAGAGAATGAATGAATGGAAAAAAAGTGGCAAACACTCACTCTGTGCCAAGTGCTGAGGATGTACAAAGAAAAATGAAGAGACTTCCTGATTTCAAAGAGCTTACATTCTGAACAGGAGAAATAGCATCTATAGGAGATAATGAGGAATGATTCTGTAACTTAGAGCCTGAGTTTCCAGAGGAACTGAAATATTAAATTAAAATTATTATGGGATATAACAGCAACTGTTCACTAGAGGTAAGTGGATTTATATCCATGTGTTTTTGATTCCAAGGATAATTCGTTATCCCGTATCACATTCAGTATAATGTGTAGAGATCCCTAATTCCCTTAAGAAGTCAACTGAAAGTGTTTGTCTTGAATATATGGATAACGAGCTACCTGAGACTCATTGGCTAAGAGCCATATAATCCATTTTTTTTCCTAAATTGAATGGTAGGAAAATCACATGTGCACTCCAAGTAACTTTGTGGGATTTGGACCTACATACAATAATACATCTTGGAGTAGAATGAAAGTTGCAACAAGTAGGGGAGACAAAGTAAAACTAGTTAAGGCACAACCTCAACAAATGAACCTTACTTGACGTGTTTGTGTGCATGGAAAAAGTTAACCAGTTAGTTTAGGGTTGTGTCATAGCAATACAGTAATCTAATTTTAATATATGTGACCTTCTTAATGGAGCAAATTATTCACTAGCAATTTTTGTTTGCCATTTATACTAATACATTTTATATTCTAGCACTTTGTGTACTTCAGCACAGACACATTTTTGTATAAAAATAAAACATATATATGTCCTGTAATGAATAATGATATAATTTACCTTGATAAAAACCACTGATTTAATTCTTGACTCAGTTTTAAAAATTAATGTAATTAATTTTGTGTTGAAATGTATAGCAAGATACTAAATGACTGAGCTAAATAAAAGAAGGGTTCCTAGTTCCAATGTCACTCCAACTGATGCTTGCAGGTTCTCTTCATGGATCCCCAGAGGGAAGGGCAATGTTTCACATATGGCAGGTGCTTAATAAGTGCTTGTGGAACTGAGATATAAACATTAATAATCATAATACTAATATTTGATACTTATCCAGCATTTACCATGTGCCAGACACTGTGCTACATGATTTACAATCATTTTCTCATTTGATTTTCACCACCAACCTGGTAGGTAGGTATGATTATTATTATTCCCATTTTACAGATGAGGAAACTGAGGCAGAGGTAAAATGACATGCCCCCATCATATAGCTAGTAAATGTTTGAGGCCATATCTGAAATCAAGTTTTCTTGACTTCAGGCCTAGTAATCTGTCTACTGTGCTACCTAACTGTCCAACTACCTAATAGAACGGCCTAGGAGATCTCCCATCAGATAGGTATTGGCAAAAAAAAAAATACCGGAATCATTGGTACTGCCCCTGTGAGCTGCCAATGTTACCTCATCCTGTAATCTTTCAAATGGTCAGACTCTCTCCTTAGATCCTCTGGGGGCTGAGGTTCCTCCTTCTATGGTGACTGTACCTACAAAGGAATATCCTCGCAACTAAAGAGTTTCTCCCTCTTATTTTGCCTTATATATTTGCCTTAATCACAATATCCACTAGTTAAGGCTCCAGGGCAGAAGTTCTTAACCATTTTTGTGACATGAATCCCTTTGGGAATCAGGTAAAAAACTGCGAACCCCTAAGAATAATGCTTTAAATGTATACTATAAAATACAAAAGCTATAAACTAAAGATTAACAAAAATAAAGATGTGATTTTCCCCATCCAAATTCAAAGATAACCTGAGATCTAGCCACAGACTTCTATGTAAATTGGTGAATTTATATTAAAAAATCTTCTTGCTATAGAGGTGAGATTAGATAACCTTTGAAATTATGTCCAAAACTGAGATTCTATAATTGTGTAACCTTACAACAGCTGTCTCACTTTTCCCTCAGGATAAATCAGGACAGCTATGTCTCAAAGGCTCCCTGTTGTTCCTAAATATTTTAAATTCAAACTTCATACACTTCAAAAAGTGCTGTGTTTGGGGTGAATGCTGATGTTTTTTTCTTCACTCAATTCAGCATCACCTGCTGCTTTATTACAGTTTTTCATAATTGCTTTTCTGTAATCAGGGGTTGTGGGATTAAAAAAAAGAGAAAGCCATGTCATATCTCCAAGATATAGCATCCAGGAAGGACTACAGCATTCTTTGAGGATTATTTTAAGAATGGATTAACAAAATGCTTTTCTCCATTCTCATTACAATCTTTTCTCATTAGAATGGATTAATTTATCACATTTTCCCTCTCTCTTTAAAGTATCTGACATGAGAATGATTTATCCAATAATTTAGACCCTTTCAGAGTTTTCTGTTTGTTTTGAAGCAAGTTGATGATTTTCTTCTTTTGCAATTTGGACATGTCGTGGTACTCAGGGAAGTTTGATGGTGTTCCCATTGATTGGGAAGGATTCATGGGAAAGCTTAGTCATCCTTTGGAATTCTCTACTTTAGAAAATAGAGACCAAGTGTACCAAACATTTCAAAAAGGAACAAAAGTCTTGAAAAAGTATTAAAATCCAATTTCCTTGGATTTCAGAATGACATCAAGGAAAGAGGATTGGATTTGAAGTCAGAATCACTTTGAAATCCAGCTCTCGCATTATAAAACTTTGAGCTAATAACTTTCCATCTCTGGGCTTTAGTTTCCTCATCTGTTAAAAAAAAATTGGATAAAATGACCTTTAAATGACCCTCCAACTCTGAATCAAAGGATTCTGTGACTTACTACCAATCAAAAGAAATCATTGATTTATTTGATAATCAAAAATGAAAATTTTTATTTCCAGTTGGTTAAAACTACACTGTTTTTGTCTTAGGAAGTATAGATATCAGAATACACATGAATGGACCCATAGCTGACAATTGGTATACACTCGATAAATGACATCCACTTGAGGATCTCAAAGTGGCTTATAGTCTCACAATGAATCTGAGTGGATGATGTTTATTTTTATATGCAAATAATAGTAGTTGGGTGCCATTGGGCAAGTCACTTCACCTTACCTCTTGTTAAATGATAGAAGGTTAATGATTAATTATTCTCAAACTCAGCAATTTCCTGAAGTAAATTCAAATCTTATGCTTTAAACAGGAATTATGTGGACTTGAGAATGATTAAAAACCACTCATTAATTCTTCTGTTAACTCGATGTTTTGTTAGAACGTCATCTTAAAAAATAATTGGCACAAATCTGACCATTCCACAGGTCAAGAGAATATTACTAATGAAAAAAAATTCCCATGTTAATGAGAAGGAACTTCTTATATCAATTACATATGGCCACTTGCTCAAAATATGAGCCCCTTCTGCCCATTGACATTAAAAAGTCCAAAAAATATACAAAATATCAAGTCCAGAAGTTCCATCACAAACATCTGAGAGATTCATCTCTTCCAACCCTTTCTCATGACTTTCAGTGCTATAAAAATATGAGGGTGGGCAGTGGAATAAAACGCAGATTGAAACACAGGTCTCTAACCCATACATAAGAATACCAACAGGACACATATTGACTTAGTTTTAAAATATAATACTTTTTCTTGTTGCTCTTTGTTTTAGAGAGATACTACTTATTTTAAGAATGATTTCATTGATTGCTTTCTAGTATTCTGTCAAATTTTGTTTTGTATCTATTAAAATTTTAATGAAATTTTGTTTGTATTGTTATTGATGTAGTCTATTATGATGGTGTTTTTCCTAATAATGGACAAGCCCTGCTCTCTTCTTATAAATCTCACCTGGTCATTGTGTGTGATCTTTGTGATTTATTGCTATAACCTCCTTGTTTGTGTTTTATTGAAATTTTCAAATCAATATTCATTAGGGAAATGGATCTATAGTCTTCTTTCTGTTTTAACTTTTGCTGGGTGATGTACCAGCTTCATGTTTGTATTGAAAAGGAATTTGTGAGGTAGGACTCTCATGCCTATTTTACAAAAATAGATGATGTAGCATTAGAATTTATTGTTCTTTGAAATTTGGTGGAATTCACTCATCTGGTCTTGAGGGTGTTTTCTTAAGGAACTCACTTATGACTCACTAAATTCTTTTTCTGATAGGACTATTTAAGTATTCTATTTTCTCTTCTATTAATCTTGGCAATTTTTATTTGTATTAATTCTCATCGATTTCAGTGATTGTTAAATTGACTGGCATATAATTGGACAAAATAGCTCCTAATAATTGTTTTAATTTTATCTCTATTGATTTCACCCCTTTCATTTTTGATACTGGTAATTTGCTTTTCTTCTTCCTTTCTTCTTTTTTTATTAAAAAAATCAAATGGAACAATGGTTTA
The DNA here is from genome assembly GCA_023553655.1 of Myrmecobius fasciatus. NCBI lineage: Eukaryota > Metazoa > Chordata > Mammalia > Dasyuromorphia > Myrmecobiidae > Myrmecobius > Myrmecobius fasciatus. The sequence goes on from JAJPUD010001569.1 coordinate 32,634, forward strand.
TCTATTTCTTCCAATAAAATCAATACCTAGTATTATTTATTAAGTAGTTTTCTTATTTTCAATTTTCACTAATTTTTCCTTTGATTTTCAGGATTTCCAGTTTGGTGTCTAGTTGGGGGTTTTAAATTTTTCCCCCTATTTTTTATTTGTATGTTTAAATTCATTGACTTGATCTTTTTCTGTTATATTGATGTATAGGTTTATAGTTTTATTTTCCCCAATAATTATATTTTTTTGGCAGCATCCCATAAATTTTGAAAATCTCATGGTTTTCATTATCTTTAATAAAATTATTGATTGTTTCTATGATTTGTTCATTGATTCATTCTTTAGAATTAGATTATTTAGTTTCAGTTAATTTATTTCTCTCTCTATATATATATATATATTTCCAAATCCATTTATTGAATTTAATTTTTATTACATTGTAGTTCTGAAAAGGCTGCTTTTATTTTTTATGCTCTAACACATGGTTGTTTCTTTTGAAGGTGCCATGTACCACTGAGGAAAAGATATATTCTTTTCTATTCCCTTTCAATTTTCTCCAGAGGTCTATTCTATCTAATTTTTCTAAATTCTATTCACCTTCAATTATTACTAGGTTTTTTTGGTTATACTTTGAAAGATAAGAGTTTAGGTGTCTCATTTGGTATAGTTTTGCTGTCTATGTCTCCCTGTAATTCATTTAAATTTTAAGAGTTTGGATACTATAAAATTTGGTGCAGGTAGGTTTAGTATTGCTATTACTTCATTGTGGTAGGTGTGGTCACTGATTTTCTGGCTTGTATTCTGGTCTGTGAGCTACCACAAAGTACTCTTTTCCATCCTGGAACTGTCGCCAGGGTCCCCACTCCCTTGAGGCTCAAATCATCAATGTGTTAGTATTCCTTTTTTCTCTGGGATTACCACTCAGAAGTTTGACTGGGATCCACTATTGGGATTGCAACAGGATCCTGCACCCAGGGTGAGCAAAAGGACTCCTATAATCTGCTTTTGACCAGTTATCCAATACCCCTACCGTCAATGGGCTGAGAGCTCTGGAAATCACTACTGCCATGGATTTGGTCACCTACAAAGTCTGCCACTGATTTTCTGGGGCACAAGTTGCATTGGCACAGCCTGAAATCACTCTAATGACAGACCTTTCCTGCCAACCTTTTATGTTGTCTTGGGCTAAGGATTCTAAAAAGCATGTAGAAATGAGGTAGCTTCCCAACCATACAGGGCTAGCTTCAAGCAATGCAATAAAGTTTTCTCATAATTCTCATAAATGAATAGATTTTTTCACAAGACAGAACTTGGACTAGACCCATGATTGAATAGAAAGAAAACTGAACTAGATCCAGAATCTAATGACAAAGATGGAGTCAGTGCGATTCACTCAATTCCCACAAGCTTAAAAACCAGAATTGGCTAAATGGTAAAGGAGGTACAAAAGCTCACTAAAATATTAATTCCTTAAAAATTAAAATTGGGCAACTGAGAGTTAATAACTCAATGAGGGAGATTTTGAGAAATAAAAAATTACATTCAGAATCTTCTCCACTTCCTTTTCTTCCTCCTTCTCCTCCTTCTCTCTGCTCTGTGTTTTCTTTCACAAAATGACTAATATGGAAATGTATTTTGCATAACTGCAATGTAGAACATATATCAAATTTCTTGCCTTTTCAATAAGGGCAAAGGAGAAGAAGAGAAGAATTTGGAACGCAAAATTTAAAAAATAATGCTGTTAATTTTTTTAAAATTTAATTTAAAATTAAAAAATTAAAATGTATTAAAAAAGAAAGTTAAATTTAAAATTATTTTACATATAATTGTAAAAATAGAATATTAAATAAATATATTAAAATTTTTGTCAGCTACTTAGAAGCAATGGTCTTGTGGTAAGATCACTAAAGGATTCTTTGGCAGCCTGAATTTGCAGCTGCAGAATCATAGCTTCACCTTTCTTTGTTGGGTTCATTCGCAGGTAATATAGGCTTACTAATCTTTATAAGTTCTTACTGTTACTAGTAACAGAATGAAAAAGTGAAGTGGAGAGAATACTTTAATTGTCGTCAGAACACATGGGTTTAAATTCAGTTTTTGTGGTTTTGAAACAATAATTTCACCTTTCTGGATCTCACTTTCTTTGCAAGATGATGAAGCTGAACTAGATGATTTTCAAGGTTTCAAATCCAGGGATGATAATCCTATGAAATGACCACAGAGAACACCATGCACTTAAGTAGCTTTTTTTTGGTAGTAATCCAAAAGATTTTATGATTTTATTAACACATGTTTAGTGGAGTATGGTCATTATTAACACAGTTTTATAAACAAAATACATTCTATGGTTTAAGCAAACTGACTCTCTAGTTCTGGCCATAGCACAGAGCCTTCTACATTCTGGAGGGTTACTAAATATTTATTGAATTAAATTGAGTTGTATCCTAGGGAATACTAGGTAGTAAAATTGATAGTTTAGCCTAGGTTGATCCAGCTGTTACTGATAGTCTGGGCACAAATAACTGGTCATTCAGGTCCCTGATTTTTTTTTTTTTGGAATATGAGCATAAGTTGCCTGCCAATTGTTAGGAATATTGTTTGATACTCTGGCCTATTCCTAAAATACTATGTTGTAGTCTTTTGTTTTTTTCTGGTAAATTTATTTATTTTTAATTTTCTTGCTTTATGAATCATGTTGGGAGTGAAAAATCAGAGCAAAAGGGAAAAATCATGGGGGAGTTAAAAGAAAAACAGAAAAAAGAAGTAAACATAGTATATGCTGATTGCATTTGATCTCTTTAGTTCTTTTTTTGAAAGCAGATGGCATTTTTTGTCCAGTCTATTGGGATTGCTTTGGATCACTGAACTACTGAGAGGAACCAAGTCTTTCATAGTTGATCACAGCACATTCTTGTTGTTATTGTGCACTGAGGTTTTTATGCCCTAATACATGTACTGCTGGAAAAAAAAAGTGTATTCTGTGGCTATTTAATTTTCTCCAGAGTTCTATCATATATAGACTTTCTGGGATTCTATGAACTTCCTTAGTTTCTTTCTTGTTTCTTTCTTGGTTAGATTTGTCTGATTCTGAGAGGGAAAGGCTGAGGTCCTCCACTATTATAGTTTTACTGTCTATTTATTCCTGTAAGTGACTTAAAATCTTCTCTAGGAATTTGATTGCTCTACCACTTGGTACATACACATTTGTGTTGCTATTAATTCATTGTTTATGATACCCTTTTTCAAGATGTACTTTCCTTCCTTATCTCTTAATAAGATCTCTTTTTACTTTTGCTTTGTCTGAGATCAGAGTTGCTACCCCTGCTTTTTTTTTTTTACTTCAGTTAAAACATAATAAATTCTGTTCCAGCCTTTTATCTTTACTCTATAGGTGTCTCTCTGGGTCAAATGTGTTTCTTATACATAACATATTATAGGATTCTGTTTTTTAATCCTCTCTGTGATTTGCTTCCATTTTATGGGAGAATTCATCCCATTCACATTCACAGTTATGATTACCAGTCCTGTTTTTACCTCCATCCCCTGTATATACTTTTGTTCTCTCTTTCCACTCTGTCTTTGCTAGTATTGTTCTTAATCCACCCTTCCCACTACCTTATCTTCTATCACCCCTCCCCCCATCTTTTAGTAGTGTTTTTTTTTTCACCCACCCCACTCATTACCTTATCTCCTACCACCGATTCTCCCTTCTTTTAGTGTTTTTTTAACCTACTCCATCCACTGCCTTATCTTATATCATTTCTCCCCTCCTCCTCTTGCTTTTCCCCTACTTTTTCTGCCCTCCTTTCCATCCTGTCCTTCCTTTATCTTTCCTGTTTCGCCTTCTACTCCTTTATAGGATTAGATCAATTTCTCTGCCCAACTAAATGATTAACTTATTCCCTCTTAGATCCAAAGCTTATGAGATCAAGCTTCAGGCAATGTTCATTCATTTCCCTTCTTTCCCTCAATAGGTCTTTGAACTACTTGGTATGAACTAATTTTACCATAAAACCTCCCTTTTCCTCATTTTCCAGTACAGACCTTTTTCCACCCCTTCATGTCTTTTTCTTTGATGTCATCACATCACAGTCCATTCACAACTACACCTTCAGATCATGTGATATCCTCCTCTGTCTGCCCCAGTGATAGGTACAGTTCTCTAGAATTAGTTTTCCCATTTAGGTATGTAAACATTTTAAGCTTTAAATAATATATATTTCTCCCATTTATCTTGTTATGCTTCTCTTGAGTCCTGTGTTTATAGATGAAATTTTTTGCTTAGTTCTGGTGTTTTCAATATAAATGATTGAAAATCTCTTACTTCCTGAAAGATGATGCTAAGTCTTGCTGGGTAATTTAATTAATTAAAAAATCAACCCTTTTGCCTTCCAGATTATGGTATTGTTTTTGTCTGGCAACTTGCAGTATTTTTTTCCTTGAGATTGTAGTTTGGGAGGTTCCCAAAAATGTTCTTTGAGATTTTCCTTGTGGAATCTCTTTTGAAGGTGATTGATGGATTATTTCAATGAGTATCTCCCCCTCTGTTTCCAGAACATTGGGGCAGTTTTCCTTAACACTATCTTAAAGAATTCTATTTGGGTTCTTTTTTTTTTAGTCAAAGCCTTCAAGTAGGCCAATAATTTTTAAATTGTCTCTTCTGGATCTATTTTCCAGGTAGGCTGTTTTTCCAAAGAGGTATTTCACATTTTCTTCCATTTGTTCATTCTTTTTAGTTTTACTGATTCTTCATGTCTTGCAGAGTCATTAGTTTCCATTTGCTGTTCTGTGCGATTTTCTTCAGTTACCTTTTATATCTCTTTTTTTTCCATTTGGTTAATTCTACTTTTTAATAAGTTGTTTTTTCAGACAATTTTTCCCTTCCTTTTCCAAGCTGTTGATTCTCATACATACCTCTCATTTCCTTTCTAATTTTTTTCTACCTCTCTTATTCACCCTTTAAAGTCTTTCATGAGCACTTCCAAGAAACCTCTTGGAGACAAATTTATCTCACTCTTTGAGATTTCTTCTGTGGACATTCTGATCTCCTTTGAGTTTGGGTTTTGCTCTGCCCTGTCACTATAGTAGCTTTCTATGGTCAAGGTTCTTTTCTGTTTCTTGCTTATTTTCTTTCCTTTTCTTTTGATATTTCCTTTTTTCATTTTTAATATGGGTAAATGTGGTGCTATCTCAAACTTTCTATGCAGTTCTGAGCCTTGGCTTTAAGCGCAGTTGTCCCTTGTGTTTGCAGGGGGTAGCTTTGCTTGCTCTTTTCAGGATACAGCCTGGTTTTCCAGAGTTTGCTTTCTGAGCTGGGACTGGAAGCTGCCCCACTGATTTGCTCCTCTCCTGAGTCAGGACTGAGGGTCTTAGTTGCTGATTTGCTTATGATTAAGATCTTCTCTCTGACTTTCCCAGACTCTATCTGAGCTGAACTGAGCACCATTTTTGCTCGAGTGAAAATGACCTTTCTTTAATTTTTTCCATTCTATCTTGAGCTATAGATGGCTTCATTCCCTCAGACTGTGTTCAAAGGTTTGCTTTCATATGGTTTTCAAGGGAAACTGGGAGAGCTGGAGTAGCTCTCTGGCTTTACTCGGCCATTTTGGCTCCATTCTTATAAGTCTCTGACTGTGTTGTAGTCTTGCACAACCTGCAAACCAAATGGGTCATGAACCATATGGCACTCATGTCCTCCTCAGCCTTTCCAGTAACTTTTCTAACTCTCTTTTCAGAGTTCACAGATGAGTTACATGGCCAGCTGTAGAATTGTGGTCAAATATACTTGTCTTCACAATATGGCCACATAGTTGTGTCATCTAGATGAGCTGAGGGTGAAATGCTTATGGTATCAAAAACCAAAGTCAGACCAGCTCAAGGAACATTTAAATGGGAACCAATGAAAGGAGAGCTCAGATAGGGGATTCTTAGACCTAAAATTAGGCTTTCTTTCCTTTTGCCTACATTTTGCTACCTTTACTGAAGCTATTGGGAAAAGGTAATTATAGATTAAAGACGCCTACCAATGCATGACTGGGGGATGTTTGCCTTTTGCCTTTATCTTCTTGAATGAAATCCCAAATCTCCAAGTTGGAAAAGAACTCTAAAACTGTCTAGTTAAGCAATATCTGAATAATTCTCACTATACCATCTCTTATAAGTAGTCCTTTCTTTTCTACTCAGAGACTTCCAAGTGATGAGCTGCTTCATTGTTTTTCTTGTTCAGTTGTATTCTTTGTGATTCCATTTGGGGTTTCTCCGCAACTATCCTAGAGTGATTTGCCATTTCCTTCTCCAGCTTAATTTACAGTTGAAGAACTGAGGCAAACAGGGTTAGGTAACTTGTCCAGGGCCACAGCTAGTAAGTACCTGAAGCCAGATTTGAACTCAGATGAATCTTCTTGACCTCAGGCCAGATACTATACTGATTTTGCTACCTATCTGCATGAGTAGTTCCATTACTTTCTTCAATATTCAATTCCACTTTTGGAAATTTCCCATTGCTAAATTTTTTTATGTAGTACAATATACATCTTGGTAATTTCCAATTCCTCTTCTTAGTTCTTCCAAATGGTTCCAATCATTAGCTTAATCTCTATTATATGTAATAACTATTCACATACTCAAAGAAAGTTCATGTCTTTCTAACTCTTTTCTTTTCTATGACAAATATTCCTCAGCTTTTTCCACAAGTCAAATATGGAACTTCATATTTTTTAACCACAATTAGTGAGTGATCCTTGAAGCAAGATTTAAAATGACTTTTGCATTTAGCCCCTAGCCCAGTAATGGGTAAATAGTAACAGTACTTAGTAAAACACTGGCTTATCTGTTTATTGATGAATATTCTTGAGTGGTACATTGCCTTATTTTGCTTACAACAACATTCAAGCTTCTGGAGCAGTAAAAATAGCCTGCTCTGCACCCAGCCTTGTTCTCTAATGAACTTTCTAACTCAGAGCACAGTCTTAAGACCTTTGAGATGTAGACTTGAAGAAGGCAGTGCAATTGACTGTCAGGGCAGAAGACAGCAGTTGTTGTCAATAGTTCTGAGAAGTGTACCTTTTTCCTTTTCCACTCTGTGCTTGCTTCATTTAGTATAAATAGGCAGAGAAACATGGATTTTCACTGCTGGTATTGATTCTTGAAAAAAATCCTCAGAACTCTATTGTTAGGGAGAAGGTAAATGAAGTAAAGGAAAAGGATTAGGGCAGAATGAGGAAACTGAGGAAATTGAGAGGATTAGAAGAACAAGGGAGAATGGGAATTCAGTGAACTACATTGACGCCTTCTTGTCTCTCAATTTGAGATCTAGCTCAGTTCCTTTCCTATTCAATTATGGGTCTAGTCCATTTTCTGTCTTGTGAAAAAACTATTCAATTTGGGAATTACAAGAAAATTTTATTGCGTTGCTTAAATATAGCCCTGAATGTCTGGGGAACTAGATCACCTCTAACTGCTGCTTAGAGACCCTTAATTAAGAACTTGATGAGAAACCCAGTCAGATTCAAAGATTGATACAAGGAATTTTCTCATAATTATATATCTGAAGAAGAAGAATGTCTTCTCTTAAAACTGGTCCTGTACTGATCAGTTATTGTTTCTCTATACCTTTCATTAAATGCAGATCTTGGAAGGAGTAGGACATCTCTTTTTCTGAATTCTGAGGATTTTACCTGCTTGCTCTCTCCCTTCCAACTGGAAAGTCCCTAATATTTCCTTCAATTAGAAATCAGACTACCAAATTTTATATTATGTTACCTCTACTCTTTTGTTTTCTTTTAATTAATTAGTCTTGTTTTCAATGTATAAAAATCTATCTCCTCCTGCATTTGGGGAACAAAAGCTGAGGGGGCCTGCTCTTAGTTTGTTGAGTAATTGGCATATAACGCTTAATAAATAAATGTGTTTTGAAGCTTGAACCTTTTTTCCTCCTTTAGTTCAACTTTCATCTGCTACAAGGTTCACTACTGATCTTGAGCTGTGATTTGGAGGTTAGAGCTTTTTTTTCATTTGGTTTGATCAGCAAACTGCTTCATTAAGGAGGTAGAATTTAAGCTTGGTCATTATAGGAGGAGTAGAAATTGGAGGCAGTAGCAACTCCACAATCTGGGAACCTAACTAGCTTAATGTTTTGAATTTGGTGATTCCTAGTGATTTTGAGATTCCCACAATTCAATGAGTCTAGTGAAATCCTATCCCAAATGCTTACTGTCTATTGAATGACCAGCTGCCCTTTAGATTGGAGCCAAAAAGATATACTGAGTTAGGGAATACAATATGGTCCTGTTATATTGTAGGATTGTATTGTATTATCTCTCAAGGAAATCAAGATGCCTCCTCTAAATCACCTCAGAAAAGTTAGCTAGCAATAATTTCTGGATGAAAATATTCATTGTGATTTCTTTGCCTTGGGGGCCACATTGGAGCTTGCCAAGGTTTTACAAATCTTACTTCAATAATGATGTCTCTGTTCTATTTCATCCTTTCTCTTTAATTAGTAGGTGATTTTCTTGTCTGAATATTTATAATTTGTCATAGTTGCCTTAATATGAGTATTTTTTTTTTTTTTTGCTGAGGCAATTGGGGTTAAGTGACTTGCCCAGGGTCACACAGCTGTTACGTGTCTGACACCAGATTTGAACTCAGGTCCTCCTGACTTCAGGGCTGGTGCTCTATCCACTGCGCCACCTAGCTGCCCCATAGTTGCCTTAATATGAGAAAGAAAAGGGACAGGGTCCCTCCCACCCATATACATAACAATAAGATGATTATTCTGAGTTGTACTGTTGTTATATGCTCAAAGGTTTTCTTTCTTTCTTTCTTTCTTTCTTTCTTTCTTTCTTTCTTTCTTTTGCTGAGGCAATTGGGATTAAGTGACTTGCCTATGGTCACACAGCTAGGAAGTGTTAGATGTCTAGACCAAATGTGAACTCCCGTCCTCCTGACTTCAGGGCTGGTGCTCTATCCACTGTGCCACCTAGCTGCCCCTATGCACAAAATTTTAAAAGATAATGATGATGATGACAGCTGACATTTATACAGTGCTTTAAGGTTTACATGATCTTTGCCCGAAGGGGTAAATCATATATTAGGCAATTCATGATAATTTTAATATACGTATAATTATGTAAAAAAAATACTTTTCCCTGAGTCCTGGGGGCAAATAAATTAAAAGTTTAAAACATCACTTATAATTCTTGCTCTAGAAATATCTAACAGGGGCCTTGGAAATGCATCTCTATGAGAGCCAGGAATTTTCTCTGGAGAAAATTAAATGTGGCCCTTTTCCAATCTTGCAGGATGAACCCAAACCCAAACCCAAACCCAAATGCTGATAGTGCATTTTTAATTGGTGGATTCCAAGTAGTGGGTAGATTGCTTGTCAGGAACATTGGAAAGGAAATCCTTCATCAGGTTTGAGTTGAAAGAGGAAACTTCTGAATGTCTTTCCTCTGATATTCTCTGGAAGGTTTCTGCCTTCATCCATCACTTTCTTCTATTTCAGTTTTCCTTCTATTCTTTCTTTTAGGAAGTCAAGTATTTCCCTTTTCCTACCCCTGCCAGTTTAGGAAACTATCGGTGCTTCTTGGCACATTTCTTATTGAGAGGACATGAGACATGATGGGGCCAACAGAGTATATCTTATTCAACTGTGAAATATAAGAAGCTGGAGTTCTTTCAGATCATAACCAAGTCAGTCGTTGAAGTGAAGTTTTTTTTTTTTTCCCATAACAAGACAAAGTTTTGTGTTCTTTGGCTTTTGTTCTCCTGGTTCCACTTCTGTACTCTGGGAATGTCTTGGTCTGATCTACATAATAACTGGCACAGGATTGCTCTCCCGGTCCCTTAATCTAGTCACAATGCCAGCTGATGGACTCAGCCCAGACATTTGGTGATAAACTCCATTCCAACAACACTTTCCTTTTACTTATGGAGATAGTCTCAAGATTATCATTATACTGACAGAATAAGTTCTGTCCTTGTCCTCTCCTTCCCTTGAGTTCAAATGTCCTTTACCTCTCCAAGTCTCAGCAGTTGAGAAAAGAAGGAAAAACTTTTATAAGTGATTTAGAATAAGAAAGGACCTTAGAGATTACCTAATTGTTTCTCATTTTATAGATGAGGAAACTGACATCCAGAGAGCTGAAGTGACTTTCATAATATCAGATGGATAGAGTTAAGATTTAAATAAAAGTGCTCTGACTGGAATCCAGTATTTTTTCTACTACATTATGCTGCCTCAGATATTTGAATACATTTTTATTTATGTAGATAAATAATCCCAATTACATGTAAATAATTTTTGTTTTCATTTTTAAAAAAAATGATTTCTAAATTCTCTTTTTCCCTCCTGATCCTTTAATAATCCAAGCAAATATTAAATTAATTATACATGTGCAGGCACATAAAACACATATTAGCCACGTGCAAAAAAAAAAAACCACATACATATAAACACACATACACACACACACACAAAACCCAAGGAAAAAAAGTTTAAAAGTATGTTTCAATCAGTCATCAGAATTCATCAGTTCTCCCTTTCAAAATGGGTAGCATTTTTCATCATGAATCCTTTGGAATTGTCTTGGATCATTGTTTTGAGCAGAGGAGCTAAGTTGATCATCAAGGATTTATAAATTAACATAAATTAGATAAGGAGAATGACATATATATTTGAAAGGACATAAATCTAAATTTGGATAGAAACAAAAGGGCAAAGTGATGGGGGTAGGAGGAAAGAATAAAGAAGAGATTCTTAGAGGGCAAGGTAGTGGGTGGAAGCAAAGCAGAGGAGTTAGGAGAAAGAGGAATACAGGGTGAAATGGATAGGGAGGAAAATAGGAAGGAGAAAAAGAAACACCAAGTAATTATAGCTTAGAATATGAATTAGATGAATTCACCCATGAAATGCAGACAGAAAGTAGATTAAAAATTTGAACTCAACTGTATGGTGTTTTCAGAAAATGTTATAAAGATGTGAGATACATACAAACATAAAATAAAGATTAGAAGTAAAACTTATTATGTAAAAAAAATCAGGGGTGATAATCATAACTTCAGACAAAGTTCAGCTACAATTGATATCATTAGAGGAGAAAAATAGGAAAACTACCTTATATGTCAGCCATGTTAATTAATCAATATTGCTTCAGTTTATTTAAAATAACTAGGTAGTATACTGGAATAGTTCTATAGTGTAGAAAATGATGAGCTAGTGGTTTTAGAAAAATATGGAAAGACTTGAACTTATAAAGGAAGATGTTATCCACCTTTAGAGAAACAGAGGAAAAGTGGAAATAAGCACAGTAAGGTTTTACATATATGTATATGAATGTACGTGTGTGGATATTTGAATGATTAGAGATATCTGCTCACACGTGTATATATGTGTATACATGTATATGTATGTATGTGTATATACACACTACATAAATATGTGTGTGTATATGTGTATATACACACACACACATACACACACATATCTGTTCTTCACTGTAGCCTTCTTGGTCAGGGGAAGAAGGGAGGAAAAATAAAGTTAAAAATTTTACAGCAGGGAACAAAAGCAAACCTACAAGCAACCAAAGACAAAAACTCTGAACCCAATGTATACTATTAATATATAGCCTTTCTTGAAATGGAAATTAATTACTTTATATTTTGAGTTCTCTCTTATGCTTTGCTATGCCCATATTAATATTTTTCCTTCCTTTTTTCTTTTCTATTTAAGTTTAAAACAGATGAACAAATAAATAAAAAGCTCTTCCTTTCATGGCTCTTTTAATGGAAACAATTCCTTTCATTCTTTTTCTCTTGTCCCAATGCAACCCTCTTTCTTGTCTATTCATTTCTTTGTTACATTATCCCAACATGATCAATTCAGTTCTATCCCTTCTAATACTGTAAATACTTCTAATTATCCTAATGATAAAGTTCTTTGAAGTTGCATGTATCATTCTTCCATATGGAAATAAAAAAACAGTTTAACCTTATTGAGCTCCTATGATTTCTCTTTCATGTAACCTCTTTCATGCTTCTCTTGAATTTTGTATTCAAAAGCCCAATTTCTTTTTAGCTCTGGTCCTTTGATCAGGAATGCTTAAAATACTCAATTTCATTAAATATACATTTATATCACTGAGGATTATGCTGTTTTGCTGCATTGGTTATTCTTGGCTGTAATCCTAGTTCCTTCACCTTCCACGATATCATATCCCAAGCCTTCTGCTTTTTTAATATGAAAGCCATTATATCTTTTGTGATCTTGGCTGTGCTTCCATAATGTTTGAGTTGTTTCTTTCTGGCTGCTTGAAGCATTTTCTCTTTGACCTAGGAACTCTTGACTTTAACTATACTGTCCCTGAGATTTTCATTTTGGGATCTCTTTTAGGAGATGATTGATGGAGTTTTTCAATTTCTATTTTATCCTCTTGTTTTAGGATACTAGGACAGTTTTCCTTGATAATTTCTTGAAATATGATGTCTTAGGCCTTTCTTTGACCATGATTTTCAAAAAGTCTAATAATTCTTATATTATCTCTTCTTGATATATTTTCTAGACCAGTTGTTTTTCCCCCAAAGTGATATTTCGCATTTTCTTTTATGTTTTCATTCTTTTAACTTTGCTTTATTTTTTCTTAATGTCTCATGAAATCATTAGCTTCTCTTTGTCCAATTTAAGTTTTAAGGAATTACTTTCTTCCGTCAACTTTTCTACTTTTCCCCTCAATTTGACCAATTCCAGTTTTTTAAAGATATTTTCTTCTGCATATTTGTGCCTCTTTACCATGTTAATCATATTTTCGTAATTTTCTTGTTAGTCTTTTAAATTATTTTTCTACCACTCATTTAATTTTGAAAAGAATTTTTTAGTTCTTTCAGGAATTCTTGTTTGTATTCTTTCCAATTCATATTTTTTTTCTCTGAGACTTTGCTTGCAGTTGTTTTGACTTCATTATTTTTCTGCTGAGTTTGTGTCTTAATTTTCCTGTATCCATAGTAGATTTTTATGGTCAAATACTTTTTGTTGTTGTTTGCTTATTTACTTACTCTATTTTTAAATTTTGAACTGTATGTTAATGTTCCTGGCATGGGGTCTGGGGAGAGATATTGTTATATGTTTAAGATTTTTATTTATTTATATATATTTTTTGCACTGCTGTTTTCTGAGCAAGTTTTTTTTTAACCTTTTCAGTTTCTAAAGTAGTGTGATCTGGGAGAGGTATGGTTACTGCTGTATTGCTCTTTGATCTTTTGTTTTTTAAACCTTGGTTCTGGATTTGTAATTGATACCCAACTCTGATTGCCCAACTCTGCCTCTTTGTAACAGAGATTGGTCATTTGTGCCCTTTAACTTTGACCCAGAAGTGAATATAGGCAAAGGAGTTGCTAAACAGTATCCCATGCTATATGCGGTGCTAGGAGAGGGATTCTCTGTAATCTCTTTTTGACCAGTTCCCAAGTCCTCTGCTTACCACTACTGGCTTAAAAGTTCCCAAAGCTGTTGGTACTTCTGCTACTGTGACCTAAGATGTTGGTACCTCTGCTACCGTGATCTAGTCCCACCACTGTTTTTTCACCCACATGGACTCTGGGCCAATGTTGACTCCTGTATCACAGATCTCTATGATCTCCTAAGTTGTCTTGGGCTAGAAGAATATCTGAACTTGGGTTGACTGCAATTTAAGAATTTGATTTACCTACGGCATTATTTTAAAGTTGTTTGAAAGGACATGTTGAGAGAACTCAGCTGAGAGTTCTCTGCTTTCTTGGCTCCATATGCAGAAATCAGGTCTCTCATCTTTATAATGTGCTTTCCCACTACCTGTAAGTTAAAAGGAACCTCTTCTTTATAGTCTATAGCAACATTAGGTTTGTATAGCTGGGAAGCTGAAGCTTTTAAAAACTTAAAAAAATTAAAAAAAATAGCATTATATATTTACAATAGAAAGAGACTTTAGAGGTCAGTTAGTTCAACTGGATAATTTCACAGATGAGAAAACTGAGTCCCAGAGAAGTCAAATCACTTACCCAAGTTGAAACAGTTGTAAATGACAGAAATGAGATTCAAATCCAGGTATTCTGATTCTGGATCAAATATTCTTTCCACTATTCAACAGTGTCTCCTACTCTTCTAATTTTGCTGATTTATTTCAAAGCCCTCCTTCCAGTACCCATCTAACCCTAATGATATTATTTCTTGCTCCCTTCTGAAATGCCAAATGCCGAGGAAGAGTGGGCACATAAAGACACAAAGAGGGGAGAATAAATATTGAAACCCAGGCAAGTAGATTTAGCCTGAACTTCTTTTACTTTAAAAAAAAAAAAACAACTAGACTGATTGTCCTCTGTCTGCCCTCTTATTTCTGACCAGCTGTTGCCATTTATTCCCTCAGAGAGAGAAAGTGGCACATTCCAGAATTTTATTGTCCCTCCCCATCCATTTTATATAATTTGTAAAAATATATTTTTGCCATCAGTTCCTCTTGAATTTGGTACTTTCCACTTCCCTGCTGATGATAGATGCTTTGGGCTCTATGAGCGATCAACACATATTAGATTGATTATTTATCAGTGGGTGAAAGGACATTAGAAATAGCAAGGATGGCTAATTCCTTTGGAAAAAAAAATATTTGTTTTAAATAGTGACAGATTCTCTGCATTTAAAATAGTTTGCTTCCTAGTGAAAGAAACAGTTCTATCAGTTGCCACAATGTCATTTGTGAGCAAATCTTTCAGCAAGATTCCAGGTCCCACCAATGATATTGCACATACATAGCAAATCATTCCAATTTGCCAACTGTTCAGAAATTGTCTGACCAAGCAGACAACATTAATCTAGCTCCTTTTACAAATAACCATTTAAATAGGGTCCTGAACTTGGGCAAGATGACAAGGAATCATCATCTTTCAGATTGGGAATGACCAGTTTTTACCATCATTCAATATTTTTGCTCTTTTTATTGGTAACTAATGTTGTACTGCAGTTCAGGTCTACTGATCTTAATCTACAAACTAAGTCATTAGCAGCACCAGAATGCATGATGGTATACCAATTAAAATTAGGAGATTCAAGAGTAATGTTCCTTGCTTGTTACTAGTTTGCATACCAATAATCTTTTGCCAAGCTGTTGAATGAAGAAAATATTAACTTATAGTAAACTTTATATCCCTAATTTTAGGTGACCTGGGACATCGTGTTAAAGGAGAAATATCTTAAAAAGATTGAATAAAAAATTAGGTGCTATGACATTTAAAGTCCATGACTCATTTAACTTTTATGTTTTCCTTTGTTTATTTGAGGATTAACTAAATCCTTGCCCTATATGGAGTGCCATGATAAGTATTTTGAGGGATGCAAAGAAAGGAAAATATATGGAGAGCTTATATCTCTGGGCCAATAACTCCTCTACCTATAAAGTGGTAAACATCATTCCCAGCTTCAATGTTTGTAGGATTTAAAATCGCAAGGGACCACATAGAGTAAAAATGCTGGTTTTAAAGACAAGGAGATTGAGGACCAGAGAGATTTAGTGACTAATTTGCCAGGTAACAACAAAGATGAGTTTTGAACCCAGGTGTTTTGGCTATAAATCCTGGGCTTTCTATGACAGCATCTTGCTCTGGCTTTGCTAAGCCCATAGAATTTCATGTAATCTTCGAGTTAGGAAAGAACTTTAGAATATAACTAAACAACCTGTCTCCCTAATTTTATAATAGAAGGAAAAAAAAGTCACTAGAGATGGAATATCCTGCAAGGTGTCCTAGAAGAAGCTTACTCTCCTTTCAGTCTTAGCTAAAGACTCCCCTTCTGCAAGACAACTTTCCTAATCCTCTTTAATTATAGGGCCTTCCCTTTGAAGTTTACCTGGTGCATAATTTTTTGGTACATATTTATTTGCATATTGTCTCCTCCCATTAGGTTGTGAGCTCCTTTTGAGAAGTTACCATGTTTTTGCCTTTGTTTAAATCCCCAGCATGTAGCATTGTGTCCGGTACATAGTAGATATTAAATGCATTCTATTGACTAATTGTAACTCTATTGGTGCAGATAATTCAAAGCAATGAAACTCTATCAATCATCAACAAATGCTTCACAACATATTGCCTTTTATAAAACTTGCATACCCTTTGATCCAGTAATACCTCTACTAGACCTGTATCCCAAAGAGATCATAAAAAGGGAAAAAGACCCATATGTGTAAAAATGTTTGCAGCAGCACTTTTTGTAGAGGTAAGGAAATGGAAATAGATTGGGTTCCCATCAGTTAGAGAATGGCTGAACTAGTTGTGGTATATGAACATTATGGAATATGATTATTTTATAAGAAATGTTGAGTAGGCTGATTTCTGAAAAGCCTGGAGAGACTTGCATGACCTGATGCTAAGTGAAGTGAGTAAACCCAAGAGAATATTGTATACGGTGCTAACAAGATTATAGGATGATCAACTCTGGTGGACTTGGCTCTTTGCAACAATGAAGTGATTTAAGGCAATTTCAAGAGACTTGTGATGAAAAAAGCCATTCACATTCAGAGAGGGGACTATGGAAATTCAATGTGGATCACAACATAGTATTTTCACCTTTGTTATTGGAAGTTTCTTATTCTTTTTCATTTTTCCCCTTTCAATCTGATTTTTCTTGTGCAGCATAATTGTGGAAATATGTTTAGAAGAAGTACACATTTAATCCATATTGGGTTACTTCCTGTCTAGGGCAGTGGGGAGGTGAGGAGGGATGAAAAAACATTTGGAACACAAGGTGTTGCAAGAGTGAATGTTGAAAATTATCTTTGTATGTAGTTTGAAAAATAAAAAGCTATCATTAAAAATGAAAAAAGAATTATTAAATAAAATAACAACAACAAAAACATACTTCCTTACAAAGTAGCTTGAAAGCTTAAAGGATTAAAAAGTTTAAATTAAAATATAAGGGCCTACCATGTAACATTAACCTCTGAACATGCTCTGCTTTATGAAGCTGAGTCAGTAAGGATGCCATTTTTTGGATGACTGGTGTTTTTTTCCCTTTAAAATATTTACTTTTATAGGGATTTATTAACTCTCTCTTCTAATATCCCTCCTCAATGAGCAACAAAAAATGAAAAGTAAAATCTTCATATGTATAGCCTAGCAAAAAAAAAGTCCTCCACTATCCACATCCCAAAATAGTCTTATTCTGTACTTTGTATATCATTTTGCTAGGAAATTAATAGCGTGTTTCATTTTCATTCTTCTGGACTCAAGGACTCATACCTAGGTCAGAGCTCAAAAGTCATTCAAGTCAGTCATTTTCTTTATAATATTATCATTGTAAGAATTGTTCTCCTATTTCTATTCCACTATGTATCAGCTCATAAAGGTCTTCTTAGTTTCCTCTGAAATTATCTGGAATATTATTTCTTTTGGTACAATAATATTTCATTACATTTTATACCATCATTCACTTAGCCATTACCCAGAGGTATGAACTTCAGCTGCTCACCAATATTGATGTGTTTCTCTCTTTTTTTTTTATCTCCGTAGCGGTATAATCCTCCTAGTGGTATAGCTTGGTCAATGGGAATGGGCAATTTTGGAACTTTTGGGAATCATAGTTCTAAATTACTTTTTGAAATTCCCAGAATGCATGCTTATTTTTGCAGCAGTTTGTGTTAAGGTTGCATGGATAGACATTTGACAAAAATTCAATGATAAATCTAATAAAATATAACAATTGCTTAATTGTACAATGACTATATGTAGTACATATCGCTGTATGGGCTATGAAGTTGTGGTATATGATTGTGATGGAATACTAATTTGTAACAGAGTTTCAATGGATTATCTCCTTTGGTTATAATATCAATCCTTTGAAATTAAGAAAGGGCAGTTATGATTCTTCACTATTAGAAGGAGTCAGGTAGCACAGTGCATAGAGTGCTGGGCCTGCAATATTGAAGACCTGAGTTCAGATCCATACTGAGACACTTACTAGTTCCTAGTCAAGTCACTTAACCTGGGATTGATTCAGTTTCCTTATCAGTAAAATGAGAATAATAATAGTATCTACCTATCAGGGTAATTCTGAGAGTCAAATGAAAGAGTTTATTATAGACACATTGTGGGTGCTCTATAAACATTTTATATTGTTATTGATATTTTTTTTATAGATTAAAAAATCTGAAGTCATATACCTTGTCCAAGGTCTTATGGCAAATATGTATGTGGTGGGTTAGGACTGGATCCATCTGAGGAGAGATTTAAAGGTAAAAGGCATCTCATGGGTCATGTAATATAGCTTCCTCACTTCCTGGATGAGAAAACTGATTCCTGAAGATATTAGATGGACTGCTCAAGGTCATGGGGATAATTACTGACTGAATCAGCATTTGAACTTGGGTGCTCTGGATTCAAACTCAGGAAACATATTGTAAAGCTTGTCCAGTATTCTTTCTGTGTCACCCCAGTGCCTTCTTAAGAAAATGTGTAATAGCTATTGGTTCTATTATTAATATATACAATATATATTAGTACCTATTAAGGTAATAATCAATAACTAATGAAAACTTGTTCTTTCAGATCTTCAATAAATAAATAAAAGCTCAAAATAAAATATAAATAATAAATAAATAGATAAAATAAAAAAACAAATAAAGCTCAAAAATCATGCCTAGAAAGTGTATGCCTTAGTATAAGTGGACATAAAATGTGCATGTTGTCATCTAAAAGGAAGTAATTGGGTTCAGAACACATGTATGTCTTTTGCATGAGTCCCACTGAGTTTATTTTGCTTGGGTGACAAACCGTTGAGAAGCATTGTCAGAGAGACTTGATAGTCTGACCGCAGAGATGTGCAGAACTATTACGGGCTGGCTGATTCTTTCCGAGATGCTTGGTTCAAATGTTTAAATTGGCTTTATCCATAAAAATGATTAACTTCCATAATAACCATGAAAACTAAATTTTCAACAGGAGTTAATTGTGGCCTGGATGGGTATAAACGTTAGTGACTGGAACAGATGAGCATATCCTTTTAAGATAAATGCTTGTACGAATAATGAACAAGTACATTTAAAAGCTATTTCATGCAGAATTTTTTCCACAGACTCATTTCCTAGTTTTAACTACATGCAAAACATTGTAACCCGCCCCTTTGCAAACACATTACTGGCGATGGTTCATTTTGTTCACCCTTTGGTACCCAGAGAGTGCATGTGTTTGTGCAGATACAACAGCCAGCTCCTTCTTGTGGGAACTCAGATGAGAATATATTTCAGAGAGTCATATTCTGCCTGAAACGCCATGCTAAATATACATTTCTGAATATACTTCTGGCTACTTGGGGAGCTGGAAACCAGCAGATAGTTCATGAAAGCAAGGCCTGATCACAAGCATCAGAGAAATTTGAACTGCTTTTACAATACGGCCCTACCCTGTCTTGCCAACCTTATTGTGTGTTACTTCCTTCCCACACCTCATGGTTCTGTACAACCTTTTTTTCCCCCTCTTAGCTATCATCTTATCTCCCATCTCTATGCTTTTGTATTGCCACCCCCATCTCTCTCCTACCTCCTCCCACCTTGCCTTGTATGTACTCTCTCATCACCTCTGCTTATGGAAAATCCTTTATTCCTTTAAAAGGTGACTCAAGTACCATTTTCTACTCAAATCCTTTCCTGATCATCCAACTGCTAAAATAGTCCCCTCACTAATAATCTTATATTTATTCTGCATCATATATATATACATATATATATATTCACACACACACACACATATATATATATATATATATATACATATAAATGTTGCATCCCTACATAGGAACAAGCTTTTAGAGGACAAACTTTATTTAACATTTTGTGCTCAGTACTTAACATAGTGTCTGACAGAGAGTAGGTGCTTAATAAATGCTCACTAATTGATTTTATAGAGGAGGAAACTGAAGCAAGCAGGGCAAAATGATTTGTCCAGGTTCACAAATTTAAGTTTCTGAGGCTGAATTTGAACTCAGATCTTCTTGACTTGAGGCCCTCAAACCCTAAATAAATGGTAGTTATTAACTGACTTATCCTTTCTGAGCCTCCATTTCCTCATCTATCAAATGAGAAAGTGGGATTTGGTGCCTTTCCAAGATCCCTTCTATTCCTAAATCTATGATCCTAAGAGTTCATACAATTTATTCATTTTACAGATGAAATAGCTAAGGTCCAGAGTTGTTATTTGTCAAATGGCACATAGATGGCAAGTAGCAGATGATTCAAGATTTGAACTCAGGTTTTCTGCCTCTGACTACAGTAAGGTTTCTGTTTCACTATGATTTCATTCAGAGAGGAAGTGAAATATCAGGAAAGGAAGTAGGGATGCCTAATAAAAATAGCTCAATTTCCCACAATAATGCAAGGTTTACAAATACTTTTGTCAAAACTGTTCTATTTGCTCATAATATAGACATTATGTAAATAATAATTATTTCCTTTTTAACAGACAAGGAAACTGAACATTAGAGAAATGACTTGCCTAAGATAACTTAGGTAGTGACTAATGACTAGCCTGCCACTTCCAGACAAATGCCTTGCCCATTATTTAAAACTGCATTTTATGCTGTATAATTCATTGAATTTGGTTGCTGTAGGGGACCTTTGAGATCAACTAAAACTGTGCAATACATGAATCAGGTGAAAAAACCTGATTATATTTAGCCAGAAATAGAAGATATGGTGGGTAGGGGTGATTTTGTTAGATGTCTTTAATTAAATATTTGTAAGGATTATCATTAAGGATATCCTGGAGCCAGTTTATATTGGTTAGTGAAAGTAGAGATTGCTAAATTTTAAGGGAGAAGGTTTATATTTTGAAAAATTGGCAAACACTATATAAATCAGGGCTTATTGTTTTGTTAATTGTCTAGATTTGGTGTAAAGTCGTGCCATGGATACACTCTCCCCACAGTGAGCTGATTGTTAAATATTTGCCATTATTTTATTGTTTTTCAAGGAGAGGAACCTTGTATTATTTTTCTTGGTCCAAGGGGGTAAATTTGGAGCAGTATGTCAAAGTTTCAGAGTCAGATTTTAGCTTTGTATAAGAATAGAGCTTTGCAAAAGTAATATGATTTTTTTGAGGTTAGCAGGTCTCGCCTATAGTCAAGTGAAAGCTGGATTAGTAGTCATTGGAGATTTTTTGGAGATGAGACTCTTGTCCAGTTGTAGATTAGACTACATAGCTTCTAAGGTCCTTGTTCACTCTTAGAATCTGTGATTGTCCTTCACCTTATGGATGAGCACATTGAAACTCAGAGAAATTCGATCAATTGGTGAGTAAGCATTTTTAAGCACCTACTGTATGTCAGACAATTAAGTGACACTTAAGATTGCATAACCAGTTGGTGCAAGAGTTAAGACCAGAATATACTTTTCATGATTGTCAGTTTTTCTTTTTTGATAGTGTGTTAGGCTTAGTATTAGGGAATTATGGAAAAGTGATATAAATTTTCAACAAAATACTCTCATTTGTGCTATACTTGATTAGGAGTGTCTATTAATATCTAACCGAATCCACATTAATAAATATAGACTTAGAGAGAGTTGGTGTTTGAAAATTTTGAATGTGGGAGTGCAAATGCTTATAGAATCTCTCAGAAATGTTGCTTGTCATTCTTAAAAAAAAGAAGGCTCTATTTATGATGGAAAAGCCAGAGTCTGTTGTAATCTCAGAGGTATGATTTAGGGTTTCTGGGTCAGGAAGTCTCTGGATAAAGGAAGACCTGAAATCTTGGTTCCATGTCAGCTAGGGATGATGCAGTCTTGAACCAGTAGCTGTATTTTGATTCCTAGAAGTGGTAATAAAAAGCTAGGAATAACTGGGGTGATGGTGTTGGAGGAAAAGGATGTGATGTTTAAGTGTATGTCTGCTGGCCAAGAACAC
This sequence comes from Myrmecobius fasciatus, assembly GCA_023553655.1. Lineage (NCBI taxonomy): Eukaryota > Metazoa > Chordata > Mammalia > Dasyuromorphia > Myrmecobiidae > Myrmecobius > Myrmecobius fasciatus. The sequence continues at coordinate 54,534 of JAJPUD010001569.1, forward strand.
TTTCCTTTATTTTTGAGCTAGGGGGATTTTGATATCATATCATAGCATGCTATTTGGAGATTGGTCAGGTAATACTTGGATATCTAGTGGTGGATCTCAAAGTCCTTCTGAAAAACATTTCTTAGAAAGTCTGAGATAATTTTTTAGCCTTTGAGGGTCATTCTCATTGCAATGAACAAAAAGAAAACCCTATTTTGTTTTGATGACAAAGCTCGTATTGCAGTTTACTTGAAAGCTAAAAAGAAACTTCTTCTATATCCCTTGTCAGCATTTGAAATTGTTGAATCATTTGAAAAGGATTATAGATCACTGTCTAGTTTAATTGCCCCAAACTGATGCATGAATCCACTCCATAACCTCCTTGATAAATGCTAGCTTCTGTGGAGTTTGTTAAATGACAGGAAAGCTCACCTTGTGATGAAACCCTTTTTTTCTTTTCCTGAAGCTATATATTTAGCAAGTTTATCCCTATAATAAATAAAAATTTTCTTCCTGAAATTTCCACTCATTGCTCCATTAGAATGATACAGTAATTTCCTCATCTTTGAAAACAGCTGTCAAACTGATGCATTGTTGGTGGAGCTGTGAACGGATTCAACCATTCTGGAGAGCAATTTGGAGCTATGCTCAAAAAGTTATCAAACTGTGCATACCCTTTGACCCAGCAGTGTTTCTATTGGGCTTATATCCCAAAGAAATCATAAAAGAAGGAAAGGGCCCCACATGTGCAAGAATGTTTGTGGCAGCTCTTTTTGTGGTGGCTAGAAACTGGAAACTGAATGGATGCCCATCAATTGGAGAGTGGCTGAATAAATTATGGTATATGAACGTTATGGAATATTATTGCTCTGTAAGAAATGACCAGCAGGACGATTTCAGAGAGGCCTGGAGAGACTTGCATGAACTGATGCTGAGTGAAACGAGCAGAACCAGGAGATCATTATACACGGCAACAACAATACTATATGAGGATCAGTTCTAATGGACATGACTCTCTTCAACAATGAAATGCTTCAAATCAATTACAATTGTTCAGTGAAGAAGGCCATATACACCCAGAGAGAGGGATGTGAAATGTGGACCACAACATCACATTTTCATGTTCTCTATTGATGTTTGCTTGCATTGTATTTCCTTTATCGGATTATTCTCTCTTATAGATATGATTTCTCCTGAACAAAAAATGATGTGTGGCAATAACTATACATATATTCGATTTAAGTATTCTAACATAATTATCATGTAGTGGATATCCTGCTATCTAGGGGAGGGGTGGGGAGTAGGGGGGAAAAATTTGTAACAGAAAGCTTTGTAAGGGTTAATGTTTAGGAATTACTCATACATATGTTTTGCAAATAAACAGTGTTAATAATAATAAAAAAAGAAAACAGCTGTCAAGTTCTCCATCCCCATCTTTTTCTTTTCTTCAGGCTAAACAGTCCCATTCCCTTCACCTGACTTTCATATTCTAGGTTTCAGTTCCTCTCACCATACTGACTTATTTGAACATATTCTAGATTGTCAGAATCCCTCTTAAAATGTTGGTAGCCAACTATGCAAAATCCAGGTGTGTTCTGGGCAGGGCAGAGAACAAGGGGATTGCTCCTTCCTTTTTTTCTTAGTAGAATTTAAATTTCTTTCTTTTCTTTTCTTTTCTTTTTTTTTGGCTGAGGAAATTGGGGTTAAGTGACTTGCACAGGGTCACACAGCTAGGGAATGTTAAGTGTCTGAGACCAGATTGGAACTCAGGTCCTCCTGACTTCAGGACTGGTGCTCTATCCACTGCACCATCTAGTTGCCCCAGAATTTAAGTTTCTTGAGGTTACAGGTGGTCTCACTTTTGTATTCATGTTCTCAGCACCTTGCATAGTGCCCAGAAGTAGTTAATAAATGCTAGTTCAATGATTGCTTATGGTCCTTTATTCTTGAAGAAGACTACAATGACATCATTATGTCAGAGTCAAGTTTTAGTATGTTTGATTGGCTAATCAGACCAATATGAGCTGGGAAAGTTCTGCTACAAGTCAGGCACAAATAATCCCTCTGTCATTTGAGATGGATTCTCTTACTTTGCACATCTCATGGTTTTTAGCTAATTTAATTCTGCTTTGCCCATAGAGTCCAGCACCTTCCCTGATGAGGGCACATCATGCTGGGCGGTCCTGTGCCAGTGTCTCCCATGTCACACAATCGATTCCAACATCCTCAAGAGAGACTTTGGGAGTGTCCTTGTTTGGTTTTTTCCGACCACTCTGTGACTCATCCCCTATCTGAGTTGATACTATACTCCCTTTATAAGTCCACACTAATATTTTGGATTGCCCTCATGTTGTGGGCTTGTGGGCGACTAAAGCCTCAAATATATTTTTCATGTGAAGTGATGACTAGTCTTATCTTCTAACCATAAGGACCATGGCACCCTTTCAAGCTGACTCACAGCTAAAATCTTCCATATGTGTTGCTTCCTCCATTAAAATGTGAGCTCCCTTAAGGAGAAAGCTGGGAATCTCACTGTTCTATTTGTACCCCTCAGCACTTAGCACTGGGCTTCAAACATAGTAAGTACCTGATAAATGTTTTTTTTTTTTGTATTCATTCATTCATACTATATTCCTACGATTATCTTTTTAAAGCTAAGTTCAAGGCTTATTAGGCAAAAACTGTGCAGGAAACATTTAAGGCTATGGACTAAGCTTTAGGATCTGGAACTGTGAGACAATATGGGGGACTGTGTCCATCATCTCTGAGAAAATAGGAGTCACCTGAACACAGCATGATGGTTCTGATTAGTCAAATTTACAAAGGCAGCAGAAGGGCCAACAGTAACCATGGACCGAAGAGAAAGGAACAGCTGTATCCATGCTGCTATGAAATCAGTCTTTAATTACATTAACCTAATGAAAGCTTGGCTATTTATCATCAACAAGGGACTCATCATAGGCACTTCCTTGCTCCATCCTTCCAAATTATTTTGTCAGGATTCTTTCCCTGTCTGTGAAGTGCCAAATATTGAAAACCATTTTCCATGGATATTTTCTCTCCTTTTCTCTCTCCTCTCTCTCTTTCTCCTCTTCCCTACCCCCCTTCCTGGCTTGACATGATGGTGGAAATCATCTAATGGTTGCAAATTATATGAGCTGTTTGTTCCCTGCAGCAGCAGCTCATGTGCTGAGTCTCTGGGGCTGCCCTATGAGTGCATTACCATAGGAAGATTAACCATCCATAGTTGCACATTTATCTGGTGGCAGTGATCCCAGGCTTAAGTACATATTCTTAAGTTAATTCTCATGATTGTCATTGGAAACAAATCTCTCCACTTCCACAGTAGGTAATGTAGTGCCTCATTCATACTGGGAGTGACAGTAACAAATCAATACAAGCCTAATAGAGTGTTCTTATTCCAAAGCTTAGGTCATGGTTACTAGATGAGAGCTAGACATTTAACATATTGGACTTATTGAATACCCCTCATTTCCAAGGTCTAATCTGGGTTGGTGACAAAGCACAAGGCTAACTGAGGTGGGTGAAGAAATTACTGTTATCCAGGGCCTGTGACAGACTAGTTGGTTAAGAGGAGGTTATGATTGGAAAAACATTTACATTTTCAACTCATTGACAGTTCTTTCTTTTTGTTTGATTTCTTTTCTTTTTCTTTTTCTTTTTCTTTCTTTTTTCTTTTTTTGAGGGCTATAAACCATTGTCTCTAAGTTGATTTTTAGAGGGGAGGCTATCTGGTGTGGTAGATAGAGTGCCACATTTGCCTTTAGGGAGATATAAATTCAAATCCTGCTTTTAGCATTAGAGATATGATGCTAGATTTACCTTTTTTTAAATCTGTCTTCTTATTCTGACAGTTTTTTGACTGATTGAGCCAGAGACAGATTTGGCTTATATTGGGACTCTGCCAGGGGAACAAAATCACAAATTCTTCACATGTAGAGGAATTAAGGTAAGGATCAGGCTGTTTGTTTGTTTGTTTGTTTTTTTGGCATGGGTAATATTCAGATTAAATAATATTCAGATTAAAATACACTGTCACCAGATTACATTAGAATGTTCATACTTGAATAAGTTGCTTAGAAAAACAGTAGGTTCCTTTAGATTTAAAAAAAAAATAAAGCAGTGATCAAAAAACCTTCCCCTCTAGTTTCACTTGGATGTCTTGTAATGGTAAGAAGGAGATCTTGGGCTCTCAGAGGCTTTTCCAATAGAACATGATGAGTTACCTTCCACCAAAGAGATAGAAAAGCTTTTACTTTCAGTATAATTCCAGTAAAGAACTTGATGGGGACAACTAGGTGGCGCCAGAGTGAATAGAGCAATGCTCTCAGAATCAGGAAGATTCATCATCGGGAGTTCAAACCCAGCTTCAGACTCTTAGTAGTTGTGAGATCCTGAGCAAGGCACTTAACCCTATTTGCCTCAATTTCCTCATCTTATAAAATGGCAAACCACTCTCATATCTACAAGAAAAACCCAAATGGGGTCACAGAGTCAGACACTCTAGGTGTCTGACTGAAAATGACTGAACACAATAAACTCTCTATCTGTTCAAGGAAAAGCCTTGGGAAACCCCCAAATTTGGAGAGGCTCATGATTAAACTCGAAGGCAATTAATTTATTCATCCCCAGCAACACAAGAAGAGCATTTACTAAGGTGAAGAAATGGCATAATCTTATGAGAAGAAATGATAATAACAAAAAATAACAAAAAAAAGATTTAATTTTGTGAGGGCAGTTAGGTGACATAGTAGATACCATACTAAATCCAGTGTTAGGAAGATCTGACTTCAAATCTGACTTCAGAAACTTAATATCTGTATGACTCTGAGATAGTCATTTTATCCTGTCTTCTTCAGTTTCCTTATATGTTTAATGGGGATTATAATAGTACTTACCTTCTAGGATTATGGTGAAGATAAAATGAAATAATTTGTTTTAAAAAGCTTTGCAAAGCTTAGAATATTATACAAATGCTAGTTATATTGCTATTATTATTATTATTAAAGGTAGTGAAATACTTTATAAAAATCAACACATTTCAGCTTCAGCCTGGTCTTGTGAGGTGAATGTCTTTATCTTTATTTCTTAGATGTGGAACCTAAGGCTTGGAGAAGTGAAATCATTTGCTCATGATCACCTAGTAAGTGCCAAAGGTAAGATTTGAACTCACAATTTCCTTATTCCAAGATTAATTTTCTTCTCATTACTCAGTGATGATATCACAGATCCTTGCAGTAAATTAATGAAATTTGTACATATATACATACATATGTATATATATATATTTGTTTCTGATGATTTCATAGCACTTACATACCTCTCCCTTATTCCTTGACCTCTTGAGGACATTGGTCTCTTTTTGTTCTTTTCCATCCCTTCTACCAACATGTTATTGGAAAAAGGTAACCATAATATCTGCTTATATCCATTGTTTTTTTTTTCCTCCCCCATTCAGAAACCAATTGATAGGGCAACAATGATAGGAAGACTATATGAAATCCTTTTTAGTTCTTTGGTGTCTTTTATTTATTACCTTATTTATTTTATTTTATTTATTTATTCACAAAACTTTCCCATAAACCCTAGATGATAAACTATGATTGCGACTGAAATACTTCATGAATGAAATTAACATTTGCTTGGTCAGGAAGTGCTCTGTTTTGAACCTCTTCTTCCACTGTTGGTGGGTGATATGCTGCCATTCTCTCACACCTTCTGTGCTTCTCAGCAAACATGATTTTTTTAAATGTATTTTAAAAATCAGGAGTTTAATCTATGGTTGTAGAATAGTTAACTGGTTGTAGACTCAAAGCCAACTATGAGGAGCTAACTGGTCCATGCAAGAGGAGAACCTGCAACCTCAGCTATACTAAAACTAAACTACCTGACTGAAATTGCTAGGGGCATAAGCTAATGATTATTCTGGGTAGCTCCCTTACTCTGCACTGTTCTCTGACAGTTTGATTTATACTGTTTGTTCTTATCTAGAAATGGAATCAAGTCAACAAGCATTCATTAAGCATCTACCATACCAAGAATAACCATGGACAGGATGTTAAATAAACCATATAGATAATATTGAATTTGGGGATTTGGTTCATCTCCCATGTATTCAGTATGTCCTAATATGCCAAATTGAAATGGATGGGCCTCCTTTGAAAAATGACTAGGCAATTTGCCATTTTGGCTCACATTCTAGGGAAACTGGGGAGAGCTCAGGCAACTTCCTGGCTTCTCTCCACCATATTGGCTCTTCTCCCCCTTGACTCATATTCTAGTACCAAAAGCTTTACACAGCTCTAAATTCTAGTTTGGGGTTCAAAGACCACCAGCAGTAGAATAGAAAAAGTTGTTCATCATTCTTAAGCACTTATTGCACCAAGAAAAAGTTATAAAAAGAGCACTCCAAGAACTAATATCAAAATTGAGCCCTTGGTTTGTCTCCTATGTCTTCTGCAAATCTGAATATATCAATTGTTATGGGCTGATATTTTGGAAGATGTTTTAATCTGAAGGATTCTAAAAACATGACTAAATAGTGTAAGTTTTGTTTAGCCGAGTGCTGTCGATGGTCCATCTTGTCTAGAATTTTGTCTGAGTAAATAAAGTGAAGGCGTGGCCAGCTAAATGTTTTCCCAAAATGCTAGATCCTTAATTTTCTCAGAATTGGCTCAGTAATTCTTTCATCAAATCAAACTTTAAGGGTTTGAATATTTTGGCCTGCATCACCCCTTTGGAGAAAACAGTTCTAAATGCTATTTTTCTTTTTCTTCCTTCTCACTGTCCCTCTCTCAAACTCCAAGTGGAAAATATCAAGATTCTTCTCCTCTTGCTTCAATTCAGCCTTATTCATGGCTATTTTGCAATGAATTGAATTTCAGAAAATGAGTATAGAATATAAACTCCATGAAAATAAGGGAAGATTACTTTTTTCTTTATATTCACAACTCCTAAACACTTGCAATTGACTGCATTATATATTTTCCGTATAAATAATAAAAGATTTACAGGGCAGCCAACTGGCATAGTGGATAGATTGTCAAGCCTGAAGTCAGGAACACTCATTTTGCTTCATTCATTCAAATCTGGCCTCAGATATTTACTAACTGAGCAAGTCAACTTAATCTTGTTTTCCTCAGTTCCCCATTCATAAAATGATCTAGAGAAAGAAGTGGCAAAGCACTCCAGTATCTCGCCAAAAGAGCCCCAAGTGGGTAAAGGAAGAAATAGACATGACTAAACATGACTAAACAACAAATAGAATATTTGGATTTATTTTCCTATTTTTTTGTGGCTACAAATGCCCAAATCTACTCCTGTTTCCCCTATTTCTTCTTATCTCCTACCCCAAAATCACCTTCACAATAAACTTTGGTATTTTAGAAAAAGAATATTGCCCATAACTCATAAGATATTTTAGCCCTATGAGAACTTTTAAATCAACAGTAAACATTTGGTTTGTAAGATTTCTTATAAATGGCATTTTTGTTTGGTGTTTCAGCTATGGCAAGGCTGGCTTATTAGGAATTTCTCTCAGTTGAACAGATTGAGATTAGCATAGGATGTCTTTATTCATTGATATCTGAATTTTTTCATGGGCAGAATCTAATAAAGAAGTCAGTGGCTATTAGATATATTTTAGAAGAATTTTTTGATGCATATCTCTACTTGGATTATTAAATTTAAATCATTGCTGCTATCATCTTGAATACTAATGAAACATCCTGCCAGATGGAAGTCTTTCATAAATTTCCACTTTTCTCTTACGGGTGGTTGTAAATCTCAAGTAAATGACTCCTTGGGTGATCTATGTTGATGTCACCTTTCATGTCTCAAGTCCACAGAGCCTTCAATGACATCAATACCTGGAAGGCAGGCAATGCTGAATGATATGTCCTTTTCTTTCTCCATTCTAGATCTAAGAGTTGAGTAGGGGGTAGGATCTCCTTGTTTTGTCTGGGATTTAACCTTGCTTTCATTGGATCACAAGTGGGCTCTGTGCTATTATTAAACAGTTAAGCTTCAACTTGTTTTTCCTATGGTAACTAAAGTCATTGTCTTTGATTTGTCTTCCAGATAGTAAAAACATTATTTCTTTAATGCTGCTTTCTGTTTCAACTCAATGTGATTCTATAGGTTTCTGCCTTATTTAAATATATGTATATAGCATATAGCATGTACACACACATATACAGTCCCTCTAGAAATAGATATTTTAATTCACTATTATTTTTCTTATCTTCATAATGAAAATGTATTAGGAGGATTCATTTTTTTTCCTGGGGGGAAATACGTCAATATTCTAACTAAATTTTCTAAAGGTATTTTCTTTCCAATTAAAAAAACTTTCCGATACTGCCCATTGCTCTATTTGATGATATTTCTTTAAAACACATATTCAGAAGAACTTTGCTAGCGGTTGCTCCTTGTTTGTTTAAAGGAGAGGGAAAGAAATGTAAACAGTGGGCAAGACAAAAAGAAATTAAATCAGACTGTTCAGTCTTTCTAGTCCTTGGAGACCATGAGGGAAAAGATGATTAAAAAAAAATCAACACAAATACTTGTGTGAGTCAATAAGTATTCCCAGAAGAAATCTTGGAAATTCTACAGGTAGAATAACTTTTTTTCCAGTTATTGAGCTATTTTCTTACTAGATGTTTATTTATTGATTTGTTTTCACCATTAAATTTAAAAAGCGAGTGATAAATGTGTTCTCTGTGTTGTTAGAGTGTAATGCATCGAGCCTTCCTTGAAGTGCCATTAAAATTATATCTAACGTGGCGATTATAAGAAAATGATTAATAATACAATAACAGAGCAAGTGTTTGAGGGAACTACCGGTGGTTTGGGGGCTTTGTTCTCCCATGCTCCATTTTATTCCCATCACTCTTGGAAGAAGGCAAAGGAAATATCTGTCTTCCGTTGCCTGTCCTGTCACAAGCAGCATCAAACAGCAAAGACAAGGGCACACAAAACATTTCAAACCGATTCAGGGAATTTTCTGACACAGTAATGGTAATAACTGTATTTCGGTTTCAACAACTGTAATTAAACCTGACCTTTAAGCTAATTGTGTCTTGACATTTATGATTTTAAACTGGCTTTCCCTGTGGTGACAGTATGTTATATGCAGATACTAATAAGCACTTTGGGTATTATTTACCCCTGTGTCAGGAGGGGCTGTAGGGTGCCTGAGAAAGGGCCACTTCATCTGGTGTACGCCACAATCAGGACACAACGGTGCCATTGGGAAGGAGCGTTTCTGACAGATATTGTCTTGAAGTAATGGTGTTTTGTTATAATTTTAGGTGCAGTGAAATCCCTGCTGGAACTTTCCAAAGTTTTGACCAAAAATTAAATGTGGAGTGCTAGTTTACTTCAAAGAATATATATTTCTTCTGGGGAAAAAAAGATAATAAAATTTGTAGTAAACTAAGCTTCCATAAGCTTTCTGACAATTGTGTCCAGGAGGATGGGGAAACTATTTGGGCTCCCAAGTTTTAGAGGGGCCATGGCAAGGAGTGACTTTGTAGACAGGGCTGATTCAGGCATGCTGATTCACTCCTTATTTTGTTCAAAGATCTCCCTTTCCTTCTCCATCTTGGCATAATCCATTCAGCCATTTGGAGTCAGAGATCATTTAGCCTCCCCTCTCCTTTCACAGCTGAAGAGATTAAGGCTCACAATGGTCAAGTAATTTGCCACATGATAAATGGCAGAGCTAGAAATTCTAATATTTGGTTGAATTAAGATATTCCATTAGACTCAGAGAATCATAAATTGAGAGTAAGTGGATCTATTGGACATCACTTAGTGCAGAACTTTTTAACCCTGGGTGGATGGACACCCAAATGGTCTGTGAACTTGGATTGGTGGTGGTGGGGTAATGCAAACTACAATTTAGCATGTCTCTCAATTATTTAAAAATGCTATTATGAGAAGGGGTATATGGCTTTTACCAGATTTCTAAAGGTACCTCAATGTTCCAAACTCTAAATCTAGTTCAACCCTCTCATGTTATGAGTAGAGAAAACTGGGGGCTGGAGAAGCTAGTAACTCATTCAGGGAGTTCTGGGTTCAAAGCCCGACTCAGGGCTTTTATTAACTGTACTCAGACATTTATTAACTGTATGATGCTGAGCAATTTACTTACCTCACTTAGACTAAGTTTGTTCCTGTGTAAAATGGGGATAGTTTCTGCCTCATAGGTATGGCTTGGAGGGATCAAATGAAAAAAAATATTAAAAAGCACTTAAAGCAAACCTTAATATTCTATGTAAATGCTGGCTTACTATTATTATTGTTATATATTCCATATATATGTTGTATATATTATATATAATGTTACATATTCTATAACAATAAAGTGGTAGATAGAATTCTGGGTCTGGAGTCAGGAAGACAAATTTATTTTCCTGAGTTCAGATCTGGGGCACTTACTGATATATCATTTCATCCCATTTGCCTCACTTTCCTCATCTAGAAAATAAGCTGGAGCAGGAAAAGTATCTTTGCCAAATATGAGTCACAAAAAGATAATAACACAATAAGATTCAGACATGATCGAAATGACTGGATAACAACAATAAGATTTTTCTAAATCTGATCTCATAAAGACTAAAGAGTGCAGACTTGAAGAAATCAATTCTCATTATGAAAATGACTCTAGGGTGAATTTCAGAAAATTCAGATTTTTTTTTTATCTTAGATGTATTCTCACTGCCCTGTATCCTTAAAGGCAACTAGGCTGAAGCCCAGAGAGGTCCAATGACTTATAAAAGGCTGCTCCAGGACAGAACTGAGTCTTCTGCTTCCACATTCAGAATTGTGCCCTATCCACACTACTTCCAAGACTCCTGACAAGCACAGAGAACACGGGAAAGACCTCCTTGGTCCTTTAGTAGCAGTGGTTATTTCTGGTCTACTGAAAACAGCAGTTTTCAGTTTTCAGGGAGAAGATCTGGGTCTGAATTCTATTCCTTCTGCTCACCGTGTGTGGGACTCTGGGTAATAATAGGGTGCTGAATCCCAGCTTCCATGGGAGAGATGCAAGCTCTCAACCAGGTGGGAGCTCAGAATGTACTGCTTCAAGGTGGCTTCTAATTGATGAAATGGAAATGGGGCTTCCTACAAGGCAGCCTTGTTGGCAGAGCGCCTGCTGTCCATTAACACATACTGGGGGTGAGGGGGGAGCTGGCAAAGGGACAAGGGGAGGGGTCCTGCCCGTGTGACTGATATTTATGGGCCAGATGTCCAGCCCGTCTTGACCCTTTATAGATTTATTATTTGGGGCTTGCCTCACTAAGTGTAACATGTGAAAATGCTGGCCAACTCGCCATCCCTGTCTGATTATAGATCTGTACCTCTGCCAAGAACTCTCAGACAGTGATAAATCGGATGAGAATTCAGCCTGCGTACTCAAGTGGAGCAGATGATGAGCCATCCTCCACTACTTATGGACCCAGGTGCCCCGGCGGGCCGGAACAATCAGCAAACTTTGGTACATTGCTAGTTAAAAGCAGCCCTCAGCAACATCCCATTTAACCTGTTGATGCTATAAATATCAAATGTGTATTTATTTCCCTTTTGGGCTCAGGTCGGCTCTTTCTTGACCCGGATCTTTACTTTTCTGCTCATTTCCATATCGAGACTGATGCCCACTAGGCCATTAGCTTTGACTGTGCAGAGACAGGTGACATTTGGAGGCTTGATTTATATTTTTGGTGGAGAGTTTTGTGAC
>JAJPUD010001569.1:66286-154718 GCA_023553655.1 Myrmecobius fasciatus
TTTAAACTGAACAGCTTTGCCTGGCTTAGACGAGCCAGACTCAGGTTCCCCGACCTATTCATTGATCGTGTTCACTAATTGGGTCGTCAGCCCTGGATGAGCAATGATGCCCAATCCTGCTAACTGTTTGTTTAGCCTGAACATGAAAATCAATCTCCCAGCGACCAAAAGGGCATGGCCAACATGGTCCCTGCAGGACCAGCCGCATTTGGCCTTGGCACTGGACAGATGTAGCCTGTGGACTTCCGCAACTTCTCGGTGGAGATGCTTTTCACATTATTAATGGGCTGTTTGTTTATTGCATAAGTCTTTTTCCTCTTTTTGTGTTTAGGGCTGAGGATAGATGGAAAGACTGGGGGAAGAAAAGAAAATACAGATGTACAAGCTAGGGATGACTAATGAAGGTCATGGAGGTCATAGTGGAATGGATGCTTGCAGCCTATATCTCTGTGATTTATTATATTTTCTCCTCCGATCATGGAGATGCGAAATGCCAGTTAGCAGGTATAGAAAGCACCAAATTAAAACAAACAAAACTCATACAGAACAAAGTTCTTAACAAAGCTCCAAGGAGATACTCTAGTCTTGCTTTTTCCTTTGAACAAACATTTATTAAATACATCCTTTGTGACATGTACTGAGTTAGGTGCTGGAAATACAAGAATTAAACAAACCCCTCTATCAAGTGCTCATGCTCTAAAAGCGGATATATCAGGTCATTGGACCTAGATAGCTCTGGAGGGGAAGGTGAGTCAGGTGACCTTTCACAGCCCTAAATCCAACTCACTTGTATGTCATGGCATTATCTCCCTGATGTCATGGTCCTATTCGAGAACACAGGACAAACAACGACCCCCAAAATCCATCACTTTAAAAAATCTTCTCAAAAGCATTTTATTTTTTTTCCAAATTACATGTAAAGATAGTTTTTTAACATTCATCTTTTAAATTTTTTTTACATATTTTTTAAAGCTTTTTATTTTTCAAAACATATGCATGGAATTCTTCAACATTGACCCCAGCAAATTCTATTGTTCCAATTCCCCCTTCCCCATGCCCTTTTCTAGGTGGCAAATAGTCCATTATATCTAATATTCATCTTTATAAGATTTTGCATTCCAAATTATTTTCTCCATCCATTTTTCCCTCACAAAGACATTGAGCAATTTGATATAGTTAAGCAAACATGTTTAGAGCACCTATAATTTAAAAAAAAGCATTTGTTGTCTACTATGAGTTAGGTGCTGGATGAGGCACTGGTGATGCAAACAAAGGCAAAAAAGAAAAAGAAAACTGTCTTTTCTCTCATGGAGCTCATTCACCAGTATGGGAGACACCATGTGAAAATATATGTGTGTATAAGGTAAATGAGAGAGAGGTAAGCAAGAGATGGAAGGCACTGAGGTTAATGGGGGTCAGGAAGGGCTTCTTAAAGAAGGTGAGATTTTTACCAGACCTTGAAGGAATCAGAGATGCAGAGGGAGAGAGTTCCTAGTATGGGAAATAGCTAGAGAAAATGTCCAGAATCAGGAGATGGGAGTGTTATTTAAGGAAAAGTAAGAAGGCCAGTGGACCATAGAATACATGGAGGGAAATAAGATGTAAGAAAACGGGGAAAATGAGAAGAGGTCAGATTATGAAGAGACTTTAAAGGCAAGCAGAGGATTTTATATTTGATCCTGGAAGTATGAGATAGTCACTTGAGTTTATTGGATAGGGGTGACATGGTTGGACCAATGCTTTGGGAAGTTCATTTTGAAAGCCAAGTGAAGCATAAAATAGCGTGGAAGAACAATATCAGCAGGCTATTGAAATTGGGCAATGAGGTACACTAGTGTAATTATTCTGTCAATGGAGAGAAGGGCTGTGTATGAAAACTATACTAAAGACAGAATTAGTAGGACTTGGATCCAGAAAGTATAGAAAGGGTAAGATGAGTCAAGAACAACACCTACATTGACAGCTTGGGAGATGGGAAGGATATTGCTACCCTTGACAACGATAGGGAAGTTAAGAATAGGGCAAAGTTGGGGAAGAATGATAAGTTTTGGTTTTATTGAACCAGTACCTGCTGAGAAAATGAATATAGAATATAAAGACAAAAATAAAATACCCCTTTAACAACAATAGCATTATCATTAAAAATAATAAAATAAATGGTAATTGGATTGGAGTAAGTTATTAAAGTACTAACAAGTAGGATGGTCAGGAAGGTGTCTTAGTGGAACCTGAACTGAACTTTGAAAGAAATTAAACATCCAAAGGCAAAAATGAAGAGAGAGAATTGATGATATAATGTGAGAATTAGTAGCAATCTTGTGCCAGAATAAATCAATATTGCTGCTTCGTTTCTCTGAATATTCCTGTTCTTGACATTTGCAAAAAAACCCAGACAAACAAATAATAAGAAAAAACCTCCAATTGTTCTCATTTGAAAACCCAAAAAAGTTTTATGGAAAGTCAGAATGTTTTCATTAGGCAGAAAATGAAAAAATAAGCTCTTGACTTTTCTCTATTTATTGTTTGTCAGATCCAGAGAAAATTAGATGAACGCAGACTTGGATTTAGGAAACTGATTAGAGAAAGACTTGAAAGTTAGGCTGATAGCGTTAAGCTTCATCTGGGCAAGTTTATTAACAGAACGCTGAGATCTGAGCATCTACTTTATTCTTTCGTCCTCACTCCAGGTTGGCAGCTTGCCGTTCCTTTCTTGGATACTTGGCTCTTTAATAAGTGCCAAACTAGGAGGCATATTTATAATCATTGGAAGATCTCACAGGCTTGTGACAGTAACATATACCTGAGACAACTGTCTGATATGGTAAAAAGGATAAAATTATAAAGCTGTAAAAGAATAGGACTACTAAATTTATATTGGGTTGTTGAAATATTTTAAAGTATCTGGATTATATGATAATTATATAATTAAACATTATATAAATATATATTATTAATCACAAAGTATTATACTATATAAAATGCAACACAATTAATTAATATAATTATAATATATTTATAATAATGATTAATATAATATAATTAAATGCATGTTAAATATAAATCTAATTAAAATATTAGGTACATTATGAATCACATAAATATAGTATAATATATGAAATGCACTATATAATAATATAATATTTTAATTAGATTTATATTTAACATGCATTTAATGATATTAATTAATTATATAAAATATATTTAATTATAATAGTTTAAATATATTGCATGGATAATGAGGGGTATGGAGTGTTCAGGGAGACCTAGAACTTCTGACGGAAGGGCTACTGAGTCCTATTAAGGTTGTTCATTCACTTTTGGTGTCTCCCTGCCACTCAACTCTTACCTTGACTCTAAGAAGCTGTCACATGTGCAGTGGCCATACCCTGGCAAAACTGTCTGAGCAGATAGGGAACATAGCAGATAGAGTGTTGGGATTAGAATCAGGAATACTGAGTTCAAATCCAGCCTTAGACACACCCTAGTTTTATGATCCTGGGCAGGTTACAAATTCTGTCTGCTTCAGGTTCCTCAAATGGAAAATGGAAAATGATAATAAGAATCACCTTAGAAGGTTGTCATAAGGATAAAATGAGATACTGTTTGTAAAGTGCTTAGCACAATGTTTGAAACATAGTAGGCACTTAGTACATGCTTTCCCCCAACATATGAGGTGAACTTCCTATGTCAAACTTATAGGAAGATGAGGACTTATTGTTGCAAAGAACATATATAGAAGGCTTATGGCTTTCTATATAATATCTGTATTATTTTAAATACATTTATATATAATATATAACATAAAATATATTATATATTTAACATAATATATTACATGTAATATAATACATTATATGGAAGGTAAATAATGTCTATATAATATGTAGGTAGAGGAGACCATAGATCCATTTGAGTGGATAGACGGAGATATTAAAATAAACTTAGGTTTTTATATATAGAAATACATACTCCACTGTTGTAGTTTGTCCTTCATTTTTGAAGACCAGTGATATCATGATATTGGATTAAAATAGTGGGTAATGGATGATGTCTTGATAGAAACAGATTTGTATGTAATTATATATGTATATATATAGAGAGAGACTTTAAACATAAATTTATATATGCAAGAATATAAGATATAATTTATGTGTCCTATATATGTATATATATATATGTTTATATACACACTCATATATGTATATGTACAAATATATACCCAAAAGAGAAAGGAAAAAGGAGGAAAGGGAAGGAAACACAAATGGCCCAATCTAGCATGTTTTTGCCTCATCTAATTTTATAAAAAAAAACAGTGCAGACAATCTGGGTAAATTTTCATTTGTTGCTTAGACTAGTGAAGGGCATGTGTGACCATTTAGGCTGTAGACAACAGGTGATAACAGTGATGTGATGGATGCTGGCATTTTGCAGTCCTACATCATGGTGAGGACCCCCAGTGGTTTTTTCTTTCTTACCTTGCTTATTCTTGTATGGAAAATAAGGGCCTCTTGTCTCTGGCGCACACGCCATTTACTCAGGGTCTTTTCCCCCTGTTCAGTATGCAAAGCTCCTTTGCCCTGTTTAAGTCTGAAGACAGCTTTTCCCAGGGCCCGGAAAGAAACACCATGTTTTACAAGCACATCTCCCAGTGTGTTCAGCTGGGACATATGTGTGCTGTATCCCGGGCTTTGGGGGTCTATGATGTTAGACTGGAACAGGGCAGCTCGAGATTATTTTCACAGAAAATAATAGTCCCTGTAGAGACATCTCACACTGTGTTATACTAGATCAGAAAAATTATGCATATTCTCAAAACCAGTGGAGATATTGATTTTTCCTCTGCACAAATGACCTCTGTAGCCTGTGGAGAAGCTCTACCCAAACAACGGGCATGGGATGGTGGCTAATTGATGTTCCAATCCTGGATAGGAGTTAGGTTTTAAATTTGTGAAAAAGTCAACCCCAGGCCCCCTAGGAGAAGGACATCTTAATAAATATTTGAAACAGATGCTGCCTTTGACTGGAACATAGCAGATTAGCATTGTTAAAATGTGCTCTCCTCCAAACAGTGCTGGGCTTGAATATTTATAAAGTTTATTAATCTCCCTCAGCAAATAAGGCTCTGTTTATCAGCAAAGGGTGGGTGCAGGCCCCCTTGCAAATTGATGAGGGAAGAAGGCAAGTGGGGCTCTGGGAAGTTTCACAAAGTCAGAGCAACTGAATGTTGGAAGGGGCCATAGATGTTCATGAATGCAACCCCTTACCCATGAGGAAACAGAGGTCAGACGCAATTTAGCAGCAAATAATAATAAGTAATAATAAATGCAGATTTCTGCTCCCCAGTTCAGGGCTCTTTTTAATATATCAAGTTGCTTATTAGATGTGGGAGCTTATGTCAAGGTCCTCCCTGACCTTGGAGTTCTGCAAATATCAGACGTTTGCATTTGCATGATGCTGTTCCAAATGTTCCAAGATTATGAACTTTTAATTTTTATAAGCTCTTGACTTGCCGGAGGCAGGAATTGGGTAGGTGTGGTGCTTGGGGAGAGCCAGGATAGGTCTTGTTCAAAGGTCTAGCCAACCTTGCTCTTGATGAGATTGGATTTTATCGAGTTTCAATTATTTTTTAAAAATTTTTATTTATTTGTTTATTTTTGCTTTTTACTGAGCAATTGAGGTTAAGTGACTTGCCTAGGGTCACACAGCTAGGGAATGTTAAGTGTCTGAGACCAGATTGGAACTCAGGTCCTCCTGACTTCAGGACTGGTGCTCTATCCACTGCTGCCCCTCGAGTTTCAATTCTTGACCCAAAACTGTGTTTGTTGTTGCTAATGCAGCATTGCTATGACATAGAAGAGACTGGAGGATGAGTTGTTAAGAAGTACATGTTAAGCAGCTAATGTAAGCTAGCATGCTTTACATTGATATTCTTATTTGCAGGGATTGATTCTTTTATGTTTCTTATATTGAGGCAGGTGAATGGACTTCTATATTTTATTTTGTTTTTATTTTACTTTTTTTTTTGCTGAGGTAACTGGGGTCAAGTGACTTGCCCAGGGTCAAATATCTAGGAACTGTTAAGTGTCTGAGGTCAAATTTGATCTCGGGATCTCGGGTCCTCCTTAAAATTCGGGTCCTCCTGACTTCTGGGCTGGTGCTCTATTCACTGCACCACCTAGTTGCCCCTGGACTTCTATATTTTAGAAAATTTTTCATCAGCCAACAAAGGGAAGCAAAACAAAACCTTGACTTCACTAGAAAATTCATTGAACTGGGATGCTCCACCAAGGGTTTCAGGTATTTGGGGTTGACGGAATCTTTGGTAACAGAATTCTGCCATCCCAGAATTTTTTAGATTTTAGCAAAGGAGACCCTGGATGCAGGAGTCTTCGAGTACAGAGGATGGGAATTTGGATCCTAGTGTCTTTCAGGGAGAATTTATAATAAGATGAATTTTTAGGGGAAACCTTAACCTCTAGATTTCCTGAAGGAAACTTTAACTTTATTTAACCTCTTTGGGCCTCAGTTTCCTCATTTATAATTTGGGGTGACTGGACTAAATGGACCTCAAAACCTTCTTCCTGACTTTACTCCGCCATCTTGGCTCTACCCCTGGAACTCAAAAACTTCTTCCAGTCTTTGATCCTATAATCTTTGTGCTGTTGCCATTTGTCAGGCTAGCCCAATTCATCAGTGAATAAAAAGAACTGTCAGTCTTTGTCTGATAGAAAGGTTTCCCTGATAGCAAAGGCAGATTGTGGAGTTCTCAAGACTCCGTCTCTTGCCCCTGACTCCCTTCTCATGGGAATGTCTTTGGGAAAGCTATAAAAAAGCTGACCTGCTGCTCCTCTTTGTTTTTTATTTGTTTGTTTGTTTTTTGCTAGTGGCTACAGGCTATTGACCTCATTTGGAAATGACTTGACTACTAGGTAACTTGAAGAAGTCTTTTCCAAGTTATAGACAGGCTTTATTAATCCTTTCTTGTCAGGGTGTTATTATATAGGAACTTAGATTCAGAATTCCTAAATCACTAGCTTCATAGAAATCTATTTTCCCTTTTTGCCCTTGACCTATTTTTTTAGGAACCTGGAAGTTTGAACTTATGCCTTTCTAACTGATAGGAAAAGATGGATTTATTATTATTGCTGTTTCTTCGTTTTTTGCTGTTTGTAACTTCCAAAATGTTACAACCTCCACCCCACCCCACCCCCAAACCCACAGCTCTCTGGAGGAGTTGTAAAGGGAAAGAATAGAGAGTGAGAGGAATTGGGGAAGAGAGGAAAGAATAGTGCTTCATATTGATTCCTGTGCACTTGGAATGAATGGCTTGAAGGCTGGAAGGATGGCGTGCTGAGAATTTGGCTGAATTTCCCAAGTGCTGTAGCTACTAAATTATTCAGCTTGGGTCAGGTGACTTGGTTTTTGGCCTTTGGTTTTGGCCTGTCACTAACTGGGTGCATGATCTTGGCCAATTAATTCTTTCTTTCTCTTTCTTTCTTTCTCTCTCTCTCTCTTTCTTTCTCTCTTACTCTCTCCTCTCTCTCTCTCTTTCTCTCTTTGTCTCTCTCTCTCTCTCTGTGTCTCTCTATCTCTTCTCTCTCTGTCTCCCTGTCTCTCTGTCTCTCTATCTGTCTTTGTCTCTCTTTCTCATCTCTCTCTCTCTTCTCTGTCTCCCTGTCTCCCTGTCTCTCTGTCTCTGTCTCTGTCTCTCTCTGTCTCTCTCTCTCTCTCCCCCCCCCCTTATTTTTCCCATCTGATATGTGAAAGGGTCATGCCTCCCTCCAATGGAACCTACATGAAATTGCACATGGTGAGTTAGACCTATTGGAAATGGGGCACTGGGCACTTTGTACAGAATCTAAGGTGCTATTTTCTCACAGCAGACTCTTGGATCTTGAGGTCAGGGTCAGCAGCCATGACTGAGATAACTTTGACATAGTTTTCACCCCTTACTCCTTCAGAGCAACAAGACTCATTGAGGCTTCCCATCGATCACTTGTAATACTTGTACTGATGTGGACTTTCCCCTGTAATTGCATAATATGCTACTTTACATTATAGCTGAAAACCCACTTATTAGGTATTGGAAATTTGTAAAAATCCAAGAGCATGACAAGAATCACAATAATTGCTTTTATTAAATTTATCTGCACTTTCCTCTTGATCCCTTCAGAGGCAGACTTGATTCCTCTTCCCCCTCCCCATCCCCCATAAGCTTATTTTGATTTAAACAACCTTGGAACAAGATTTACTTGGTGCATATTCTTATTGCTCCCTGATATACACTAAGGCTCCAAGCCTTGGAGTATATATTGTGCATGGAGAATTTTTAATAGAATGAATTTCTAGGGGAAAGTTAAACAGTTTTTCAAAAATCGGTCCTTATTTATTTAACGACTCACATATAATGGACTAAAGGCTTCCTTTGGGCGACTATGTCAAATTAAACCTGACCTTTCCTAATTGTCTCAATAGTCAGTTGGAAACGGCTAGGTAGGGGTAGCACATGGCCCTGAACTCTGATAGAGAGTTCGTGCTCACCGGCATCCTGGTAAGGATATTTTCTATCACAACAAAGTGATGTGCTCCTGAAGGTCTCAGGGACGCCCTGACTTTATGACTGTTCTAACTCTATCGATATGTCAATAATCAGTAGGGGGGCCTTTTCTATCTAGCCTTCTCCCCCAAGCTCTCTTCAACAAAGGTGGGACAGCCTTGAATCCTTGATCACCGTGAAGTGAGGCTGACACATGTTCTTCTTGTTAAGGCTGGTTTGGTATTTAAAGATAATGAGTCCAAACCTAGGCAAACAGGTTTCTTCCCAGTGCTCAATAACCCCTCGTTTTAAGAAGCCATGCCCTGCTTGTAGTTTTGTTTTGGAGAATTCACTTTCTTAATTTTAATTTTATTTTGCTTTTTTTAAAAAATTAATTTTAATTCATTTGACAGTGAGCTGAAAGTTGACCAAGAGACTGATTGATTTTCCTTTTGGAAGGGGGAACTCTTAGCCAGGAGGTGAAAATTATTAGATTTTCTTAGGCATCGTATCACAGCCAGAATATGGAGATGACCATGTAGTTATCCATGCTCATGAGAGACTTTATTCCAATGACCAGGATAACTTGAAAGAGAGAATGTAGAGGGAGGAGGATAATTATTGCTCAGTCTACAGACAACAAGCATGTAACAGCGCTAATGAGAGATTGTGTACCTCCCAAAAGTGGATCTGGAGAGAGCCTTATTTGTGTCTTCTTCAAAATAAGACATTGTTCCTGATCATGTGACTAAAAGTTATCTTAAATATAATCACTTATGGTGGGGAAGTGTGAAAAATAGTTGGTGAATTTTATAATGTTTATAATCTCTGCCCTCCTGAGTTTGTTACCTTATTGGCCTTCTTAGAAACAAATTTCTAGAGAAAATGCTACTGAAAATGTCATTTTAGTTACACATTTGGCTCCTGGGGACTGGAAAGAAATGGCAAGGGATTGAATCTAACATTAATGGTTCCTTGAAATAGTGAAGCAAAGAATACTAGATATGGAAGAGAACTTAGCTATCAACCCTTGTTTTATATAGATAAGGAAGATGGGTCCCAGAGAAGTGAAAGGACTCCTAAATTCAAAAAATCAGTGGCAATGTTGAGATTAGATACTAGGCCTTTGAATTCCCAATCTACTACACTGAACTGTCAGAGCTAATATTGAATATGATTCTTGAATTTTAGTTACATTTGAACTTAGGAAATGATTATATTAAACATTCTAAAAGTGTCTCAGAATTATGGTATTACAGATTTTGGAGTCAGGAGAAACCTCAAAAATCATCAAGCTCTTCATTCATTAGCAGCTGAAGAAAGTAAGACATGGAGATTATTTTTTGGGTTGATTATATCCCTGTGAAAGGATATTATTATTTAATGTTTATTAAAAGTCTATAAAAGGGCATGTCAAGTGGAAGTGATAAGAACCACAACCAATGCCTTCAACAACATTGGTTTAAAATGGAATTGACCGAATAAGTGTTTAACTATTTTCTCATTAATTTGATCCACTGTATCAGCTACTTAAAAAACTGAGTCCCAATGTAATTCTTTTGTAGCTAAATTATGTTTGAATAATTATATTTCACATTATGCTATGTAGATACAAATTAGACACTGATTATTATCTTGATTTGGGAGAAACTAATGACTTTTCTCACAAAGTTGAGTATCCTAGTGGAGAAAGAAAGAAATGTTAGGAAATTGGAAAATGTAGGAGAAAAAAATGGAATCTTAAGTATGGGTCTATATATATATATATATATATATATATATATATATATATATATATAGTGCAATGGGCTTCTTGCAGCATAAGGGTTCAGATAAAAAATTACTTCACTTAAAATGCATGGACTGACTCTCAAGGACAAAAAATTCAGAAGAAGATAAAAGTAGGAAGTTCGATGAGATCTGTGAAGCCTCTAGCTTAAGATATAGAGAGGTCCTTAAATAATCTTTGCTCAAAGGACCAACCCCTAATCTTAAAAACAGTCTAGAGGGGAGAGAATTTAAGACAAAGTTCTCCTTAGTTGTGTCATAGAATCCTGGCTCCCAATAGCCTTGGAATGGGGGAGCTCTATATACCCCTTGGGATGGGAGAGCAAGTAAGTTTAAATTTCCCTGGATCTGCAACACTGAATCTTGGCTCTCCTGTATGCTGGTCACTGGCCATTTCCCAGTCTGAACAATTTCTACTCATTCTTTGCAGCCCTTTGGCTTGAATCTTTTTGGAACAACCACAAGGAATAAAGCATATCATTAAGCCTGCTTGTACTGAGGTCCATTCTCCTGTCAGGGAAGTGCCCACACTGCTGGCTATGTTGCCTCGAGACCAGGATGCTACTGCTCCTTTTTACTTCCTCCCCCTCTCTATATTTAATTAATCAAGAATACTCTGATTGTCCTAGGAGGGTTTACACACCCTGGCAATAAACCAATTAACTTCAGGCTAAGATGAAGTATATATAGTGACTTTTGTGGCTCTATCTTGAGTTTCCTTGTCTGCCCCCATTCCACTCCTTGCCCCATATGAAAACAGGGATTAGAAAATTACTTTTAACTTCTGGCAAATCCTGGTTTTCAGTTTTCAACTGAATTTGGGGATTTTATCCATTTAAAACTCACTGGAGCAGAGACAGGGAGGATTCCATCAGTTCCCATAATGCTTCTGATTAGCATGCAAATAAATGTGCAGACAATTGTGAAAGGTTAGATGAAATTGGCAGGACCATAGACCTTCACCTTTATTTTACATTCCTGTCTTTATTATGCGTATCTGTCAGCAATAATAACCGGCCAGTCAAAAAATGCTTTTATTTCTACATTTTTCCTTGTTTATTATTTATTTATGTAGTGGTCAAGATCTCCTTCTAGTGTAGTTTTATGTCTATTTCTTCCTGCAACTAATTTAACTTCTCCTCTAAGAATTTGAATGCTATATCCCCTGGTACATAAATGTGTAGTACTGATAATACTTTACTACCTATAGTATCCTTTAGCAACATGTATGAAGTTTCCTACTTCTCTTTTAATTAAGGCTATTTTTGCTTTTGCTTTGTCTGAAATCAGGATCACTACCTCTGTTTTGTCTTTTTTTTTTTTTTTACTTCAGGTGAAGTACAATGTATTTGCCAGCCTTTTACTTTTACTTTATATCTCTTTGCTTCAAATATGTTTCTTGTATTCTGGCTTTTAATCCACTCTGCTATTTTCTCCTGTTTTATGGGAACATTTATCCATTTCACCTTTACAGTAAAGATTACTGACTCTGTATTTCCCTTCATCCTATTTTTTCCCATTTACATTTTTTCTCTTTTTTCCTTCCTCACCAATGCTTTGCTTCTGACTCCCATCTTCCTCAATCTGCTCTCCCTTCTATCAGTCTCCCTCTTTTCTTACCCCTTTCCCCTTCTACATTTCTTTTCCCTTCTATTAATGTTCCTTCTTCCCTCCCATCCCCCTTTCCTCTCCTACTTCCCATTGGGGTAAGACTAATTTCTGTACCCCATTAAGTGAGTATATTATTCTCTTTTTTGAGCCAAACACAACAAAAGTAAGGTTCAAACAAAGCTCATTCAGCTCCTTTTTTCCCCTCTAGTGTAATAGGTCTTTTGTGCCTCTTCAAGTGATAACTTACCCAATTTAACTTTACTTTTCCTCTTATTCCACTACAATCCCTTTTCCATCCCTTAATTTTTTTTTTTTTTTTTGCTGAGGCACTTGGGGTTAAGACCAAAGTCACACAGCTAGGAAGAGTTAAGTAACTGGGGTCACATTTGAACTCAGGTCTTCCTGCCTTCAAGACTGGTGCTCTATCCACTGAGTCACCAAGCTGCCCCTATCCCTTAATTTCTTTTTTATATCATTACATCAAAATCAACTTATACTCACTCCTTCCATCATTGAATATTCCTTGTAACTGTCCTAACAAAGTAAAATTCTTAAGAGTTATAAGTATCATTTTCTCATGTAGGGATATAAACAGTCTAAATTTTCAATAACACATTTTTTTTTCTTTCCTGTTTACCTTTTTATGTTTGAAAACCAAATTTTCTGTACACCTCAAGGTATTTTCATCAGAAATGATTGAAAACCCTCTATTTCACTGAATGTCCATCTTGAATTGTTTCTTCCTTGCTTCTTGCATTATTTTTTCCTTTATCTGATAATTCTGGAATTTAGCTACAATATTCCTTGGAGTTTTCATTTTGGTGTCTCTTTCAGGTAGTAATTCTTTCAATGATTATTTTACCCCCTTGTTCTAGATTATCAGGACAGTTTTCCTTGATGATTTCTTGAAAGATGTTTCTCAGGCTCTTTTTTTTCAATCCTTTCTTTCAGGTAGTCCAATAATTATCTTTTCTGGATCTATGGTTGTTTTCCCATGAAGTATTTTACATTTTCTTCTATTTTTTCATTTAAAATTTTTTTGACTGATCCTTGATGTCTCAATGAGTCATTAGCTTCCACTTGTTCAATTCTAATTTTTAATGAATTATTTTCTTCAGTTACCTTTTCTTTACCTCCTTTTCCACTTGGCCAATTGTGCTTTTAAAGGGGTTGTTTTGTTCAGTGGATTTTCCCCTATTTAACCAAAAAAGTTTTTTTTTTCCAATATATTTTTGTGGTTCCTTTTCCAAGCTGTTGGGTTTTTTTTTTTCTATAAGATGTTGATTTTTTTTCATAATTCTCCTACATAAAAAAATAATTGTCCTGCATATCTCTCACCCCCTGCCCCATTTTTCTATACCTCTCTAACTTTTTAAAAAATCCTTTTTGAGCTCTTTCAAGAGAATCTTTTGAGCTTGAGACCAATTCACATTCTTCTTTGAGGCTTCACATGTAGACTTTTTGCTATTGCTGCCTTGTGTTCTGATCTTCCTTGCATTCATAGTAGCTTTCTATGGTTAAGACTCTCTTTGCCTTTTTTGCTCATTTTTTAAAGTTGAACTCTGCTTCTAGGGCACAGTGAACAGTGTCCCAAACTTCTTTTGCTGGGGAACAAAAAGTGCTGGCATTTTTTCTCTTCTTGGGGTTGGAATGGCCTCCTTTGCAGGGGTTCAGGGACTTGCAATTACCTTCTTCACTGGGGATGGGGGGTCTCATATATGACTTTTTGAGCCACTGGCAGGCTGAAGCAGGACTGAAGGGTCTCTACTGCTGATCTTTGCCACTACTAAGAGCCTCCTGTTAGATTCCCAGTGCTGAGCCCATTCTGGGTCATGCATCCAAGTGAGAATGGCCTTTCCTGAAGTCCTACTAGGTTATCTTAAGCTGGAAAATTGCTTCACTCTGAATACTTGCAGGTTCTGGCACTCTAGAGTCTGTTTAGAGGCTTAATTTAGTGTCATTTCTGAGGGAAATTGGGTAGAACTCAGCCAATTTCTTGGATTCTCTCTGTCATCTTGGCTCTACCTCTACATTTGATTTTGATTTTGCTAAGCACAGTGAATGGCTTTCCATCAGCCAGGATGAGAATGGCTGCTTACATTGGGAAGGAGACAGACTGAATAATACAGATGGGCCTTTGTCAAAATTGGCTCATATTCTGCAGGGTCACATAGATTGTGTGTGAGAATAAACTGAGATAGGAGCTAGGTGAATTGTGTAGGTGTGGCTGGGCAGCAAAGTCCCTTCAGTGTGTGTGGTCATGTGTTACAGACCAGACACATTATAGTTGGAAGGGGCTTTAAAGGTGATCTAATCCAATCCTCCCATTTTATAGATAGGAAAATGAGAGAGCTTATTCAAAAAGCCAGTAAATGGCTTATTGCAACTTCTTATAGGAACTTGGCATTAAACTCTGAAAGGAACCTTAAACATTTTAATAAATTCTACTCTTTAATATTTAGGAATTGGTTCAGTCAATTTTCAATTTATGACCCCATTTTGAAGTTTTCTTGGTATTGAAGTGGTTTGTTATTTCCTTCTGCGATTCATTTTACAGATGAGAAAATCGAGGCAAACAAAGTTAAGTGACAGGGTCACACAGCCAGTATGTGTCTGAGGATTGATATGAATTCAGTTTTTCTTGACTCCAGGCTTGGTATTCTACCCACAGTGTCACCTCACTGCCCATTTCAGGCTGAGGAATTGAGGTTAACAATTGTAAATGACATGTACAAGATCACACACATAGAATATGATTTTGATCATACAGCTGGGATTTGAATGTTCTAATTATTTCCAGAGATCACTTGATTTTTGCTATACCTCTTTTCTTTCCAAGGGAAGTATATATACTTGAAGTGCTATGTATATCTCTTCTTGTTTTCTGTAGCCTGGAACAGGTGATGAAAAGACTGGAACTACTGAGGATTATTTCACTGAATTTCTTTCATGATATTCTATAGGCTTGCTTAGGGTAGAGATCACAGAATCTGGCACCTGGAAGAACAGACCCTCAGAAATTTCATTTTAAAAAGTTTTTAATTTTTCTCTTTATTCATATAGCTATTTACCTCAGGGGGGAAAAAGCTTGCCTGTGGTACCCTATTTATTCTTTTTCTCTTTCTTCTTTCTTGAAAGTTGAGTTTAGGGCACTCCTGGATCTTATGGAGAACCTAAAAGCAAGTGAATGTGACATTAAATTTATTCATGGATAATGTAGACAGATGCTTGTATGTGAATTTGGGGATATCTAAAATCCTGTACCAAAATATACTTAAATAGTAAAGAGTTTTCTAATAATTAGAACTGTTAAAATAGAATATTGGCAAAGTAGTTGGATTGGTTGCCTATCAAGGATCTCAAAGTTGGTTTTGATTTTTACTGGATAACATCTAAGGTCCTTCCTAACTCTGGGATTCTGGGATTCCATGAAAATGTCTGCCAGTGATTTCCTGGGAATTGTAATAGTTTAACCCATTACTCAAAGTGGTATAAATCAGTAGAACAGATTAGCCCAAAGCATTGTACACTATCAGTTGAATAATGGTGTCAAAGAGGTTGCTAATAATTATTAAAATTCTGGCATTCATTTTCAAGACTGGCATTCAAAGCAGAGCAGCTGCTCATATGTCATGGGAAAGCTATAGTTAAGTCACGATGTAAGGAACAGGGATAAATGCACCTTTGTTTTCGTGGGCAAGTTGCGATTTTGTAATTTATTGTAAATTGCTAAGATGTAGTTGAATCAAAGCCACAGGAGTGACATTGAAGGCATGTTCTCCTTCCCAATAGAAGGGCTGACATTTTTCTCTTCCCAGCAGCGGGAGATAGTCTGAGTGAAAACAATCCATTAATTCTGCATGTTTGTATAGTACACACAGGAGAATCTCCATCTTGGTGATTCTGAATTTTACTCCTATGTTCTCAGAGCCAGGCTTTACTTATGTGCTTAAGACTGACTTGGCCATTTGTCCCAAACAGATTCACAGTGACAGATGCAGCAGAAACTTTTCATCTAGAGACATGTTTCCTAAAGTAGGGTCTGTATACCCCATGCAAGGACCACATGGCTCCCTTGGGAAATGGATGGACCTTGAGAATCATGGAGTTGGAAAGGATCTTTGATGGAATCAGTTCAATTGCATGTAGGGCACATTCAGTTTTGAGCTGCTGGTTCTAAGAACAGATCCCCCCCCCCAAATGTCAACCTCTCTTCTAGAAATTCAATCCCATCCAGTATCACTGATGATCTCCAACATATAAATCACTGGGAAAAAGTGGAGAATGGGAAATTTGCTATTGAAGGGAAAGACAGTGGGGGAAAGTAAGCATCACAAGAGAAATAAAAACCCTTGGAAGGTCATATTGTATAACTCAGAGTTGGAGAACCAATGGAAAAGAAGCATCCCTGAAATGATGGTACTTGAGGCAAAGACCCAGTTAGTTCTCCATGCTGTGACATAGTTAAGGCTCTGCATGTGTTCCAATCTCCTCTTTATGTGGAGGGGAAAATAAAGTTTTGGCCTGACAGAGTGTATTATCAATGTTTATAATTCAACAAAGGCCAGATTTTTCCTTTGAAATAAATAATGCATTATTGAATGCATTTAAGTAAAGCCAGACATAAATTCATTTGTATCTCATGGGGAAAAAGTCAGTCTTACTACATGATCTGCTGAGATTTGTTTATTTGTTTTAATTTTTAATTTTCCCTTTCTTACTACCAAGAAGAAGCAATTTGCTTGAGGAGAACATAGACTTAGAACATTTTCTAATGATTTCAAGCTGGAAGTGATCTTAAAAACCAACAAATTCAGTCCCCCTTTTTTATAAATGAGGATATATTGAAATATTGAGTAACGTGCCATAGCTAGCTAGTAAATGTTGGGTCTTCCTGACTCTGAGTCCAGAGCTCTATCTATCATGCAACACTGCCTAAATGTCATTTTTTGGTTAATTCATTCATTTATGTATTCATTCAATAAGCTTTGAAGCATGAACCTTGGACAGTGTACTTTTTTAGCTCCTGGGGAAGATATGAAGGGAAATCAATGACCGCTTCCCTTAAGGTCATGTCTCCCCTACTGAGACCTATTTTCCTTGTGTTTAAGCTTTCTTGAAGGTGAGATTTTCTGCCAGTTTGGTTCTCGGAAAATCACATGATACAATGACCCCCACCCCAAGGAATCGTTGTTCTTCTTGAAGAATGAAGCTAATTGTAAGGTGGATAGAACCTCCTTCTAGAGTCCTGAAGATATGTCTTCAAGCAGACACTAGGCAAGTCACTTCCTGAGTTTCCTCAAACACACAATGGGATATTAGCAACTCTCTCCCAAGATTGTGGTGAGAACCAAGTGAGATAATATTTGTAAAGCACACAATAGGCGCCAAATAATTTTTCCCCCTTTTTCCTGCCAGACAAATAATTGCACAATGAGATGCATAAGTATATGCCATCATCCATATGATTTCTACTTCTGGTTATAAAGTTTCTGACAATGAAGTACTCCTAGATTTCATCCTTTTTATTAACAGAGCTGTTACTATGTACATTGAAAGGAGGCCTATCTGCATCTCTGCATAGTGAAGATGAAGAGCAATGAAGGATTTCCATTTACTATTCAGGATTTATATTGCTAATTTAGTGGAAATCCCAGATCTGCTGTAAGAGAGGAAGAGAAACCAACTAATTTTACAGAACATGAACTGAAAAACTTGAAGGAAAGGAAATCTTTACTAGACTATGGTTCCATTGGACTCTAGCTTGAGTCAGGATTGCTGCAGTGGTTAGCCACATGAGTGAGTCCAGAACTTGTTTGAAAGAAGCTAAAGAATCAAAGAATTCTCTTTCAAAATTTACTTTTCCCCTACTTAGATGTCCATTCCTGCCTTGGTCTATATTACCAATTTTCATACTTTTAAATTACTATCTAATATGGCTCTCTGAATTTTTCATGTGTCACTCCCATGGAGACGATATTTTAGACTTGTTTTGTATTTTAAATACAGCCTATTTGATCTAGGTAGTACTTACATAACTCAGATAAGCAGTATTTAGAAACAACCTAGAATACAGAAAACAGACAAGGTGCTATAGCTACTGGTATATTTTATTCATTTAATCATTCACTCTCTTATTTATTATTTGTCTGACAAAGCACTTATTAGGTGCTATGTGCTAAATAGTGTGCTAATGGCTTTCAATCAATATTAAAGTGCTTATTGTTTTTAAAGCTCGGTGCTAGTCTGAACATAATATTAATGGGGCAGACTCTTTTCAAGGAGCTTCTTAACTAAAACAGTGTGGCAGGAGAAATAGGACGAATAACTCTGCAATAGGGAAGTGTTGGAAAGATGAAAATATCCAGATAACATGCTATAAGAATTTAAAAAAAAGATTCCTACTTAGATCTTACTGAGTTCAACCCAAACACTCTCCTTCGTACCACCTATCTGTCCCAAAGCTTAGGGTACCCTATATTCCCAGACTGTGTATTTTCCAAGTATTCACTGCTGTTGGACCTACTTGGTAGAAAGCTACTTTCTAATTACAAAACTTATGTGGATGGCAAACAGATGTGATGTGGTGACCAGATACACAATAAAAAGCAAGAGATGATCTTACCAGAGAACACCAAAAGATCTACAGGATTAGAAATATTAGTTACCCATCCTATAGGTTTATGCTATCAACAATAGTGCCCTCTCTCTCTTTCTCTCTGTGTATATATATATATATATATATATACACATATATATTCATATAACATCCTATATATGTATCCCATACATATACACACATATATATATATATTCATGTAACATCCTATATATGTATCCCATACATATATACACACACACACATATATATATGTATAAACACACACATATATCCTATATGCATGACCTTTATAATCTGTGGCCATTTCTGTCCTTTGCATGGGTACCCTTCCCAATTTGAGGTGTGATAATCTGAGAAGAATATCCATGTTTGCAAGGATTCTATTAAAATTCACAATTTTAGTTGCTTAAATACCTTTTGTTTTTAGCTAATGTTTCTTCTGATTAGCTGGGAAAAATAAATATGTCACTGTGCGGCTGTTGTTATGGTTTTGAGTAGGTGTTGACTCCTAGGGTATATTAAACCTGGGCACTCTTTTATGGGTCTCTCCTGTGAGAGGATTTTGCAGGTGCTAGAAGACATAAATCATCTCATTTGATCCCTACAACAATCCTATGAGACAGGAACAACTACAATTAGTACTCTCATTTTAGAAACGAGAAAACGGAAGTTCATAATCAGCAATGATTAGATCACTACTAAGTGACAGCTCATAATTTAAAATCAGATCTCCATTTTATTCCAGGCTCAGCATCCTTTCTGTGACACTATGGTATATCTCTGAAGGAATATTGAAACCATATTACAGAAAGACTTAAAAGTCAACATTGAGAATTTATACTTCACTTAGTAGACCAAAATGGATGTATTTTGAATATAGTAGTTCTATAACTAGAGAAGTACATTAAAAAGTTTGATTAACTTAGTAGAGTGGATGGTACATAGTAGGTACTTATTAAATGTTAGTTGATTTGATTTAGTGACTTGGATAGCCGTGTAGAGAGAAGATTAAATAAAGATTTGATCAGAGTCAGGAAGAGTAATTAATGGACTATAGAATAATCTAGGGGAAAAGAATTAAGGGTCCAAGGGAGGTGGGAGTTGAATGAGTGGAAATAAGAGATGTGAACAGAATTGGAGGGCTTGGCAATTAACCAGACGTGGGGTGTGTGTGTGTGTGTGTGTGTGTGTGTGTGTGTGTGTGTGAGAGAGAGAGAGAGAGAGAGAGAGAGAGAGAGAGAGAGAGAGAGAGAGAGAGAGAGAGAGAGAGAGAGGGATAAGCCAAACATGACTCCAAGTGTCAAATGGTACCTCCATGGAGAAAATGGGAATAATAGGAACATTAGGGGGGCATCTGCTTAGTTATAAAATGGCACCTTTGATGTGTCTCCCAACTATTTCTGAGTTTTCCCTAATTTGAGATTTTTGTCCTTGACTTCTCATTGTTCTCATCTATAAAATGAGAGTTAGATTAAAATGAGCCTTTCAGTTCTTTCAGTCCTAAAACTATGATTCTATTAATACCTTGAGTACCATAACTGTTTCTTTGGATGAGAGGAAACATTTACCAGTCACATGTTTAAAAATAAGTTGGTCACTTATAAAATGAAAAGCATTTCAGTTTATCAAAGTCTGGGCAAGATAAACTGGTGACATGGAGGAAGAAATTCAGTAAAGGCATTCATTAAAAATCTTGGATAGCTAATTAGCTCTCCCTTCCCCGTCTCTTCCTCCTTTTCTTGTTTCTGAATGGTAGCTTGGAAAGGAGATCTAATGAAAGAAATGTAGAGAAATAGTCAGTTTGCACTTGATTAGAAACAGAATTAAAGTCTACTCCATATTTTTTAAGCACAAATATTATATTCACCTCAATTGGGACCATCTCCTTTTTGTGTATGGGTCTGCATCTCTTAGCACAGGGTCTGGTATATAAGATGTAGTGTTGGGTACTTAATAAAAGACATGCTGATTGTTTGCTTGCTTCATTGATATGAGGAACAGCAAAGGAGGAAAACAAGAACTATTATTTTTCTCTCTCCCTGGAAAATGCTCTAAGCAAGTCTTCTGAGGGAAGAATTGCTTAAGTTTTTTTCATGGGATTTATCTGGGATCTTCCTTTTCTACTGATGTCAATTCTTTTGTATCAGAGTTATTTAAGTACCTGGTTTTCTCCCTATTAAATCATATGATGATAGATTCTAGTCCTTTTGGGTCTTAATGTTTATAGATGAAGAAACTGAGTCAGAGATAGTTAAATATTGGATAAATGTTTATTGAATTGATTTGATTTGTTGGAATAGAGAATATTTAAGATTACTTTCAGCTTTAGAATTCATTGATTCTAAAACCTGAATCCATGATGATGGTGCTTGTTTTCAAGAACTTGAGGTCCTGCTCCTTAGGAAGCCTCTTTCCTTGGCCCTGCTGGCTGGGCAAGGTACAGAATCACTTTTGGATAATCTGAACAGTCTTTTCCATTGTTCCTATCCTTTGCTTTTTTTAAGAAATTGCAGTCATCCACTCTACTTAAAGAGTTAAGTCTGGCAAGATTCAGTAATATTGGAGAAAGCTACCAGTTTTCAAAAACAAAGAGACTTGGATACAGATATTATCTGTCTTTCTAGGGACAGATTATAGGTATCTTTTATCATATTTCTTAAAGGTCACTCTATTTAAGTTATCATAGACAACTGGAATGGTAAATTATTTGAATCCTACTAAAATTTTCCTGAACTCTTTGATTTCCATCTAGATTAAAGTCTGAAACAACTGCTAAATACCCCAATGCCTTAATCTTTTATTTGCTCTCACTTAGGATTTAAGTAAAAAAATAAACAAAAAAAGATTGTGTTTGGGAAAGGCTTCATGGCAGAGAAAGTGTTAAGATCCATGAATTTTGACACTGCTAAAATTTTTATTTTCTTCTCCATGAAATTTTAATAAATCAATGAACAAATGAGGTTGGTGTGATAGAGTCATAACCTGCAAATCTCTCCCTGTCATTTCTATGCTTGGATGATTATTAACGATGCCTATGTAATGCATCCATGCAGAATGTTCCTAATTTATAGCATGGAAAGAACACCTCCCTTGTCCAAATGGCCTAATGCTAGCGGGTTGGTGGATAGACACATGAGTGCTAATTGCTTACTGATTATTGATAACAGAACTAGAATGTCCAATTATGGTCTGAATCAGACACCAATATAACGGGGAGGAGATGAGATTCCTCTGGACCTTGTGGATTTGACAAGTGAATATGCAAAGAAAAGTCAAATTGCGCAAGAGATAATTCTTTAACAATGTGTTCCTACTGACATATCTACTCTCTCAAGTATTTAAAATTTTGTGAGAATCACCTATGCATAGAGAAGCATCATGGCATAATGGCTAGAGGTATGACCTTGTCACCAATAAGACATGGGGATGCATTAGAGAGCATCAAGAAAATGATGTGATTCAATGAGATTCAAGAATAAAAAAGTTTTAACCCACATTATGTGACTCATTATTTCTACCTTCCATGAGAAGTCATTTCTCAAGCAATCTGCAAAATGGAGAAGTTGAGGGAAGGTGAACAAGTTAATGCTTAAAGTCTATTCTACTCCTATGATTCAAAGGAGTGGAATATAAACTATATTGGTTTACATATTCTACTTAGTAAAATATAAATATACAATGCTGGAAAAAAATCCCTGAGCTAAGAGGTTGAGAAAATGAAGTCTTTTTTATTCTCCCATAATCCTGCTTGGGGCCGGCCAGGGAAGTGGGAGGATGAGGAGAAAAATGCCATTAAGCATCAAGGGAGAAAAAACTAAAGAAAACAGAGATGAAATGGCATTATAGAAACTGAAATGAAATGAAGAATGTTCAGTTTGTTCAGTGGGCAATACTTATCACCTACCTTTACTTGGGTAGCCAGGTACAGACCTCTACCTTTTTTCTTTCTCTTGCCTTTTCTCCCATAAGCTGATATTATACAACTTATGATCTTCCAAAGCAGAAAGAGTAAAGAAATCATAAAACTAAAATAATAGTGATCTTTGGATAAGGAGGAACCCTTTGGTTCTTGAATCCCTAAGAATTTCTGCTCCTCTTACATTTCCACTCATATTTATTACCTCTAATGTCCTAAGCTACTGGGGATTTCTCTCGCCATTTTCTTTTTGTTTGGGAATGTTCTGGGAAGACTTCTAGTTTTTCCATCCTATTTCATAAGTAGTTTCACTCCTGCCAACAAAGTTGTTACTTAGTCTCCCTCTTTTCATAGAATGAAGTAATTTTAGGGATAGCAGGGACTGGACTTTTCATAGTATAGTACTCCTTTTATGCTAACTGCTCCCAAAGTGCTTCTGTGTAAGTAGTCTGGGATTGGACCTGGCAAAAAGAAAAGGAGAAGAAAAAATTGGTCATGGGAAGAGTTACAATGCAACTGAAGAAAAGAAATTCAGGGAGAAATGGACCCGACACTGTCACTGTAGACAACTTCCCTATTAGGAATGGCCATTAGGACCATTCACTCTTCTTCACGATGAGTCAGTCACCACAACTGTCTCAAGTGACAGGGACAGAACATGGAATAGGGGATCCAAATTCCAGTTGGAATGAGATTCTGAGTTTGTGACTTCTGCACAGACAATTGTTATTTTCCAGAATTCCTGTAGAGTTCCCATGTGCCTGGGGACTGGCCCTGCTGAAGACATAATGTGAGGTTCAGTTACCCACTATGAGAAACCATCCACACGCTCCTCTGCTGATAAATTCAAACCATGTGTTTTAATTTATGGATGGTTTGGAGATTGTTGGGTCTATCTGAAGATGCAGGACTGTAGTTGGGCTATAGACACTTTTATTTTCATTTTTATTGCTTTACTGATTTCATGTCAAAATATTGCTCACTGTAGGTAGTCATGTTTTATCCCTCGGTGGGTGTGCAGTCCATTCTGTAATGACAAAGTCATAGGACTAGGATCCTGTGAAATATCACAGATTTATGAAAGATTCATGTTTGCCAGTGGTTGGGGTTCAAGAGCTGATTCTTATGGGTGAATCTACCATAATTCAGAAATCTCTATAGCAATCCCTGAGAAAGAGGTGGGTCTGAAAGACAGAAGGTTATTAGCTCTCAGAGAACCACAGAAACCTTGACACTTCCTTAGCCCTGATTGCCAGGAGGTAGGGATGCACAGAACTGTTGTGGTGAGTTCATCACCTCTAGCTTTTTCTGGTCAGATAGAATGGGGATGATGCAGAGCTTCTTAATCTCTCTCTCTCTCTCTCTCTCTCTCTCTCTCTCTCTCTCTCTCTTTCTCTCTCTCTCTATCTGTCTCTCTCTTTCTGTCTTGGGTTCCTCTGAAAGTCTGTTAAAGTTTATTGATGCCTCAGAATTATGTTTTTGATCATGCAATAACATTTCGATCATGTAATAAATGGCATTACAAAATTAACCAATTATATTAGAATACAATAATCAATTTTTTTTTTACATTCCTGGATTCTGGAATCCTGTTTTAGCATCTGGCTACCAAGATCTTTCGAACATGTAGTGGAAGTAGTTTGTGAATAAGTGTATGTTTAAAGGAACAGTTCATTCCTCTCAATATCTGTTTCTTTAAACTCAGCTTTCTTCATTATTCCAAATATTAGCCAAATATTTCACATCATTCTATCATTTCTGTCACCTACAAAATCTCTCACTCTCTCCTTCCATCCCTCCTCTCTTTCTCCCATCTTTTCCTCTCTCTCTCTCTCCGTTTTCCACCTTCAATATCTACTCTCACGCAGTATTCCCAAGGTCAAAAGATCCTGAGTTCCTTTGACTTTGAGACTTTCTTCTTTTCACTAAAACCAAAGAATAGCAGTAATACCATCTGTGTTTTTGGATAGGAAAAGTAGATAATGAACCAGGTTTACTGAACAGAAGCAATGAAAAAGATTTCATTTTGTGGTCTCTCAAAGCTCTTGTATTTGAACTTTAAAAATGGAGATTATTATGAAAGTAAGAAGTTTAAGGATTTATATTTCATTCCCTTTTGTTGACACGTTCCTTTTAGGTGAAAATTAATTGAGAAGTCATTTTATTTAAAAGAAGGGCAGAGTTATTCATATGCTACCAGTCATATCTTAACTCAAAAATGAATCCTAAATCATGAGCTACATTGAATGCCTTATTGTGTTAGGTTTTCCTAGAAAATCAGACATTTTAAATGACAGGCAACATATAATGTAGCACATAGTTTCTGAGATATTTTGCTAACTTTTATTAAAACTGTGATTTCAATTTTACTTTTTTTTTTTTTTTTTGCTAAGGAAATTGGGTTTAAATGACTTGCCTAGGGTCACACAGCTAGGAAGTGTTAAGTGTCTAAGGTCACATTTGAACTCAGGTCCTCCTAATTCAGAGCTGGTGCTCTATCTACTGGGAGAATCCTAGACACCCATCTCCAGTGACTCAATTATGGGGAGGAAGTGATGAGACATCTTTTTCTCTCTCAACTCCAGGAGATTCTCCCCTCTTAGACAAAGGAGCTTCTTCCTTATTCAAGGAACTATTTATACAGTTCTTATTTCGCTAAAACACATTAAGGACTTTTAGTATGCTGATGTTTGTGGATCATTCATCTTAATTTTCATTCATAGTGGAAATTCCTAAATATTTGTTGACTGAATGAGTGAATTTTTGAAGTTCTCTCCCTTTCTCCCCCATTTGACTAAGGTCTACTGGTATTGCATCTGAGGTTCTCAGAGTTATGTTGTGATTGGAGATAAAGAGGAGGATTCTGGGATTTTTATAAAGCAGGGTGAGGTATAATGTTATTATAATAAATAATAATGACTATGACAATAATAACAATGAAATATCTAGCATTTATGCAACATTAAAAAAATTTAAAGTGATTTAATTCATCCAATCCTCACAACAACCTTAGATAACCTAGAAGACAAATACTATTGTTTTTTGGATTTTGAAGATGAGGAAACTAAGGCACAGAGAAATTAACTAAGTTGTCCAGTAATCTGAGGCAGGATTCTCATTTAATAATCTTGCCGACTCCAAGTCCCACACTTTGTTTACTGTGTCAGCTTTCTGGCACCCCTCTTCAGTTTCTTTCAGTGATTGAAAAATTACCTTTAATCCATACCACCTCATATCAATTAGAAGTGATATTTTTTCCTCTGAAATACTATTTTATTTTTTATTGTGATTTCACATCCTACTTTATATTATGGTGATTTGTCAATTAGTCAAAAAGGCTGAATATGAGCTAAGTGCTTGCGATACAAAGAGAGGCAAAAACATGGTCTCTTTCCTTAAGGAACTCAGGTTCTAACGGGAGGATAGAACACATAATAACACGTGAAAATGGAAATTAACTTCAGAAGGAAGGTAAACAATGCATTTGTATAATATTGTATCTTCTATATTAGCTTGTAAGGAGTGTTCAGATGTTGAGACAACATTTTATTCTTTATTTCCCTCATATCATGCAATATGATTCCTTGTACACAGTAGATCCTCAGTGTCTGTTGTAGTGAACCGAACACAGGAATAAAGTGTCCGTCATCATTTCTTTTCTTTTTATTTTATTACCGATCCTAGTAACACACACACTCAGTGATTTTGGAATGAAGCCAACATGGATAAATAGTCCAATTGCATAACAGGGTGCTGCTGGCCCAGCAGCTTTGCCCTAATTCAATTCTATGTAAGCATATCCCATGACCCCTCAGCATCTCAGTCCATGATCTGGGATTTAGCTTTCCTAAATGGAGGCATTCCTCTAGAGGAGGATTAGCTTATTGGCTGAAGAACAGAGAATCAATTTAGTCTGAAATAGTTCCTTTAATGATGATATTTTGCATCCACAGTAAGTTTTCAAGGCACAATGTTCTTTGTCTGAAGCCCCAGGAGAGGGCAGATATTGGACTTACCTTTTCCCAATTAAGAACTGAAGGGATTTTAGTCTGCTCCTTACTTAGTGCTGGAGTGGAGAAGTAAACTAGAAGACCATCTAACTTGGAAACTTTCTGATATGCAGTGAGATTTCCTGTGTGTTTTATCTTTTTTTAGACTAAAGAAGATTATTAAAAGCTAGAGGGATATGATTGCTAAAGAATTTATAAGCTAACACATATACCAACAAATTGATTACAGCAAATGACCTTCCTACAAGATCCCTAGATACCTAAGTCTATACATAAAGAATATGTGGAATTGATGTTTTAAAGATAGAACCTGAGCTTTTGTGGTTATTCCAATAATTGAAGATAGATCTCATTTGAGGAAAGGGGGAAAAAGGAAAATACCTGAATTAGCTAGGATTAAATATAATGCCCCAATTCTGTGGCAAATGAAGAGAGATTCATTCTTTTGCATTTTGTGTGAGTGTTTGGGGTGGGGGATAGAAAGTAGAGGGTAGGAAATACATAAGACTGGTACTGTGCTATTGTAATAATAATAATAATAATTAGAATTTGTATAGTACTTTATATTTACAAAATGCTTTGCTTAATTCATTTTATCTTCACAAAAAACCTAAGGAGGTAGGTGCTATTATTATCCCAATTTTACATATAAGGATACTGAAGCAGATAGAAGTTAAATGGCTTTCATAGCATTGCACAAGGGAGTGCAGGAGCCAACTCAGGAAGAGTTAATTGTTAAATTTTCAGCATGATAATGAACATCTTGGAAATCAGAGCTTTATTTGTTGTTTTGTTGATTATGTAGAATTAAGAAAGTGAAAGAAAAAAATTCAAATGTGTTATATGTATATTTTCCATCCTCTCCTCCCTCCATAGAGTTGGTTGTTAAACATTTACTAGAATACCATTTACTAGAATTCTAGAATACTAGAATATCCCTGATGATCATTTATTCTTCCCTCCCTCCTTCCTTTTTTTCTCTTTTCCCTTCTTCCATCTTTCCATCCCTGCCTCCTTTCTTTCCTTCTCCCCTCCTTCCCTTCTTCCTTCCTTTCTTCCTTTCTTTCTCGAGGGCCATGCAGAGCAGTCTGATTTCTCTTCCATGAAGCCATCCTTCAAATATTTGAAGACAGAACTATCCCATTTATCCTTGCCTCCTCAATGTTCCCCCAAGACTTTTAATCTGCAGGTTAAACACATCCACATATCGGACACAACCCTTCACCATATTGATTATCCTCTTTGGATACTTCCCAGCTTAGGAGTTCTTGACTTGCCACTTTCTAGTGTTGGTTTGGGGTGGCACCTGGTTTCAAGAATATTATTCTCCTCCTCTTATTTTCATTAGAAACGATTACTTTCACTGTTTAAATTGCAATGGTTATTGCCACGGGGGAAGTTCTATCATATATCATTAGCAGAAGGATCATTCTACTGGGAGGATGCAACCACCTGAATCTTCTCTAGGACTTCCTTCTAATCAAAACAACTTTGTATGAGGGGGTGTTGGTTTTTTGGGGGGTTGTTTTTCTTGTTTTTGCCACATTGATTATATAACTCCCTCCAAGAGCCAGTGTTGTGTAACACAAAGGATATTGTCCTGGGAGTCAGCAGAGAGCAGTCACTCAAATTTTCTAAAACTCAGAATTACATATGAGTCGCAGATCTTCATTGGTCCTGGGAGCTTGTGTGGTTGGACATAATAACTATTAGACTAAAATCAAATTTTCAGCTACTATCAGCTTCTGATTGACCTTTTTTCCCTCCAAGTCATTTTTTTTTCCATGAACATAGCACATGAAGCTGCTTTATGTGGATGAATTTACTTGCCCTATTTTTAAATCCCTTTGGCTGGACATGTGGGATATGAGAAGAGAGTTGGCAGAGACACATTTCTTAAGCACCTACTATGTGCTAGTCAGTGCTAAGCACTTTGGATCCAGAACAAGGTAAAAATACAGTTCCTCCTGTTAAATTGCTGACTGTCTAATGGGAACAAAAGAGTGGGGGAAAAGGAAATGCATTCAGAAGGTCCATATGTCAACCAGAGTCATATTTTCAGAAGCTGCTGGGTTAAAGTGCCGTGCTGGTCACTTTTAAAATAAAAAAGCTCTCTTTGGCAGGGCCTGACCTGCACTTAGTGGTGTCAGGTGGGGAGAGACAGGTGCAGAGTGGAATATGTCTCCTTGGCCATATCCCCCATCTTCTCCCAGCATCCACCTTCACCCATACACACATTCAGCTGGAGCTGAGAAACCAGAAAGAAAAATAAAGCCTATGGTAATGAAAGCAAAGAAATATAAGCTAGAGAGCATTAACAAGCATTGGTAATGATGAGTTTCAGGTCTGTTCCGTGTTTTAAACTCAAATCTGGAAATAAATTCCTGTCAGTTAAGAAGAGCTAACCGGCTTCTTGTGAATTGGCCACAGCTGTGCAGATGCTGATTATCTCTCTGTTCTGCAGGCAGTTTGGGGAAATAAACAAGCAAATTAAATAAAGCCCAATGCTTAAAACACTTCATTTAGTGTCTCCTATTTCATCAGCATGGCTGTTCAACCTCCGGTGGTTTACTGGATGGATTGAATTTAAATATGTGGCCAGCTTACCTGCAGTTGAAAGCTCAGAAATAGGCCACACTGCACAGTGGCTGGAACGTCTGGTTATGTAAAGGCTCACACATTTTATAGCTAGCCCTGGTGTGGTGCAGTGACTGATCTGAGACAGCCATCATGGAGGCAAATAGGGCCATATTTGGCACTTGACTGGATATGTGCAATGAGGGAGAGTGAGAAACTGCAGGTAATGGCAAGGTTGAAAACTTGGGAGTCCGAGACTGGAGATCTAGGACACAACAGGAACTCAACATGTCTCAGGGGGAATTCATCATGTCCCCTATCCTCCAGCCCAGGCCCTTTCCCACTTGCCTTTTTGGTTGAAGGCACCTCCATTTTTCCAGCCTTCTAGATTCATAATTTTAGAGTTACTGTTGGGTTTTTTAGTGACCTTTCCAACTTGGCCCTAACCTACCTTCCTAATCCTATTATATATTAGTCTTTTCCCCACTATGAACAAAACTGATCTTTTCTTTGTTCCTCAGAAGCATCCTGCCTTTTGTTGCTGTATATTGCATATTACTCTCTTTCCCACAATCAATTAAATTGGCTTTTTCTCTGTTTTACAAATGGCTTCCATTTCTGTGCTACCCCCATGTCTATAATGACCTTCCTCTTCACTTCTGGCTCACAAAATCTTTCTCTTTCTTCAAGGTACAGACCAAGAATGAAGTATCCCAGGAGGCCTTTCCCTATCTCCTTAATCACTAGTGACGTTTCTCCCTAATTAAGTTTTGGGGGGCATTTATTCCCTATATATGTGCACTTTGCTTCCAGGTTCTTGAGCGTAGGGACAGTTGCATTGTTTGAATGTGCCCTCTCAGTACCTAGTACAAGGTATTATTCATAATATGCGCTTCATAAATGTATTTTGATGATTAAAGGAACATGGAGCAATCGATGAGAGGATCAAGGTCTAATCAGAGTTCTAACAGTTGCTGGTCATGTGATCTTAGAGTTCAAGTGGACTAGAAAGGCCAGTGGGCTGTGTGGTAAAAACCTTGCATTGGACAGCTCCGGGCTCTTACTCAGGCTCAGTGCACTCTAAACTCTCTCTTTGGAGGCTCCACTCCAACAGGGTTTTATGTTCCCCAAAAGTCTCTCTCTCGGGTTTTCTTCTCATCTCCAGCTTGCCTCTTTTAGCAGAATTGCTAGTCACGGAAAATCACCATAATCTCTCCAGGAATCTGTCTCTTCCTCTAGAA
This sequence comes from Myrmecobius fasciatus, assembly GCA_023553655.1. Lineage (NCBI taxonomy): Eukaryota > Metazoa > Chordata > Mammalia > Dasyuromorphia > Myrmecobiidae > Myrmecobius > Myrmecobius fasciatus. The sequence goes on from JAJPUD010001569.1 coordinate 96,588, forward strand.
CATTAGTATCACATTCTAGCTATTTTCCAGTGTTATTATGAAGAAAGTACTTTAAAAGTTATAAAGCATAGAATAAAAATATGCTTTTACAAACTGAAAGCAGTTTATAATCTACAAAGGACCATACATATGTAAGATCTTATTATTATTATTTTTTATTACTTTTAAGGTCTGTGATCTCTTCTGTAGAAATCCCCTTATTGATGCAATGCGTGGTTAGCCCATTACTGAGTCTTGAAGAGTTTTCTGGGTCATGGAATAGTTAACCGCCCTTAGTCACATCGCTAGCATGTGGCAGAGCCAGGGATTGAATCCAGATCATGGTGATTCCAGGGCTGACTGTCCTCTATTTGAAGTTGCCTCTTTAAGCTATTATTAGTGTCTTTAAATGTAGTCTTGGGGCAGTGCAAAGAGTGTGCTCAGATCAGATAAAATAGTGAGTAACATATGAATCTCAGCAAGGAGACGTAGGCTGTCAGGATGATAACCTTCAGATGCAAGTTTGAACGATGCGAGCCCTCCAAATATACCCAACAACAAGGCTCCCTGTAAATCTGCTTGCATGGAGACTTCTGTGGAGACCTCCTGTTTCCTTCTCTTTTTTGAACCCAGTAAAAGGCAAGTTATGGAATCAGGGCGATTTTTTGCAAACTGTAGCTCATACAAGTCAAAATCAATAGTCCCCTTTGTTTGAGGCTCCCAGGAAAGGCGAATATAAGGAATCATAGAGCTTTACTATTTCTTTTCTAGGCAAATGGTAAAACTTTATGGTTTCCCCATAAAATGCATGATTGAGTACAAGTGAAATTGTATTGCATTATAATTTATCATTGTCTGATAATAGATAATACTGCATTTTATAATACTTGACATCTAGTACATACCCTGTCAAAGGTCCCAACAGAATATGCTTACCCTCCCATGTTTGTATTGGAAACTACAAAGCTCTGAGATGCCTTGAGCTCAGGATTAATGAAGTGGCTGGCACATATTCTAAAGGCAACCTGTGTTTATGGACCCAAGGGTTCCAGGAAAATATTTTTCTTCTTTTTTTAAAAGAGGAAAATATGTTCTGCTTCAGGATTTAATTTTTCTTTTTTTAAAACCAGAGTCTATCTTACTTAGAGATGAGACAAAATGTTATACTGAGAGACTTAACATCTTACTCAGAGGCGTTAGAGTGGCAAACGTACCTTTATAGTATAAATGGAGAAACTGAGTTAGAGACAGGAAGTAGGTTATCACATATAGTCAAGATTTGAATTTGGAGCTACAGAAGGTTTTTTCCCATCCTTCTTTGCTGTCCCTTCCTCTGTGACTCTTGAGCTTGGTGAAACACTTTTGAGCAAATGTCTTTACTATAGTCATGGATTTCTACATATTTTTTAGGGATAAGGACTGAAACTGGGATTTTATTTTATAGGCAAAATCTGGTTAAGGAAGGAACTCCTCTGAGTTCTAGCTGGTACTGTCTCTCTAGTCTTGTCTGAGAGCCTCATGACTTACCTGGTATCACACAACATTTATACTTCAGAGATGGTACTTGAAAAAGGTCTTTCTGCTTCAGCACAAGTTTTCTGTCTCTGTGCTTCACTACTTCTACATAACTCTTAATTTCTAGATTAAATTAGGTCTCATGGATAGTTTCCTAAAATTAGTAGTTGCTGGATATGGGGACAGATTATTTTTAATGGAATTTCTCTACTAAAGATGTTTTTAAGTATAATTCTATTTACTGGTACCTAACTGATTGTATGAAAGTAAGGGCTTGCCCTACCCACTCAACTGATTTTTTTTTCCAGATCTCATTTCACTCAAAAACCTATGGTATCCCAAGTGCTGAATAACTAGGAAAGATAATATGATCCCTTTTAAAGTCAATTAGTCAACAAGCATTAAGGATCTACTATATCTCAGACACTAGGTTAATCACTGGAGATATAAATAAAGGAAGCCAAATTTAAGGATTTACTATATCCCAGACAGTGGGTTAATCACTGGAGATATTAATAAAGGAAGTCAAAAATTAAGGATTTACCATATCTTAGAAAGTAGGTTAATCACTAGCGATATAAATTAAGGAATCCAAAGACAGGTCCTGCTCTCAAGAAGCTCACAGTCTAATAAATACAAATAGGCTCCACATAAAATGATTTGGAGATTATAAGCAAAATGAAGGTACTAAAATCATGGTGGATCAGCCAAGGCTTCCTGTAGAAGGTGAGATTTTCCAAAAAGGACCCTTTCATTTTGGGGAGTGTATCCTTTGTTTTTGCTGCAGTATGTCTCTGCTCTTAACATTCTCCCTTCTTTTTCCTGATATTTCTACCCATATAATTTTCTGAAATCTCTCAACTCTATGAAGCCAGATATTTCCATGCCCTTAGTACTCTATTTAATTAATACCTCCCTGTGCCATCAGAGATGAACACTAATCAGATATATCTGCTATGTTTTTTTTGCCAGCTATGGATTTATGTAAGCAATCATACAGATAGTTTAGATAAACATATCAGACCAAATAAGTTGAAATGAAACCTGTTCTTTCTTATAAGATGCTTACCTATTGTCTTTCATGGTCTTCTCTTTTGTGAAATAGAACACAGATCTATGTGCATCAATCTGGAAGGAGTGGGATAGTGTGACAAAAACTCAACCCTGCTTTAGGAGGGAACCTCTTGAAATCATTCGTTTTTGAAGTCATGTAAAGATCACTAACCCAGGTTTGGAAGTCCATCCTCCACAAATTCCAGTTGTATTCTGCATCTCAGTAGACAGTGATATCTCAGTAGATATCTTAGTATCTTAATAGTGATATCTTAGTATCTTAGTAGCAATCTTAGGAACTATCTTAGTAGCTATCTTAGTAACTATTTTATTATCTTAGTAACTATCTTAGTGGCTTAGCTGCTATCTTAGTATCTTAGTAACTATTTTAGTACCTTAGTAATTATCTTAGTAACTTAGTAGTTATCAGTATCTTTGTAACTATTTTAGTATCTTAGTAACTATCTTAGTAGCTTAGCAGCTATCTTAGTATCTATCTTAGTAGCTTAACAGCTATCTTAGCATCTTAGTAACTATTTTAGTATCTTAGTAGCTAGCTTAGTAGCTATCTTGTATCTTAGGAGATATCATCACTAGTGACTGTGATAAGAATATCCTTATTCCTACTCTTCCCATCCCTCCTACCATGTCCCCAGTGTTTCCAGTTAAGTGCCTTCTTTTATGTGAATAAAAACATGCCAAATAAAGTGCCATTGCTTTTAGTGATATCTCTTGTATGAGCTTGCATGGGAAAGTGCATATCTGACCAGTTAATTCCCCTAACTCAGTTAATGAAATCAAAGGAGGCAGATAATTGAAATAAGGTGTTAATATGTTAAATACAAATCTTTGTCTCTCCTCTCTTAGTTCCCCATGAAGTGTGAAGAAACTTTCCTGCTAGAATTCGAGGGGAAGCTTGCCACTGGTTGGCTGAAGACTGGTCATCCCTCCAGTGGCCATCACAAAGTTCAAGACCTGAGCCACAGCCTGATGGGAGGGGAGGAGTTTTAGGAGATAGAGCTTCTTTGCCTCTACTAAAGGACAGAATGGGGAAAGCGGCTGGCTCCTGCTTAACTCTCCCATCTTTCTCTCCCAGCACAGTAGGTACTTGCTCTGGAGGATATACAAAATCTCTCCTTAATGCAGGAGAGAACTCTGGATGCAGAAAAGAGATTCAGCCATGGGGTAAAGAAAGGATTTTCTGTAGCACTGGGGAGTTGTGTTGGGGAGAGCATAAGATTCAAGCAGCCCGGTGGATCAGCAAGAAGCCATAAAAGAGAAAGTCCACCCACTAGAGCTGGCTTTTCCTACCTGTGTAACACTCCCAGTATGCTCTAAGGTTGTCCCCATTCTTCCCCTTTGACACCGTGTATATTTGAGGAAGAGCTTGCCCAAGCTTTTGGTACAATTGCCCTTTTGACTATAGTATCTTGTCGAAAGATTGGCTTTGAGATAATTATGACTACCGGCTGACTAGCAAAAGTAAATAATGCGTTGGAGGATTCTGGGAGGATGGCAGGGGTGGTCAGTAAATGGCAAGCTCTCTAGATTTCCCCACAAACAGAACAAATTTGGGGGAACATAAACCATAAAAAAGCAAAAAACAAAAACATAAAAACAAAGAAGGCTTGGGGAAGAATAGGGGTCCTATTGGGACACCCCCAGAAGCCTGGGAGAAGGGCCCCAGGCAGTGGATTAACCAGTGAGAAGACTAAAGTGTCTGGGCTATCTCGGCAGAAACAGCAAGTGGGGAGCCCAGGGCCAGCTGGGCGCGGCTGGAGGCTCCGCGGGAACCACAGGAACTTTCACCTCCTCCGACACCACGTGGGATGGAGTCCGTGAAGACTGAGGGAAGCGCGGGTTGTTCAGGGACTTCAGGTCCCGCTGCGCCGCTGAGACAGGGAGCCAGCACACTGGGAGTTCCGAGGCAGGGGAAAGGGGCGCTGCTGATTTCCTTCCGGGGGTGGAGCCATGGTGGCGGAGATCAGACAGGATTCTCTGTAACCTCCTCTAACCTCCCCTCAAACCAACAAAATATGAAGCCTCTAGACTGATTCTGAAGCAAAAAAATCCACAATATCCGGAGAACAACACGATTCTAGAAGAAGATACTCTGGAAGAACCTCAAAACAGGTCTGTTTTAATGGGGCAGGGGGTGGCCTACTGAACCCAGACTGCAGCGCAGGGAGACCGGGGCAGGGAGCTGGAGCAGGAAGCTGGAACAGGAGTCGGAACAGGAGTGGGAGCATTGTGCTTTTCACACACCTGGGAGTCTTCTGCGAGCCTCTTGGAACAATTTGTCCTGATTGTGGGCAGGTGGTTTGGAGGGTCTGCCTTTTGAGGGGGATAGATTGTGAACCACTGAACCCCTGATGAGCATCGTAACTAGCTGCCATTACACAGCACCTTAAAGCAATCAATCAAACAACAGGTCTGATAAGCACCAGAAATAATTCAATCAGCGGAGCTGCCCAGCCCCTGACATAATTCAATCAGCAGAACTGCCCAGTTCCTGAAATAACTCAATCAGCAGAACTGCCCCAGGGCAAATTAAAGCAGCTGTCCCACCTTTGCCCTAAACAGACCTCACACATTTAAAAGAAAAATGAATAAAAAACCAAAAAGAGCTCTCACCATAGACAACTTTTATGGAGAGAGGGAAGAACAGACCTCAAATCCTGAGGTCCCTAAAGGTAAAGCAACTCCAGAAAAAGCCCCAAAGAGAGACATAAATTGGTCTCCATGTCACAAGGCTTTCTTTGAAGATTGCATAAAAAATCTTAAAAGAGAGTTAGAAGAAACATGGGGAAACGAAATGAGATCACTGCAAAATAAAATAGAAAAAATGGAAAAAGAATGCAGTGAACAAAAAAAATGTAATTGGTCAATTGCAAAAGGAACTGAAAACAGTAACTGAAGAAAATAAGACATTAAAAATTAGAATCGAACAACTGGAAATTAATGACTCATCAAGACTTCAAGAATCAGTTGAACAAAAACAAAAAATGAAAAGATAGAGGAAAGGGGCGCTGCTGGCTGCCGGCACTGGCAGGAGTGAGGAGCTCTTGGTTTGGGGTTCCTGCTTAGAGGAGAGAGCTCAAGTGAAACTACAGGCACCACCCCCCACCCCAAGCCTAAAGGTGGGTACATTATTAAGTCCTTCTAAAAAAAAGACCCCAACCATAGAAACTTACTAGGGGAACAGGGGAAGTTGGGGTTCATCTTTAGAGAACACTGACATAAAAAGCTTCTTCTACCCCAAGAAGAATATTAAATGGCTCTCTGCCCAGATTTATAACAGAATTCAAAAAAGGCTTTAAAAATCAAATGAGAGAGACTGAGGAAAAGTTAAGAGGGAAAAAAAAGCAAGCTGAGAAAAATAAGAATGTTATGAAAAAAAAAACTATTAGAAATTGGAAAAGGAGATAGAGAGTTTCAAAGATAAAAATAACTCTGAAAATTAGAATTGGACAAGGGGAAGTCAGTGAAGTCATAAGAGATGAAGAAATAATAAAACAAATATAAAAAAATGAAAAAAATAGAACAGAATGTGAAACAAGAAAAACCTGGAAAACAAATCAAGAAAACAGAAGAATTGGATTAACTGAAAGCTATGACCAAAAATAGAATCTTGACATAATAATACAAAAAGCAATCAATTGTCCTGAAGTGATGGAACAAGATGGGTAAGTAGAAATAGAAATAATTGACCACCTCCTCAAAGAGATCCTACAAGGAAAACACAATACTTCTAAATTTTGAAACTCCTAAATCAAATAGAAAATATTTATAAGAAACAAAGAAAATGTGCTGGAGCAACAATTAGAATTGGATTGGATTTATCAGCAGCTACAGTAAAAGATGCAGGTCCTAAAATATTATCTATCAACGATCAAAAGAACTAGGCCTGCAGCCAAAAATTTCATATCCAGCAAAACTAAACATAATTTTGAACAAAAAAAAGGACATTTACTGAACTCACAGATTTTCAAGTTTTGTCTCAATTAAACAGAAATTCAATAGAAAATTTAACACAGGATTAATTTAATATCAAAGATTATTTTCAAAAGACCAACAAGAACAAACTTTTATAACTTTGAAAATGTGAACTGTAAGTTTAAGGTTGACCTCAGTAATTGGATAGTACAAAAGAAAGATTGGGGCGGAACTGAATACGGTCTGACTTTAAAAAACAAAGATGTCTAGGAAAAGATAAACATAGTAACTATATTTTATGAATGAAGTACAGAGGAAGAATGGATATAGAAATATTATAGGGGGAAGAGGTGTGGTATTTCTGAAAACTTGCATTGGAATTGGGCTAAAGGGGGAACAATATATAAATATACCATGAAAGGCATAGAGCCTTCCAAAATCTATAAAGAAATAAAGGGAGAGGGGCAGCTAAGTGGCACAGTGGAGAGAGCACTGGCCCTGAAGTCAGGAGGACCTGAGTTCAAATCTGGTCTCAGGTGTGTGACCCTGGGCAAATCACTTAACCCCAATTGCCTCAGCAAAAAGCAAAAAAAGAAAAAAAAAAGAAATAAGGGAGAGAGAGTAGGATAAGGTAAGGTATAGAAGTTTGTGTAAATTTATGGCAGTGGGAGAAGGTATGTAGATTAATGGGAAAGGGATAAAGAGATGGGGAAAAGGGTGGTGGAGGATGAGGTGGGGTACAGAAGGATGTTTAGAAATGGGATAATGTGTGTAGATTAATGGTATGGCTGCTTTTATGATTAAGATAACTCATTCTGAAAGACGGGGCTCCTCGGCTGTCTTGTTTTCCGTTTGCTTGCTGGTCTCATTAGCTTGCAACTGGTACTCTACCCAAATTGTCTTGTTTCTTTGGTCCTTTCTTCCACTTCCAAGTTTACCTACCTGGTGAGGAAGGCTCTGGCTTAAATTCAAGGGCTCTTTGCCAAGGGCTTTCTCCTGTTTCAAAATGAGCTTTTTATGTAGTTCAGTAATGGAAAGTTTACCAAAAGCCATTTAATTCAACTCAGTTTAGAATTTAGGAGAGAGCATCCTAACACAATAGGAGGTGAACTTTATTAAAATGAAGGGCTGGAAGTGACATGTCATCCTTGGATAGAGAAACTCTCTTTGGACTCAAACCATCCCAGCTTTGGGTTATCTGTTGAAATAATGTATGTCCCATCCCAGACTGCATAGGAGAATCTCACTTCATGATAAAATGTGTCCTTCAAGAAACTGTACTTGTAAAGTTAGGACTTTAGAAAAGGAGAGAACTGTACCTTCCCCAATCACTGGTTATTAACAATCATTTCTCTCACTGAGGAGATGGAGAAAATATCTCATTGTTTCCATGGTACTTGGTTATCCATTCCAGTGGAAGTCCTCAGTTTGTAAGATCTCAAATTCTTACCACACATAGGAAGGAAGAATTGTTTTTATTCAGGCATAAAGGTGCTGGAATTGATGTCAGAAGTTCTGGTTGGAGAATCTATTTTCACATTGACTGAGTATGACCTAAAGATCATCCTCTAAAGTTTAGTTTGTGGCTGAGCCCCTAAACATTTCTGATTCTGTTTACTCAGCTGTCAAATGAAGAGATCCTCCCCTTTATTAAAGAATAAAGGTGAATAGAATGGGGGAAGCATATGTAGGTGTGTTCAAAATAAACTGTAGGAAGGCACAAGAATCATAAAACATAAAACATTTTTGATATGCAGGTGTCACTGGTCAGAATTGCAAAATAGGTGTGATTGCCTTTGCTTTTTCTTTCCATATCCCATTGAATGAATGGAAAAAAAATGATTAAATACTTGCTATGGGCCAGGTCTTTTGCTAATATCTGAGGATACAAATAAAAGCAAGATAATTCCCGACTTCAAAGAAACTTACATTACAGTAGCGTGAGACAACTTGACATATAGAGGATTAGTGGCTGAGGGGAGTGTTTCTGATATGGAAATCAGAATAAATGGTCATTAGATTCTTAGGGGAAATGATTGACATTCTTAGCAGGAAGGGTAATGTTGCTTTGATTACTTTTCTCAGGACTAGGGATAGGAATGGGCCAGGTAGTACACAAAGAGGTTCCTGAATTAGGGGGAGAACAGAATACAGGTGCCATGTCCAACCTCTGTCACTGAAACTTATTGAACTCCCCTCCTATAGTATTTCTGCTGAACTCTATCATTTCCAGAAATAATCTGAAATTCCTTTTCATACATTTCTCTGCAAAATTGATTTGTGTTGCATTTTGCTATTGTAAAAATGTTATTGAGACTGTCATATGCAAATGAACTAGGTATCTATCTGTACAGTATAATTTAATTGAAGGAGATGAATTTGGGCATGTCACCTGTTCTTTTTCAAGTCTTCTGCTCCTTTTTCTGACCAATAATGAGGATCTGGCTATCAATTAAATTTTTGAGAACCTTCAGAAGCAGTGACCGTTCCTTTTTGGAGTTTGCGATAAGGAATATCCAGAGCTAATGTGAAATTCAGTGTGCATTTTGGTTGTGTATTTCATAGTTAAAATAGGAAACTGTGGCCTAAAAATTTTCCATGAGACATTCAAAATGGCTAGGACACTGTACTCCACTCCCCAAAAATAATTCTGACAAATTAGATAATTTTAATCCATAAGAAAATGCTAATAATATGATGAAACTGATATGGGTGTATAGGGAGCTCATCAAACAAATTATTTTTTAAGAATGCATATATAGAAATAAAAACAAAATTTTATATGGGATGCAAAATAGAAGTAATTCATTGGGTAATATTAAAAACCTAAAGTTCATAATAACCTGAGGCTAATTATGTGTTATAGATAAGGAAAAAGATTTGTTATAACTATGTCGTATGGGAGGAATATCAAAGAAGGTATAGGATTATCACTTCTAAGGTGGATGGTATTGATAATTATGAATTATGTAAGACATAAAAGCACTGCTCAACTTTTATTATGCTTATTTTTTTTTTCTTTTAAGAAAGAGAAAAATCTTTGGATCAGCAATGATAGAACAAATTTGATAGTGATTTTTAAACTCCCTCATCAACTATAGCTGCCTTTTATGGGTTCAAGTCACCAGGTCCAGTTGCAGCCCTTAATTAAAAGAAGTGGTATATGAGGATGGTGAGCCTTTGTTACTGGTTTTTAAAATACCATGGGGAAAAGCTCTCTGGGAAGTAGGAATGGAAGAGGTAGGGGGAAATATAGACAGCATCAAAACAAAGGATGTCAATAATATCAGCGTAGGAGAAATGACAAAAGTCTGGAAAAGGACAGAAATTGACCTTAATTAAAAAAAAAAAGATGAAAGGGAAAAATCCAAATCAGGCCGACAAACCTGATCGTGATTGAAATTCTAAAATTAATTAATGGATTATTTGTGAGCACTGAGAACAGAAGACATCATTTATGAACTGGTATGATTTCATTAAGAACAGATTATATGAAATCAATTTCATTTCCTTTATTTTTTCTGTGATGAAGGGTATTACTCATTGATGAAGAGAATATAATAAATATGTCTAGAATATGTTTAGAACATGATAGAGTATGTCTATCATATAGTTTTTGATGAAGTCTTTCATGTAATCCTTGTAGATAACAGGGAAAGATGAATCAGACCATACATGTATAGTTAGGTGGATTTGGAATGCATTGAATGACAACACCCAACAAGCAGTGATTAATGGATCATTGACCAGGAGGGAAGTCTGTAGTTGTTTATTTGTCCTTGTTTCTATGTTGTTGAACATTATAAGTGATTTGATTGGCAGCATATAGGTGCCATATGTAACAAATTTATAAAATCACAAAGCTTGGAAGGACAGTAAACAAGTTGGATAGGCAGAGGTATGATCCCCAAAGATCTAGGATATTAAGCTAAATTGAATAAGATGAAACTTAATAGGGACAAATATAAACTACCTAGAGGGCTGATGAGGATTCAAATCAATTTGATGAATTTATAAGATGAGCCAATGTTTGAAACTTTTATTATAATTCCTTTGGGATATACCCATTCCCACTGGTATTTTATTAAAAGAATTTGGGATATCACTTAGACCTAGGCACTTTTCAATTAGTTTGTTCCTCATTAAGGATTGATTAGGTGGGGCAGCTGGGTGGTGCAGTGGATGGAGCACCAGCCCTGAAGTCAGGAAGACCTGAGTTCAAATCTGGTCTCAGACACTTAACATTCCCTTGCTGTGTGACTCTGGGCAAGTCACTTAACCTCAATTGCCTCAGCAAAGGATTGATTAGGACTTAGTGAATGAGACTTAATTAATCGACTCCTGCTGTTTTGGACCAGAACTCCCCCACGTGCTAAGTCTATTTTTAAAAAAAATGGAGGAGATCAAGAAAACCTGATTCAAAAGACTTGCTTGGGTCACCAAAAGAAAAAGTCTGAACCAGCCTAGTTTTCTCTCACCCCTCTTCCAGGATTGCTGCTAATGACAACTTTGGAGAGAGAATGGGGAAGAGTGGGAGGCAGGCTGGGACAGAGTACTGAGTGTATTTTAGTCCCTGTGTTCTCATTACAGTCATTTCTCTAACCCCGGCTTCCCTAAACATAGGCATAAGACTATAGTTTTCTAGAATAAGGGGAGGGGTGAATTTTATTATAATAAAACCAGTTTCTGAATCTGACTTCTTGGATTAAGGACAATGGATTTTCCCAACAATATTGAATTCTTAGAAGTTCTAAAATGCAGCCTTCTAATAATGAGAAGGGGGGGGGGCGGTTCCTAAACAACTGTGGTCCCTTGAAGCACAGAGTTTGGTGACTTCAGGCCCACAGCATAGAAAGTTAAGCTACATGCTTGCAGAGATAATTTGATTTAGGTATATATGGAAGGAGGGAGGGAGAGAGACAGAGAAATATAGATGCATATATATATATATGTGTATATACACTATAAAATTATTTCCTTTTATACATAATGAAAAAGTCTTTGCCCTCAAAAAGTTTATCTTCTATTTGGGTGTTTCTGTAGCTTGTGTAAAGAGCTATTTCTAGATAAATACATACATGCAAGGGGTGTATGTGTATGAAAATCTGAGAACTTTGGAGTTGATATTCCTTATATCAGGAAATTCTGCTGGGAAAACTGTACTGCTGAAGATTGGCAGCTGTTCCACAGTTTATGATGATGGTTTAATGAAAAGTCATTCCCACCAATTATATAAAGGTTATAATTGTTATTGCTAAATTGATTCTGAGAGCTGGCAACTATAATCCAGAGATCTTCTGGATTATAGTTGCCTTTCACTAAGTAGTAGTAAAGCCACAGTCCCCCCAGCAGGAAACGAACTTGGGGTGGCTACCTAAGCAATCAGCCTTTCAAACACAAATCACAACAGTAATGGGACACCACTGATATGTTTTTATTCCTACATAATGTCTCCTCGGTCCCTTGCTGTTCACACATTAGTAAATATGTGATATTTGGAGAAAGGAGAGATTATTAACAGCTGGTCTCTCCTTCCTCCAAGTTAGAGTGGGTCAGATTCTGGATATGGAGTTAACAAGACCTCAGTTCAAAATTGGACTCAGGATAATTGGCCATGAGCAAGTTATTTAATTTCTTTCTGCCTCAGTTTCCTCTTATGTTAGGTGGGGAAAATTATAGTACCAAGTATCCAAATTCGTGAAGCAAAAATAAAATAAGATTTTTGAAGTATTTTGCAAATACTAATCTACTATGTAAACATTGGCTAAAGTGATCTTACTGTTTTTATTAACTGGATCAATTAGAAAAACTGAGTAAAAAGGGTCATCTTGAACTGATAACCTTACAAGAAGGTGATAACCTAGGGAATTAAAATGCAAATGCAAAAATGGATAATTTTGATTATATTAAACTAATTTAAATAATTTAATTTCATAATAATTATATTTAACAAATTCAAATAAAATTTAGAAAATTCACACAAAAACTCAACACAGTCAAGATTAGAAGGGGACTAGATAGCTGGGAAACAATTTTTACAACCATTGTTTCTGATAAAGATCTCATCTCTAAAATATATAGAGAATTGAGTCAATTTTATAAGATTACAAGTTCTTTCCCAGTTGATGAATGGTCAAAGCATATGAATAGTCAGTTTTCTGATGAAAAAATTAAAGCCATTTATAGTCTTATATGTATATATATACATATATATGAATATATATATATACATATATATATACATATATATGTATATATATATATATATATGAAAGCTCTAAATCACTTTTGATTGGAGAAATGCAAATTAAAACACCTCCCAGGTACTGCTTCACACCTATCAGATTGGCTAAATGACAGCAAAAGATTATTTTAAATGTTGGGGGGGGATGTGGGAAAACTGGGATAGTAAGGTGCACTATTACTCGAGGTGTGAAATGATCCAGCCATTCTGGAGAACAATTTGGAGCTATACCCACAGGACTATCAAACTGCATGCATTCTTTAGATCCAGCAGTGCCTCTATTGGGTCTGTATCATAAAAAAATCTTATAAAAAAGGGAAAGGGCCCCACATGTGCAAAAATGTTTGTAGCAGCTCTTTTTGTAGTGGCAAGAAACTGGAAATTGAGTGGATACTCATCAGTGGGGGAATGGCTGACTAAATTGTGGAATATGCATGTTATCGAATAATATTTTTCTCTAAACAGACTGGTCTCAGAAAAGCCTGGAAAGACTTATGTGAACTGATACTGAGGGAAGTGAGCAAACAGAACATTGTACATAGGAACAACAAAATTATGTGATGTTTAGGTGTGATACGCTTAGCTTTTCTCAACAATACAGAGATCTAATAGACTTGTTTTGGGAAATACCATCCACATTAAAAAAAGAGAACTATGGAGACTGAATATGAAGCACACTATTTCACCTTATTTATTTATTTATTTATTTATTTTTGGTTTTTCTGTTTTTTTCTTTTGTTCGGATTTTTCTTTCACAACATGACTTCTATGGAAATACATTTAAAATTTATTATTATTATTATTATTATTATTATTATTATTATTATTATTATTTTGTTGAGGCAATTGGGATTAAGTGACTTGCCCAGGGGTCATGCAGCCAGGAAGTGTTAAATGACTAAGATCAGATTTGAATTTAGGTCCTCCTGACTTCAGGGCTGGTGCTTTATCTACTGCACCACCTGGCTGCCCCTGTTTAAAATTATTATACATATGTAGCCTATATTAGATTGCTTGCTCTCTGGGTAAGAGAAGTAAGAGAAAAATGGAGCTTAAAACATTAGAAAAATGAATGTTGAAAACCATCTTTACATGTAATTAGAAAAAAATACTAAATAAAAAAAAAAAGGAATTAGAGTGCTGAATTCAAGGAAGGATTAAAGGCCAATTTGGATGGAATGGGGAGTAGTGTTAGAGGGACCAATGGGAAATAAGATGGGAAGGCTTGATTTGCTAAGCTACCGTAATTTGAGCTTCCTGACTCCTTCTATTAGTTCAATGGCTGTTGCTATTTGGCTGCTTCAGTCATGTCTGATTCTTTGTGACTTTTGTCATTTCCTTCTCCAACTTATTTAAAATATGAGGAAACTATTTCTCTAAATTGAAAATCAGGTTGTTGCTTTTTCCCCAAAGCTAGGAGATGATTTTTTTTTTTTTACCAATGGTTAATATGTCAATTTCCAGTCTTGTTTTCTGTTACTAACATGGGTAGTAGTGTTGTTTTCCCATACTTTTTTTTAAGTTCCTTCTAGTTTTTAATCTAAGAATCTATTATTACATCTTTATAATGAGAAAACTATAGGCTTGAACTCAAGACCTGAGTTCGAGTTCTATCTTTTTTTTTAATTTTATTTTTTTGCATAACATATGTGTGGGTAATTCTTCAACAATAACCCTTACATAGCTTTCCTTTACAAATTTTTCCCCCCAACTCCCCACCCCTCCCCTAGATGGCAGGATATCCACTACATGTTAATTATGTTAAAATATTGGCAAATCGAATATATGTATACATATTTCCAAACATCATTGTTGTGCAAGAAAAATCTTATCTACACAAACGATATATCAGATAAAGGAAACACAATGTAAGCAAACATCAATCAAGGAGTATGAGAATGTTATGTTGTGGTCCACATTTCACATCCCTCTCTCTGGGTGTATATGGCTTTCTTCAGTGAACAATTGGAGGCAGTTTGAAACATATCATTGTTGAAGAGAGCCATGTCCACCAGAATTGATCGTCATATAGTACTGTTGTTGCCGTGTATAATGATCTCCTGGTTCTGCTCATTTCACTCAGCATCAGTTCATGTAAGTCTCTCCAGGCCTCTCTGAAATCATCTTGCTGGTCATTTCTTACAGAACAATAATATTCCATAACATTCATATACCATAATTTATTCAGCCATTCTCCAATTGAAGGGCATCTATTCAATTTCCAGTTTCTAGCCACTACAAAAAGGGCTGCCACAAACATTCTTGCACATGTGGGGCCTTTTCCTTCCTTTATGATTTCTTTGGGATATAAGCCCAATAGAAATGCTGCTGGGTCAAAGGGTATGCACAGTTTGATAACTTTTTGAGCATAGCTCCAAATTGTTCTCCAGAATGGCTGTATCCGTTCACAGCTCCACCAACAATGCATCAGTGTCCCAGCCCTCCCACAACCCCTCCAACATTCATCATTAACTTTTCCTGTCATTTTAGCCAATCTGACAGGTGTGAAATGGTACCTCAGGGTTGTCTTGATTTGCATTTCTCTGATCAACAGTGATTTGGAGCACCTTTTCATATGACTATAAATAGTTTTAATTTCATCCTCTGAAAATTGTCTCTTCATATCCTTTGACCATTTATTGATTGGAGAATGGCTTGAATTTTTATAAATATGAGACAATTCTCTATATATTTTAGAGATGAGACCTTTATCAGAACCCTTAAATGTAAAGATGATTTCCCAGTTTATTGCTTCCCTCCTAATCTTGTCTGCATTGATTTTGTTTGTACAAAAACTTTTTAACTTAATATAGTCAAAGTTATCTATCTGGTTTTCAATTAAGAGTTCCAGTTCTTCTTTGGACATAAATTTATTCCATCTCCATAAGTCTGAGAGGTAAACTATATTACATTCCTCTAGTTTACTTATAGTATCACTCTTTATATCCAGATCTTGAACCCATTTAGATCTTATCTTGGTATGTGGTGTTAGATGTGGGTCAAGCCCTAATTTCTTCCACACTAGTTTCCAGTTTTCCCAGCAGTTTTTGTCAAATAGTGAATACTTATCCCAAAAGCTGGGGTCTTTGGGTTTATCAAAAACCAAATTGCTATAGTTATTGCCTAGTTTGTCTTGTGATTCTATCCTATTCCATTGATCAACTACTCTATTTCTTAGCCAGTACCAAATGGTTTTGATGACCGCTGCTTTATAATATAGTTTTAGATCTGGTACAGCAAGTCCACCATCGTCAGCCTTTTTTTTTCATTAATCCCCTTGAAATTCTTGACCTTTTGTTTTTCCAAATGAACTTTGCTACTATTTTTTCTAGATCTGTAAGATAATTTCTTGGGAGTTTGATTGGTATGGCACTAAATAAGTAAATTAGTTTGGGTAGTATTGTCATTTTTATTATATTCACTCGTCCTACCCATGAGCATTTTAAGTTTTTCCAATTGACTAGGTCTGATTTGATTTATGTGGAAAGTGTTTTGTTTTGTAGTTTAGTTCATATAGTTCCTGACTATCCCTTGGCAGATAAATTCCCAAATATTTTATACTATCAACAGTTATTTTGAATGGAATTTCTTTTTGTATCTCTTGCTGCTGAACTTTATTGGTAATATATAAAAATGCTGATGATTTATGTGGATTTATTTTGTATCCTGCAACTTTGCTAAAGTTGTGAATTGTTTCTAGTAGTTTTTTAGTTGAGTCTTTAGGGTTCTCTACGTATATCATCATGTCATCTGCAAAGAGTGATAATTTGGTTTCCTCATTACCTACTCTAATTCCTTTAATCTCTTTTTCTTCTCTTACTGCCAAAGCTAACATTTCTAAGACAATAATATAATTAAATAATGGTGACAGTGGGCAGCCTTGTTTCACTCCTGATCTTATTGGGAATGGTTCTAGTTTGACTCCATTACATATGATGCTTGCTGAAGGTTTTAAGTAGATACTACTAATCATTTTAAGGAAAAGCCCATTTATTCCTATACTCTCCAGTGTTTTTAATAGGAATGGGTGTTGGATTTTATCAAAGGCTTTTTCTGCATCTATGGAGATAATCATATGGTTTTTATTAATTTGGTTATTAATATAATTGATTATGCTAATAGTTTTCCTAATATTGAACCAGCCCTGCATTCCTGGTATAAATCCTACTTGGTCATGATGTATTATCCTGGGGATGACTTTCTGTAATCTTGTTGCTAAAATCTTATTTAAAATTTTTGCATCAATATTCATTAGGGAAATGGGTCTATAGTTTTCTTTCTCAGTTTTCTCCCTACCTGGTTTAGCTATCAGCACCATATCTGTGTCATAGAAGGAATTTGGTAGTACACCTTCTTTCCCTATTTTTTCAAATAGTTTATATAGTATTGGGATTAATTGTTGTTTGAATGTTTGGTAAAATTCACATGTAAATCCATCTGGCCCTGGAGATTTTTTCTTAGGGAATTGATTAATAGCTTGTTCTATTTCTTTTTCCGAAATAGGGCTATTTAAATAATTTATTTCCTCTTCTGTTAATCTGGGCAATCTATATTTTTGTAGATACTCCTCCATTTCATTTACATTATCAAACTTATTGGCATAAAGTTGGACAAAGAAACTCCTAATTATTACTCTAATTTCTTCTTCATTGGAGGAAAGTTCTCCCTTATCATTTTTGAGACTAATAATTTGATTTTCCTCTTTCCTTTTTCTAATCAAATTAACTAAAGGCTTATCTATTTTGTTGGTTTTTTCATAAAACCAACTCTTACTTTTATTTATTAATTCAATAGTTTTCTCATTTTCAATTTTATTGATCTCCCCTTTAATTTTCAGAATTTCCAATTTGGTATTTAATTGAGGGTTTTTAATTTGATCTTTTTCTAGCTTTTTTAATTGTAAGCCCAGTTCATTAATCTTCTCTTTCTCTGTTTTACACAAGTAAGCATCTAGAGATATAAAATTACCCCTTATAACTGCTTTAGCCGTGTCCCACAAATTTTGGTATGTTGTCTCATTGTTGTCATTTTCCTGGATGAAATTTTCGCTTGTGTCTATAATTTGCTCTTTCACTCATTCATTCTTCAGGATTAGATTATTTAATTTCCAATTAACTTGTGGTCTATTTTCTCCTGGCCTTATATTACATGTGAGTTTTATTGCATCATGATCTGAGAAGGATGCATTTACTATTTCTGCTTTTCTGCATTTGATTTTGAGGTTTTTATGCCCTAACACATGATCAATTTTTTCCATGACCCCTGAGAAAAAAGTATACTCCCTTCTATCACCATTCAATTTCCTCCAGAGATCTACCATACCTAACTTTTCTAGCCTTTTGTTAACCTCCCTAACTTCTTTCTTATTTATTTTGGAATTTGATTTATCTAATTCTGAGAGAGCAAGGTTGAGATCTCCCACTAGTATAGTATTACTGTCTATTTCTCCTTGCATCTCTCTTAACTTCTCCTCTAGGAATTTGGATGCTATACCACTTGGTGCATATATGTTAAGTATTGATACAGCTTCTTTGTCTATGGAACCCTTTAGTAAAATGTAGTTTCCTTCCTTATCTCTTTTTATTTATTTATTTATTTATTTTTATTTAAAGCTTTTTATTTGTATGACATGTATATGGGTAGTTTCCCAACATTGATCTCTACAAAGCTTTCCATTACAAATTTTACCCCCAGTCCCCTCCCCTCCCCTAGATGGCAGGAAGTCCACTACATGTTAATAATGTTGAAATGCTTGAGAAGTTATGGAAGAAAAATCCTATCTACAAGAAAAAAAAAAAGAATCAGAGAAAGGCAACACAATACAAGCAAATGTCAATAGAGATCATGAAAATGTTACGTTGTGGTCCATATTTCATATCCCACTCTCTGGGTGTATATGGTTTTCTTCATTGAACAATTTAAACTGGTTTGAGACAATTCTTTGTTGCAGAGAGCCATGTCCATCATAATTGATCATCATGTAATACTGTTGTTGCCGTGTATGATGATCTCCTGGTTCTGCTCGTTTCACTCAGCATCAGTTCATGCAAGTCCCTCCAGGCCTCTCTGAAATCATCCGGCTGGTCGTTTCTTACAGAGCAATAATATTCCATAACATTCATATACCATAATTTATTCAGCCACTCTCCAATTGATGGGCATCCCTTCAGTTTCCAGTTTCTAGCCACTACAAAAAGGGCTGCCACAAACATTCTTGCACAGGTGGGTCCCTTTTCCTCCTCTAAGATCTCTTTGGGATATAGGCCCAGTAGAAACACTGCTGGGTCAAAGGGTCCTTCCTTATCTCTTTTAATTAGATCTATTTTTGTTTTTACTTGATCCGAGATAAGGATTGCTACCCCTGCCTTTCTTTGTTCACCTGAAGCATAGAAGATTCTGCTCCAGCCCTTTACCTTCACTCTGTATGTATCTCTATGTTTTAGATGTGTTTCTTGTAAACAACATATTGTAGGATTCTGGCTTTTAATCCAGTCTGCTACCCGCTTCCGTTTTATGGGAGAGTTCATCCCATTCACATTCACAGTTAAAATAACTATATCTGTATTCCCTGCCATCTTATTTACCCAGAGTTATGATTTTCTCTTCCCTTTCCCCTCTCTCCCTTCCCCCCTCCCCAGTACTTTGCTCTTGATGACCACCTCCCACCAATAATCCTCCTCCCTTTAGAGTCCCTCCCTCCCCTTTATACCTTTCCCCTAATCCTTCTATTAGTTTATCCCTTTCCTTTTCTCCCCTCCCTCCTACCTTCCCACAAGGAGGGTCAGTGCTTTCTTTGAAGGCAAATGTGTCTGATATACTCTCTTAGAGTCCAATCTAATGAGAGTAAGGTTTACACAATACTCATTTCCCTCCCTTCTTTCCCTCAATTATATTAGATCTTCTATGTCTCTTTATGAGATTTTGCCTTATTTTACCTCCTTTATTTTTACTTTATTTTGCCTCCTTTCCCCCCTCCCCCCTTTTTCTTTTTCAGTATGGTATCCCTTCCACCTCTAATTTCTTTTCCATTATTATCAAAGAAAAATCAAATTATACTGCCATTCTTTAAAGGATACCTATAGTAGGAATATAGTTCTCAAGAGTTTTCCTTTTTACCTTTTTATGTTTCTCTTGAGTTCTCTATTTGGAGGTCAAATTTTTTGTTCAGATCAGGTCTTTTCATTAGAAATAGGTGAAATTCTCCTGTATCATTGAATGACCATCTTCTTCCCTGGAAGATGATGCTCATTCCAGCTGGATAACTTATTCTTGGCTGTAATCCAAGTTCTTTTGCCTTTCGGAATATCTGGTTCCAGGCCCTTCGATCCTTTAAAGTGGAAGCTGACAGATCCTGTGTAATTCTAATGAGAGTTCCTCGGTATTTGAACTGTTTCTTTCTAGCTGCTTGCAATATCTTTTCCTTGGTGCGATAGTCCTGAAATTTGGCCATGATATTCCTTGGGGTTTTAATTTTGGGGTCTCTTTCTGGAGGTGATCGGTGAATTCTTTCAATGCCAATTTTGCCTTCTGATTCTAAAACATCAGGGCAATTCTCTTTCATGATTTCCTGGAGGATAGCATCCAGCTTCTTTTTTTCATCGTGGCTTTCAGGGAGTCCGATAATCCTTAACTTGTCTCTCCTGGATCTGTTTTCCAAGTCAGTTGTTTTTCCTAGGAGATATTTCATATTTTCTTCTATTTTTTCATTTTTTTGTTTTTGTTTAACTGATTCTTGAAGTCTTATTGTGTCATTTACTTCTATTTGTTTAATTTTCATTTTTAAAGTATTATTTCCTTCAGTTATCTTTTTTAGCTCCTTTTGTAGCTGGCCAATTGAATTTCTTGATTCAATGCATTCTTTTTCCATTTTGCCAGATTTATTTTTCAGTGAATTGTTGTCTTTTTCCAATTCACCAATTTTGTTTTTCAGTTCACCATTTTTATTTTCCAGTGAATTGGTGATTTTTTCCAATTCACCAATTTTGTTTTTCAGTGAATTGTTTTCTTTTTCCAATTCACCAGTCCTATTTTCCAGCTTTTGATATTTCTGTTGCCCTGATCTCAATTTATTTCCCCATTCTTCTTCTAGCTCTCTTTTGAGATTCTTAATGCAATCATCCAGGTAAGCCTTCTGAAAGGGAGACCAACTTAAGTCTGCCTTTGTGGCTTCATCTGGGATTGTTTTCATAATGTCAGGATCTGGGGACTGTTCTATTTTTTCTCTGTAAAAGCTTTCTATGGTGAGAGCTCTCTTCTGCTTCTTGCTCATGATTTAAAGTTGGGATATAAGCAAAGTCAAAAGCAGAGAAAACTGCAACAATTTGTATTTGCCCTGGGGCAGTTTGCCGAGTTGACTTCTGGTCTGAGGCTGGTCGGGCTAGATTCGCACTAGGACCACGTTTTCAGCTGCTCTCGATCCACCCTTTACCAAAGGCAGATCTGCCAAAGCACCTGCCCGCAAACAGAGCAAAGTGGCCCAGGCGTCTCCCAGGGGCTTCCTGGGTGCCTAAAATCCGCCCTTCTATCGCAGCCCTGACTTCTGCCCGGGCTGGAGTCTGATTGCGACCAGAGGCCGATTTCCCCTGAGGCTAACCTTCTCTGGAGTTCTTTCAAGGTAGATTTTTGATAGAAGTGCCTTGTAGTCCAAATGTTTGGTGGAGCCCTCACTCAAAAACCAGTTTGAAGGCTCACTTTGTCTGGGTCTGAGGGAAGGTCCCAAAGGAGTTCACAGAGAAAGCTGTCTGCAGTTCGCCATCTTGGCTCCGCCCCCCGTTTTCCCATACTTTTGAAGATGTATATTGCTTAAAAAGAGCAGAAGGCAAAATTAAGAACTCAAACTTCACATAAGTTCGGCAGGTAAAATTTAGACATTAAAAACATGTTTTCAATAATATATTATTACTTTTGCCAAATTGCAGATTTTTTCCTACTTTTAACGTGAATGAGATGTATTTACCTGCAACTAAATGTGAGCATAACAATGATTATGCTTTTTAAAGATGAATATTAATCAGTAAGATAGGTTTGTCGTTAATTCAGGGAAAAAAATAGAAATGAGTAATTTGGGTTCAATGTGGACTGGCTGTTCTGATTAATGAGGGAATCTGTATGAAGATGGTAAAGAGGAAAATGCCTTGCAGCAATCTTAGGTAAAATCACACTATTACACAGAGAGATTTACATAACCATTACCCAAGTCTCCAGAGGGATAACAAGGATTATTTGGTCTACCACTTTCAAAATGCATGTTCCCAGAATGCATTCTTCATAGGATAAGTATTATATCAGAACTGGTTTCTTATGATTGCTACAAAGGAGATTTCTATGAAGAAACATGGAAAAGGAATTAATGCATGACCTGCTGTTTCTTAAATATTCAAAAATCAAGATGTTACTTTTGTCAATGGAACATAAACTCTGAGATTGAATGGCAAAAGCAGTTATTTGCTTAGCTAAGTAAATACCTGCCATTTTCATAGAGGATAACGGTTGAGGAATACATGTCAGAGCCCTAAGAATACTTACTATATGATATGGGAACTTTGAATAGAATTTCCTTTTTTTAAAGATTCCAAAAAAAATAGGAGCATTAATACTGTTGGCTTCCAGGGATGAGATTGTGCTGGGGCACTAAATTCAGACTATTCTGAGTATTGTCTTTAGTTTTAGGGCCATAATTGAAGAACTGCATTTCATTCCAGGTCCTGACAAACTGCAGTCCATCCAGAGAGGGGGCAATTAGGGCCATGAGAAAACTAGAAATTTTGCCATACATGAATTTGTTGAAGGGAAGAATTGGGGAGCATATGATAGTCTTTAAATAACTTGTTTTCAACTAGAAGGGATGGCTAAGTTGTACTTTAGATTAGAATGCTGGATCTATAGTCAGGAAGCCATATGTTTCTAAGTTCAAAACTTCACTCAGACACTTACTAGTTGTGTGATCCTGGGCAAGTCATTTAGGTTTACCTAAGTTTTATCACTTAGGAAATAGCTGGGGAAAGAAGTGACAAGCCATTCTAGCATCTCTGACAAGAAAACCCCCAAAGTGGTCATGGATTGTAGGACATGACTAAAAAATTACTCGACAACAATGACAACAAACAAAAAGAATAATAATTATTATTTTTTACCAATGGTTACATGTCAATTTCCAGTCTTATTCTCTGTTATTAACATGGGTAGTAGTGTTGTGTCTCCTTATTTTTGAAGATGTATATTGCTTAAGAACAGAAGGCAAAATTAAGATCTTAAACTCAACGTAAGTTAGGCAGTTAATGTTTAGACCTTAAAAACATTTTTAAATACTATGTTATTACTTTTGCCAAATTGCAAGAAGGTATAATTTGAATCTGCTTGGCCTGAAATTTCAGAATTAGGACCAACAGGTTGAAGGAATAGAGAGCATTGTAGTTAGAATATAGAAATTTGGACTCAAACCCTGTCTTTGACTCTAATTGCACCTTTGGTGTCAGTTAAACCTCTGTGAACTTCCACTTATACCACTTACCTCTGAGTTGTTGTAAAGAAAGAACTATGACAAAATCATAAAATTACAGAATTAGATTTCTCAAGGACTATTTGTTTATGGCAATCTATATAGAAAATGATATTCCTCTAGTACATACCTAACACATATTCATCAGCATTTATGTGAGACTTCTATGGGGAGGGTCAAAGCAGTAGGGCTCATTTCCTGAGATGTACCCCTGTACCATAGCTATAAGGAAGTTTTTCTTGAAATCAAAACTAAATTGGTGTGTTGGTAACTTCTACCTCATTCACTGAGTTCCGTTTGTTGTGGCCAAATAAAACAGGGCTAATGACTCTGCTCCATTGCATTTCAAGTGCTTTTGTTCCCCCTGAGCCTTTTCTTCTTCAGGCCAACCATGACCAGTTCCTTGGGGAAGAATCTCTAAAATATGATAATTATATTAACATCCGTTGAAAATGTTTGAGCATTCATCTTATGTTTATAAATCATATGGTATTGTATAAGCATATTTTGTATCTCGTAAAACATATGAAATAGAAATTAAAAAGAAGATAAGAGAAAATAAAAATCTTTAACATTATAATATGTCTAAGGTACAGAAAATGCCATTTTAGCTCTTGAAAACACTACTCTTGAATATGGTTTATTATTTTTCAAAAACTCTCATCCTGAGGATAAGGTAAATTATAAATAATAATTATTTGTTAATAACTGATTTTCCAGTTAATATAATCAATCTAACTAGAGAATTTCTTAAAGATGAAAGATATAAAACACGAGTGAAAGGCCAATTTGGCTGAAAGATCAAGTTCAGAAAGGGAAGTAATATAGAAGGCTGTAGGACCATGCTGCAAAAGGCTTTAAATGCTAAATTGAGAAATTTAGATTTGCTTCTAGAGTTGATAAGGCAGCAGAGGAGTTTGTTGAGTAGGGGTACATGGATGTAGTGAAAAGAAAAGATCAATGGGAGTGGAGGAACTGAAAATTAGCCTTTGCAATAGCCTCAGGTCAATATTCAATATGTCCAGTGGTAGTGAGACACCAGTGTGAGGGGCTCAGTGGCCAAGGCAGTGGACACCTTGGAGATTTCAGGGTCCTTTCCCTAGCCAGAGTCCTCATATACCTGCCAGGCTTCTCTCCCCATCTCAGCTGGCAATGCTCTTCCCAAAATTTCCATTGGCTCCCATGTTGCTGACCTGAGCTAGTCGGGCTATTTGATGACCTTTGCTGCTGGACTGGATTTTCTCGCCCTACGAAATCTTCAGCAGGCGAGTGGACAACTCCCTGGGCCTTGTGGCTATGCTGTGACCATTACCCAGGGGGCAGAGCTTGGGGCACTGGGAGCCTTTCTCCCTCCTTTAGCCACTGAAGTGTTCCTTGCCCTCTCCAGCTCTTTCAGCTAAAGCCGCCATCCTGAGCTCAGAATCAGCAGAAACTTCTTCCTTTTGACCCCATCAGGGATCCCACCTTAGGCTCGGTAGTTCACACTGAGCAGGAGACAGGGGAGTACTTTTCCTTTTCAAAAACTTCTTCCCTGCCCCAGGCTCTGCTTTCAATAAACAGCTCCATGTGTCCTGACAGGATCAATGCTTTTTTCATCTCAAAAACTCCCATGAGAATCTTGTGTGGACTGACCACTGTGAAGGCCCTTCATGCCTGGAGTATGGGCACTGTCTTGCTGGCAAGAAGCAGTTAGGTGGCATGGGGAATGGAGCACTGGGCCTTAAATCCAGAATAACTGAGTTTATATCTGCCACAGACACTTAATACTGTGTAAATCAGCTTCTGACTGATAATTTGAAAATGGTACAATGGAATAATCTGTAAAATGGTTGGTGTGAGGTCAAAGTGGGATAATAATGGTAAAGCTAAGCAGTTAGCATAACATCTTGCCTACAATAAGTGCTATGTAAATATTAGCTATTATTACTCCTACTATTGCTGCCCTTTGTGTAGGCAACTAATATATTCAAGCCTTCTATCTTTAGAAGAATGGGAAACTGCTGATTTTGCATCTGAAGGCTTCCTCTTAACCTTTCTTTGTTTTTTAAAGTTCAGTGAGTATTGATTTTATTTTATTTGATTTTTTGACAAGGCAGTTTTGACATTAAGTGATTTACCCAAGGTCACACAGTTAGGATGTGTTAAGTGTCTAAGTTTATCTGTTTTGTCCAGTAAGTTGTTAAGTGTGATTTGAACTCGGGTCCTCCTGACTCTTTCCACTGTGCCATCTAGCTACCCCTTCTCTTTATCTTTCAGTGTTTCCTTTAGCCTCTGTAGAGGTATAGTTTTTGCTGAAGTCACTGGGGCACTTGCCTTACACAAAGTTTGTTGAGCTATTCCCTAATGGATGTGATTCCCACCCCATTTTTTATTTTTCTTATCACAGAAAATGGGGCTTTAAAATGGGGCCTTTTCTTCTTTCTTTGATCTCTTTGGGGAATGTGTCTAGAAATAGTATTATTGTGAAAGGCTATAAACATTTCAATATCATTGTGGTCATAGTTCCAAATGGCTTTCTAAAATGACTGGACCAATTAGCAACTCCCTCATTAGGTTATGAATGAATTCATTCTCTGCCTCCAGAATTTTAACATTTGTCATTTTCCAACTTGCTCAATCTGAGAGGTATGAGGAGAAATCTCAGAGTTGCTTCAATCTGTATTTTTCTGATTATTAGCATTTTGGAGCATTCTTTCTCCATTGATACATTGGATTTCTTCCTTAGAAAACTACCTATTTGTATCCTGTTTATATGCTTATGTATTTGGCTTTTGAGCCCATTTATCAATTGGGGAATGACTTTTATTCTTTTTATGAATTTGAATCAGTTTTTAAAGAGCTTGGAAACAAGATCCTTGTCAGAGAAATTTGTTGCAGAGATTTTTTCTCCCAATTTATCTTTTTCCCTTCTAATTTTAGGTGTATTAGTTTTGTTTGTGCAAAGCCTTTTTGATTCTATGTATTTAAAGTTGTCTTTTGTACCTTCTGTGATTCCCTCTATTTCTTATTTGATTTTGAACTTTTCCATATCTGTTGATCTGAAAAGTAATTTTTCCCCTTGTTCTTCTAATATCCTTTTATGTCTAAGTCGTGTCTATCAAGAGCTTATTTTGTTTTAAAATTTCATTCTCATGAGCTTCTTATCCCTCCTGAACTGACTTTGCCTGAGGGATTCTAAGATATAAGATCTTATCAATTCTTTTTCTGAATCATTCTGAATCTGCTCTCTCAAAACTGTGTGCTTGAATTGTCCCATTTCTATTACAAATTCTAACATGGAATGATCATTGTCTCTTAGAGATCCCATCATTTCTACTTCACTTACCACTTCCTTTTCCTTGGTGATAACAAGATTCATGATAGAAGCCCCCCTCATTTTTCTTCTAATTTTTGAAAGATGGCATTATAATTAAGGAAAGTCAAGACATTTGAACTCCTCTGCTTTGGATAGAGAAAGAACTCTATCATATGTCCCAATAATTGAATTCCCCAAACACTCACATACCATGCTTCATCCCCACACTTATGATCTGTTAACTGATCTATTTCTTTTTTGTATCTAGGTGGTTTATAGAAGTCTGATAATAATATTGCTTCTGTTACTTCAGAGATTTTTTACCCAAATGCTCATCACTCTGGATTCTCCCCAGAGATCCCAGATTTTTACTGATTTATATCATAATACTATTTACTGCCATCAGGCACCTTACATATTCAAGTATTTTTTTTAATTTTTCTAGAGGTATATCAAACATTCGTTAAGTGATTTTTCATTAGTCATACCCAACTATATTTCAATGATAATTATGAGTTAAATTTTTTTCCTTCTTGGAATGGCATATTTCAATATCCTGTTTGAAAGATATGATTTATTCATTTGTTTATAAACTTCTGAGATCATGGATTTTTATTAGTTGCCTTTCCTGAAATTAGTGTTCTGGGAATTTCCCATTGTTTATGCTGCTGTTTTTTCCCCTTTTTCTTTTGTAAGCTAGCATATTCGATGGATGTATAAGGTATTCTTTCTCCTTTTAATTAGATTTGAAGTTCTCCAAGGAAAAAAAATATATTCTTTTCAATTCACCAGACACGATCCATCTCTAGATTTGAGTCCGTCATTCCTATATTTTCAACTGTAGTTAAAAAAATCCAAATTACATTTGCATAAACCATCACAAGTATCCATTTCCCAACTATGCTTTTCTCTTGTGAAGCCCTGTTTTGCCTCTAATTGGCAACAGTGAGGAAAATATCACCTGGGTCCCTAAGTAGAGTCTTCAGTTCCTTCCCTAGGAGATTCATATCTTTATTTCTGCTTTCTAAATTCTTCCTGGCAGTATATTTTGTGATCAAATGAACTACCAGAGGTGGGTATTGGATTTGACAAGTCTTGGAAAATTCTCAGCCACGTCTCCCAGAAGGTAATAGACCCCTCCTGATCATTATCAGATTCACATAGAGCTGACTCTATACTTATTAAAAATGATAATAATAATAACAATAGCAAAGTACTTTCCATGTTAACTCAACTTGTGCCTTCCTTAGTATAATATTCTATGCCCCATAGACAAACAAAACAAAACAAAAAGATGGATCCATGAAAATTTTTTGTGATCTCTGATCTGATTATGTTTTCTCATCTTTTTTATGCTTTTTGAAGATGAAAGAAGGATTAAGGAGATTGGCTCAGGCCTTCATGACTACAGATCATGTTCTCCATCATCACTGGCCCAGTTGTCTTTGTGGGGAGCCACAGAATACCACTACTTATTTTTGTTGGACTCGTTCTAGATGATCTTGCATCTGCTAGACTACATATTTATTCCTTGGAGCATAAATTACTGACCCCTGTGCATAGCATACACATTTTTCCTCTTTGGAAAGAACATCAGATTCATCATTTAGATCCAAGTATGGAATGATTCTTTTTTTTTCCCTCCTAGCCTCCAACTAACATAGGCTAGAATTTCTCTTTGTCTTTTCAGACCTATTCTCTCCAGATTTACATTAAGCTCTTGTCCATTTTACAAGTACGATTTCATTTTCCCCTGATAACTGAAGAATGGAGAAATATCCCTTGAGCACCTTTACCCTCTTTTCTAGGAGGTCATCCAGTCTTCCCTGTGAGTATAGATGATATTGGCTTGGTTGCAGTGGTAATAAAACATCTCATACTCCTTGCAGGTCAGTACCAAAATTTCCTCGCTCTCCAAATTTTTCTGAATGTTTATTCCTCAGGCCTTTATCATTTATTAGTTTTTGGGAAAAAATGATGGAATCTTCCTCAATGCAAATTCTCATTTAACAAAAATTACCACACACATTCATATTGCACAAGCATGTACTAAATATTTATTATGTTATAGATTCCATGTAGTGGAAAAAAATATAATTATATATATATAAGCTATGGGAGCCGTCCTTGGAGCAAAGCAAAGGGAGCCATTGTTCTGAAATTACTTTGGCCATTCTTCTTTGTTCATTGTCCCAGTGCCTCAGTCTCTAGTTCTATGTAACTCAGGCAGTGAGTGGATCCCACCCATCATGGAACTCACTCATTCTCAGGCTGCATTTTCCCTTTTTTGTGATAGCATATTTCTCCATAATGTTCTTTTCTAAAAATTAGATTTCACTATCTTGTTCCTCACTTTGTAGCATCGTTTCCCTCAAAGAAATATGAGACAAGAGAATCAAGTTCAAATCTGGCTGCATTGGGAAATCACTTGGCCAAGTAGAACCTTTGACAAACTTCTCCCCCGCAGGGTTTGATTTGGATAAAGGATCTTAAGGATCCCTTTTATCTCTAGAGTCTTTCAAAGCAGGATTTGGTTTTCTCTTCTCTTTTGTCTTCCTTGTTCTATTTTTCTTTTCTTTCCTTCTCCCTTTGCTCTTTCCACTCCTTCCGTTCCCTTCCTGACTTCCCATTCTTCCCATCCTGTAGATCTAATGCTTTGCACACAGTGAGCACTTAATAAATGCAATTTATTGATTATAAGTCCATATGTACACAAGAAAAACAGGTTGGATGACAGAAAAAAAAGTCAGCCAGGTGTGAAATGTGGGGTTATAGTTTGGCAGTATTCAAGGCAGTTATTTAAATCTAGAATAATATTTTTAACCTGGAAGGTAATAGTTTATCTCCTTTGAGCATCTGCGAGGAGACATGTAAATTTTCTTCAGATGTCCTGTCTGTTCTCATTTGCTGCTTATTGCCTTCTCCAGTAATAGCCCTGAGCACTTTTTCTTTTCTCCTCATGACTTATACTTTCTCAATAAGAGTAAAAAAGGAGGTTATTCCATTTTTGTATATTTGTCTGGTGACGGGTTAGGGTAAGGATTGGAAATGTGGAGCAAAAAAAAGGCCTTTGATAAAATTCATTGCCTCTGACTAAAGGGACTGATATGTTTCTGGATTTCTAGCCTGTGGTTTTTGAGGTGGGTGAAGGAAAAATCAAAACCTTAAATAGGGACTGAGGGTCTTGCTTTGTCATTTCAGGAGTAGATTAAATTTCCAGGAAAAAAATACAACAAATAACTCTTTAGGTTTACATTGACTCCTAGTTCTTTGTTGATAGCTACAGGTAAATGTACCTGAGTGATAGAGTTGGGGAAATGTCACAATGTAGTTTCATCTACTATATCACTTACCAAAATGACCGCCTGGAGAACTCCATCATGCTCTCCTGATGTTGGTGAGGAGGGAACAGAAAGCCAGGAGAGAAGCAAAATGAAAGAAACAGGAAGGGGGTGGGGAAAAGAGACAGAGAAAAAAAAAACAGACCCAGAAAGAGAGACAGAGATATCAAGCAGAGAGACACAGAGAGACAGAGAGAGACAGATGGAGAGACAAAGACAGGCAGGGACATACAAAGAGAGGCAGAGACAGAGACAGAGGCAGAGAAGGAGGGTTGGAGGGAGAAGGAGGGCAGGAAAATTTAAAAAAAGCTTCTTGAAATCTTGGAGACTTTAGTGGCTTTGAAAATCTATCACCTAGTACAAGTATTACTTGACAGTCTGAATTCTCCAGTAATTTTATAGCAAAACTCAATTTATATTGGTTTTTTTTTTCAGAGAGTTCAGAAATGTCGATAAAAAGGGACAAAATGAACTTGCCATGTTTTTGGATTTTAAAAACAGCCTTATCTTTTTAGTGTATTTCTTTGTAGGCTTGAAAGTCAGGTGAATTTTCAAAGCTCCTTTCACACAGGACCTGACCCCTCTGCCTGAATGGCTTATAAAGGCCTAATTTCATGTTCTGACCCCCAGACAATGGCTAAAAGTCTGTTTCGGTGGCTGGGTCACAGTCTCCTTCTGAAGGTTCATAATGAAACACCAAATTTATTTTGCTTGTTTGCAGAAGTTAACTCAGTGCTGTTAAATTTTCCTCATTACCCATTGCTTAAAGGATTGGTCTTAATGGTGGGAGGGCCTTTGGATGCTTTCTAGTCTGACTTTTCATGCTACAGAGCCCAGGGTCTGTCTCGGCTTGTAAGTCATGCAGGTTGTCGGTGGACAAGTACTTAAGTGCTTTTCCAGGCAGAATCTGAGCCCAGGATTCTGGTCGTGGCAGTTTCTTTGTGGATGTTCTGCCATTGTGTGGAAATGAGAAGTGGGAGTCCCATCCTGGAGACCTGAGTGACTCCCTTGTTCAACCTGAGCAAAAATACACTCTACAAGCTTGTAGTCAGCAAGTGATCATTCAGGCTTTGCTGGGAGGTCTCTCTGAGGGAGAAGAGCTACCTCCTGACTCGATCCATTTTATTTCAGATAATTATAGTTTATTAGGACTATTCTTCTTCCTCTCCATCAAGGCTAAATTGGGCAGCTAGAATGGCCCAGAGCCAAGGTGCCCTGAGTTCAAAGTTGGCCTGAGCCATGTGATTCTGCACAGGTCATTTAGCATATTCCTGCCTCAGTTTATTTGACTGTAAAATGGAAATAATAATAGTACCTATGGTTGTTGTGAGAATCAAATGAGATAATATTTATAAAGCTCTTTATACAGTGCTTGGAACATAGTAAGGAGTTAAAAATATTTGCTTGCTTCCTTCTTTCCTTCCTTTTTTTCTGTGTCTTCCAGTCATTTTTCTTAGGTTTGCCCTCCACTTGCACTATGTCTCAGTCTCCTTCCCTGTAATAATCCTTAAATCCTTGAAGACTACTGTCATGCCCCTGCTAAATTGACCCTTCTCTATTTCCTTCCATAAATCCTAAAATGTCATGATTCTAAGTCCCTTCCTTTATTATTATTGCCATCTGCTTCTAAGTATACTTCATTTTATCAATATCCTTTGTAAAATGTGACAGCCAGAATCAATCATGGTATTACAGATGGGATGTTAACAGGATAGAATAATACATTATGACCACCATATTCCTAGATATTATGCTTTCATTTGCTTATTTTAATATGTAATTTATTTAAGTGTGATTACACTTTTATTTTACATAATGTATGTATACACATATATATGTAATACATATATGTAAACACATAGTCATACAATATATAATGTATATAGCAAATAATATTCAACATCATTACAAGTAATTTAATTTTCTTTTCAATAAGAAACATTTGAAAAAAATGGATTTCCTTGGATACTATGACATACCTTTCAGTCATTTTCACTCTATTTTTAAAGCTTTTTATTTTCAAATTATATGCATAGTTTTCAACATTCACCCTTGTAGAACCTTGTGTTCCAAATTTTTTCTCCCTCCCTTCCCCCAACCCTTGCCTTAGATGGCAAGCAATCCAATACATGTTAAACATGTATAATTCTTCTATACATATTTCTACAATTATCAGGCTGCACAAGAAAAATCAGATAAAAAAGGAAAAAAATGAGAAAAAAAAAACAAAAAAGCAAGCAAACATCAACAAAAAGGTGAAAATACTGTGTTGTGGTCCAGATTCAGTTCCTAGAGTCCTTTCTCTGGGTATAAATGGCTCTCTTCATCACAAAACTATTGGAACTGTCCTGTATCACCTCACTGTTGAAAAGAGCCACATCCATCAGAATTGATCATATAATCTTGTTGCTGTCAAAATCACTACTTTATAATTTGCCTTCATTCCTATCCACTTTTAAACAAATTTGAAGATTTTCTCTTTTTTCCAGTCCTGGGATATCATATGTGGTGTTTTTTATGTTCCCATTTCCATCAATGCTCTATTTTCCCCTTCTGGACATTGCTACCATGTATCAGCCTGTTTTCTATAGGGGTACATATTTAAGTCCAAGCCACCATCTATCTGATCTTCCATGCTGATCTTTGGGACATGATTCTTCAACTCTGAATTATTGAAAGTCATTTTATGAAAGTCATTTTAATGGCATGTGCCTATGACCTCTCATTATTTTTTGTACCCTGAATGTGATAGATACTCACTAAAATGTTTGTTGGGTTGATTTATGCTTAGATGACTTTTTAATGTGCATATTTCATCTCTCCTATTGGACTGAAGGTCCTTGAGAACCAGGATAAAGACTGCTTTGGAAACCCCACCAAGCCAAATATGGTACTTCTGGAGAATGGCCTATAATAAATATGTATAGATATATAGATGGAATTGCTAGACAAGGTCAAAGAGCAAGGGTCTTAGTGATCCTATGGGAAGTATTTCCTTCCTATGTTATAGAATGAATGAAGCAAAAAAAAATCCTAAAACAAAAATAAATAAAACTAAGATTTAAAAAAAGATTTATGACCTATTTAGGTTGGTCAGCCTGGCTTTTCTGAGACTCTTGGAACCTTCGACAAGGACAAATGGAATAACTAGAGCCTCATGTAATGCTGTGCTCAGGGCTCACTGTTGTACAGTGTTATTCATTATAATAAATTCTTTGGGTTGGGTACAAAACGAACTTGCTTTTTCCTGAATTCTGCATGAAGGCCCTTCATGTCCTATCCATATTAGAGTTGTGCTGTCTGAAAAAAATGGCATTTGTAAAGAGCAGTAACCCTATGAGATATTTCAGATTTTAGAGCTAGTGAGATGCTGGAAGTAATTTAATCCAAATGTTTTATTTTATAGATTAGGAGATGGGATCAGAGAGTGAAAGTGAGCTGTTCAAGACCACATAGCTATAATCAGCACAACCTGGATTCATACTGA
This sequence comes from Myrmecobius fasciatus, assembly GCA_023553655.1. Lineage (NCBI taxonomy): Eukaryota > Metazoa > Chordata > Mammalia > Dasyuromorphia > Myrmecobiidae > Myrmecobius > Myrmecobius fasciatus. The sequence goes on from JAJPUD010001569.1 coordinate 129,936, forward strand.
GGCTTTTGGAATCCAGAGCTTGGACTCTGTTCCTCATGCCATGATGCAAACCTTCTGAGATATAGATGCATCAAAACAGCCCATTGCAATCTGCTCAGAATTTGGATGAAATCAGTCTCAGATTGTTCTCTTAAAAGCCTAACCCAGTTGACTTTATGTGATCTTAGACATTTGGGAGCTAGGCGACTCTGGGCAAATCGCTACCTCCCAGAGACTAATTTTCATCATTTAAATTGTTTCAGAGAATTAAAAAACAACTTTGTAAACCTTAGAACATTAAAAAAGTGAGTGATTAAAATAATGATAGCTAGAAAAATATAGCATATTATGTTATAAAATAATCATAGGTAGCATTTATATAATGCTCTTAAGTTTTGCATGTTTTCTTTTGATTTTTTCCAGCAACTCTGTGAGGCAGGAGCTCTTTATTTTACATTTGGTAAGACTGAAGCTGAGTGAAGTTAAACAACTTTTCCAGAGAAATAAAATAGTATCAGAGACAGCATTTAAACTTAGTTCTTCTTGGCTCCCAAATCTGATGCTCTATATTCCCTAGACAAAGCCACTATTGTTGGATATATTACAATTGGTAAAGCTCTGAACATGTTGTCTCATCTTCATTTTTATTGTCTTGCCTTTTCTTGCTCTATGAAGGACTAAGAAAAGATGCTCCCCTCTTCTCAACAGCCAGTCTTTGGTATACACGAGCTGCTTGGAACAGCAGCCAGTCCTGTAGTTGGAGGAGACTTAAAAGAACAGGACATTGAGAGGTTCTGTGCTGTGGTAGAGGTGGCTTGCTTGCACCCCTTGGGCAGGCCATATCAGCCATCCAAAGCATCGACTGATAACCCTTAATTAACACTTAATCCCAAGAGATCCTATCTGTTGAAGTCTCATTGGTTCTTCCTTCTCAATGGTGGTCATTTGGAGTAATTGATGTAGCCCAAGGAGCTGAGTTCTTTGCTACTAAGATGGGTGCAATCATTAGCTCAGTGGTGTGTGACTTATTAGGAAAGCCATTTATATACTGGCAATGCCAGAAGCACCTGGAGTGAATTGGAGTTCAGAAGGATGAGCTGAACCCTGTTCATGGATTTCCTTCTTGGATGTTGCTGAGTGCTTCCTCCCTCCTTTTCTTAAGATCTTGATTTGGTCATTAAAAGTGTTAGTTCTCAATTAGACTGGCCCAATGTGGTCTGCAGAGTGTACCTGGGCTCCTTCTCCATATCAGAGCACCTAATTCTTACCACCCCACTTCTAGTTAGTAGGCAAAAAAGACCTTAACCTGTGTTTATTAACCAAAATCATTTTTCTTTGAATATAGACTCCTAAAAAACAACAAAAGCAATAGAAAAAAAGCACAGTGGATGTGGATGTTAAATTTAATTCAACTTAATGGAGTCTTGTAGTTGTTATTGTTGTTAAAGACCCAGGTGTCCTTATATTGCCCAGGGGGAAGTGGAAAGATTACTCACAGGTCTAGTTTCATGCTTATCAGCATGGGAATTTTGACTTGCTGCATTTTCTGACAGTGTCTGATTAGTCATAGGCTAATTCATGGCTTCCCAATCCTGGGTTTACCATATTAATCCCAAACATTACAGACACCTGCTTTAACTTAACCTGTTGTAGGTAAGGTAAGGATGGATCCACCATCTTCATTTTCCCCAGAGCTGATATTGCAGGATCATACTGGCTGTATACAGGACTGCGTAGCCTAGAAAACTGGTTATAAATGTCTTTAATTTTTTTAAGTTCCTGTTTTGGTGGCAGCTAGGTGGTACAATAGATAGAGCACCAGTCCTGAAGTCAGGAGGACCTGAGTTCAAATCTGGATTCAGACACTTAGTACTCCCTAGCCGTGTGACCTTCAGCAGGTCACAACCCCAATTGCCTCAGCAAAAAAATAAAATAAAGTTCTTGTTTTTAAAAGCTTTTTTTAAAGTTCTGGATATGTTCTTATTTTCCTTATTTGCTTTTTTTCTATGACCCTCAGTTTCCTTATCCATAAAATTAGAATGTTATTATTGACACATTTTACGAAATCATTAGGGAAAGAACACAAATGAGCCTGTAAATTGCTTTAATGCCATCTATTTCAACATTGTATTATGGAAGAGCTTGTTAATCACAATATATAAGTTTCTTATTTAGGCTGCTGTTTTCTGTTATAGTGGATGTTACAATGGATAGAGTGTTGGACTTGGAGAGGGGAAAGTTTGGATTTAAATTCAGCCTCTGCTATTTATTAGATTTATGATTATGAATTTTCCCATTTCTAAAATGGGAATAATGATACCAATACAGTTGTTCTGAGGTGCATTGTGTATAAAGTTCTTTGCAAACTTTTAAAGTTTATTTATTGTTCAAGACATTTCAGTTGTCTCTTCGTGACCCCATTTGTGGTTTTCTTGGCAAGATATTGGAATGATTTGCCGTTTCCTTTTCCTGTTCATTTTACAGAAGAGTAAACTGAGGCATATAGGGTTAAGTAACTTGTTCAGGGTCACAAAACTAGTGTCTAAGGTCAGATTTGAAGTGGGGGAGATGAGCCTTTATGACTCCAGGCTCTGCTCAGTGGTACCACTTAGTCATTCCAAACCCTTTATAAATGGACCTAAATGCTTATTGACTTGAAAGAAGTGGCATTTTGACGCTTAGTACTGGTACCTTTTGAGATTCCAGATTTCTTCTTTCAACTCAATAAACATTTGTTTAACGCCTACTATATTGCTGGCACTGTGCTAAGCACTGGGGATAGAAAGAAAGGCAAATTTAGCCCCTGGCCTTGAGAAGCTCATTCTTTCCTCAATTCATCAATAAATTGTGAGTAATTAATTATTGTTTATTTTGGTGCTCATGCTGTCAGATTGATATAGTATAAAGAAAAACATAATAATGCTGAAAGACAAATATTAATAAGAGTAGTTTTCTGATATATGAAACAGATCTTAGATCACCTTTTATTTTATTCCAAATAATTTTTACTACTCTTCTCTATTAGTCTTTTTTTTTCTTTTTTTTAACCTAAGGTAATAACATAAGTATTCTGTGCAGATTCATAGGGCGTATGTCTAGAATTGTATTCTGAGAGTGGCTTCATGAATAGTCCCTAGAATACTCTGACTGTAGTGAAATGGCTTATCTGAATGTCTCAGCTCAATTATCCTGATTACAGACACAAAACTTGTATTTTTATGTAAATTGTTCATTTATTCAGCTGGATCACTTGGAAATGGAAAGCATCTTTTAAAATGTGTAAATCAGAAGAAGGCTAACCCTTTCCCATGTCAGTGTAAGGTCCCAGGTTAGTGCCCTGAGTTCATAGCCTTGCTTTTCAACAGCATCCACTATCTCTCTCCCAGTTTAGCCTTTGCCCAGAATAACTAGAGCACCCTTAATAATTGATGACCTCTTTTTCATTTCCATTCACTTCATCACTTAATCAGTGTCATTTTCATACATCTTCCCCTAATACAGCTTCATTTTAGACTCCATTACCTGTGCGGGAGTTGAATGCCTTCCCTCTTCTTGGCATTTCTCTCATGTTTTGCCGATTCTAGGGTTCTTTGACAAACTGTTCCATGATAATTGATGCATATGGAAGTGGGAGAAGGACTAGCAAAATACACAGGGAGCCCTTTCTCCTAGTGAATAAGCTCCTCTTGGGGACTGGATACTTTTGAAGGATGTACTAACTCTTTTAGGCCTTTAGGGAAAACATTGACTGTAGAGACAGGATAATTGATGAAAAGGTAACCTGTGTGTGGAAGTGAGATATCTAACCCAGAGATTTTGAATTCTGGATAAATGTTTGAATATCCTCAAATCAAAAGGCTAGTATTTATAGATTTAGGTTGTCTGGGGTTAAGGTTAAAGGTGATACATTAAAACAGTAATGCTAATTATTTTATATCATTGCCTTCTGGACACCTAAGGTGATTTGGGTATTTCCTGATCTAAAGGAAGTTTCCGTTTACTTATCCACCTAAAGTGATTGATTGTCTGACTCCCATCTACTCTTGTCCTTTGAGAAAATATTAAAAAAAAAACATAAGGAAGGGAGGAGGCCCCTTTGCTTAATTCCAGCAATGAGGAAAATAGTAAAGAAGGAATGCTCTCCAGACTTGGATGCTCAGTTCTAAAATGTTGTCGGGCTGTTTTGTAAGATTTCTTTTCATTTATCAAGATCATTATAAATGTTACCAGAAGTCTTCTTGGGGCAGAGTCATGCCAGAGGGCATGAAAGATTATACAAGTTCTAATATCTTTTTCTTTCCAATTTAGAAACAGCTTGGATATAGATTAATGATAAATTAAACTATTTTTTTCTGGACTTGAACCTAAAAATACAAAGTACGGTATTACTATTTTTTTCTTCAACACCCAGATGCTGTATTATTCCAAAAAAGGTACCTTACAATATTAATTTTTTCACTAGTCAAATTGCCACATTCCTGTTTGTGTCAGCTAAATGCAGTAAAAGTGATAATCTTGTTGGAACCCAAATGGACAACTGAGTTCACTTTAAGCTATGGTTGAACCCAAAGGCTCACTCATTATTCTTATGGCTGTGTGTTTACTAAGGTCTGTTTTCATTTTGTTGTACCATTGGTGTTTAGTGTCTTTAGCAACCTTCCCCCTTTAACCCATCCTTGATTTCCAGCACATGGCTTCCATATTGACTCTGCTCTGGCACTGCTGCCCATTTGATCCAGGTCACCAGCTTTACCCGTAGTGCCTGAGAATTTCTTCTCTGGTCTGTTCTGAGCCATTTTCTCTCAACGTTGGTTCCTCACCTTGACTGAGCCACCCTTTTCCTTTTGGAGTCCTCATCTGAGTTTCCTGTGTACAGGAATTTAGGGCAAAGCAAGACATCTCCATGTTTCTTTGGCACTATAAAAACTCCATGTTGGGGGTGGACAGTGGCGTGGGGCAGTGATTGCTTAATCCTGACCTAGAGTCCATTGATTCTGTTTCATCTGCCCTTGAGATGGAGTGTTCTAGTCTGGGCTTAGTGATTAAACTTAGATATAAAAATATCCTGGTGCTTAAAAGGATTCAAAAGCACAGTGAGGGACACTATTACAGTACCTCTGCCTCCTTTGCAGAGCAAAAACATCGCACACCTGTAATGAGGGAGCCAGATAGAGATAAATGCTACTGCCACTACAGGGAAAATTTTTATCTGGAGGCATGTGGATTTTAGCTGCTTGACTAATATCAACATTAATGGAAGTCATTATGCTTTCCTCAACTGGAAATTTACCCCCAAATGGTTAGCAATATCCTACATGCAGGAGGCCATTGAAAATCTGTTTCACTGGCAAGATACACAGGGAGAGAGTGGAGCAGTGTACTATGATCAGCTTGCAGCTTCATGAATGGGCTTGGATTGGACAATATATGGGCGTATAGAGCAGGATGTGGAGGTTAAAGTCATCTGCCCATGAGAGCAGACCCAAGGCAAAAGACTATAGAAAATATAGTCTGCAAAGGTATAGGAGAAATCAGAATCAGAGGAGTTGCTCTGATTCTTCATCTGATACTTTTTTAGGTGTGTGACTTTGAACAAATGATTTAACTTCTCTGAAATTCAAGTTCCTCATCTCAAAAATGAAAAATATTTGACTTAGAGAATCTCTAAAATCCATTTCAGGTCTGCAGGGAAAAATACCAATTCTACTGTACAGCCACATTTTATCTCCTATTAGGAAAATGCTTTGTGACTTTTAAAGAGTTATAAATAAACTGTTATTGTTGAGTTTTGTCTTAGTGTCCTTCTTCCCAGACTCTTTTCCTTTATATGCTTAGTGTTTGCATGCTGCCTGATTTATTTTGTGGTTCAAGAAATGAATGACTGAAAAAGTGATTTATTAAAACATTTCTTAAGCTCTTAAAGAGGACAGTCTTTGTGCTCTAATTGAAGAATATCTCATATGTGCTAGAGTTTAACTGTATAGAAAAAAATCTGATAACCATACAATGTGTTATTCCCAGAAATATTTACATTTTCTAAATAAAATGACTTATGCTTATAGTTGAATAAAAAAGGAAATTGGAATTATCAACTGCCCACTTTAGAGCATAGAAGAGAAAGATATTAGGAGCAAAGTGGTTCCCAGTAATAATTAATGGTGGCCTTTTATTGACTCAATATTGGCAGAAGAGTCTTTGCCAGAGGTAGGTCTGGAGTGGTATTCATGATGGAACTCTGGAATAGTTGTGTGTTTCAATTTTCACTATTAAAAGTTATGTTATATATTTTTACCGTGTTCAAGATATATTGGATTACTTGCCATCTAGAGGAGGGGCTGGGGAGAAGGGGGGGAATTGAAACATAAGGTTTTGAAAGGGCCAATGCTGAAACATTTCCATGCATGTCTTTTGAAAATTAAAAAAATAAAAAAGTTATGTAAAATATGGTTATTAGATTTAGAGCAATAGAAATATACATTGCAAATAAAATCACTGTGGCCATTTGAGGGATTCATTATTCTTGCTAGCCCAGACCTAGCTGGATACCTTGAAACATCATTTTTTTCATCCTGTGATTCCTGTCACTGGTTCCATGGCCTTTGAGCAGACATGGAATAATTGAAAGACAAGATGCAGTTGGAAATGTAACCTAACTTAGTGATTGGTGTCTGAAACTAGGCAGAGAGGGCCAGTATTTGGTCAAGCATGGGTCTTTCTCCTACTCATCTGAAAGGTTTTTGAGGTCACTTACCTGGATCATCATCCACTCCATCCACCATCCACTCTTCTGGTCTTTTTCATAAGGCTATCAAATCCTTTGTACTCATCCAGATGTGTTTTATGGTAACCAGATAGCATGGCAGATGAGGGTATTCAGCTTGAATTCAGGAACACTGGAGTTCAAATCCAGCTATTTACTAGTTTTACTATTTAGTATATTTTTTTTTACTATTTTACTATTTTTTTACTATTTTACTATTATTTTTACTAAATTTACTAATTTACTATTTACTATTACTCTTTACTAAGAACTTACTAGTTATATGATACTGGGAAATTAATTTGGCTTCTGTTTCCTTCCCTTTCCTCTATTCTAAAATGGAGATAATAATAGGATTTAATTCTCTGGGTTATTGTGAGGATCAAATGAGATAATATGTATAAAATGCTTAATGTAATTCCTGGCACACAGTAAGTGCTTAATGAATGCTTGTTTCCTTTCTTCTTTTAAAATGTTGTTGCTGTTGTTTAGTAGTTTTCAATCATGGCCTAGTCTTTGTGACCCCATTTGGGGTTTTCTTGGCAAATACGTTGAAAGGGTTTGCTATTTTCTTTATCAGATCATTTTCTAGATGAGGAGACAGGTAAACAGGGTTAAGTGCCTTGCCCAGGGTCACACAAATAGTGTCCTTCAGATTTCAGGCCTGGCATTCCATCCACTGTGGCCCCTTCTTCTTCTTTTTTTTAAAGAGTAGTATTAAAAAGAAGGAAAAGAATCAAATGAGCTTACTTGAGCTCGTGAGATCTGAACTGCTACAGGTTAAGCTGATTGGGTATCTGTATTTAGAGTGGCACTAATATAGTGCATATCTGGCAGTAAGAGATCACCAGGCTATCTAAAGAGGGATAAATTGGTCCAAGAAAAAAATGGATCAGGTTAAAACTTTTGTGCTAATTAGAAATGGTATTATGTTCATAAATGACCATTATACTTCTAGAAAAAGAAGAGAAACAATAAATCAGGTTAGTTTGGTACCAGATCACTAGAGAATATTGGAATGACACAAACTTAGAAGGACATTGGAGTTCAATTAGTCTAACATAAGCAGGGATTCCTCTATGATATCCTAACAAATGATAAATCTTTACTTGAAGACCTGGAATAATAAGGAAGTTACAACTTCTCAAAGTAACCATTCTAATTTGGGACAATTTTGCTTATCTGAAAGATTTTCCCCTTTGGGGGGAATGTCTGGCTGCCACTTTGGGGGGAATCACTCACTGCTACTTTTACCCTTTTATCCTACAGCTGACATTGATCTAATAATTACTTCTCAATGTATTTTTGGTTGTTAACCAGTTGTTAATTAGTCTGATTGCACTATGAGACATCTTCTGTGACTCCATCTTGACAATAAGAGCTTATAACAATTCTGGGAGGGGTTTTGTCCAGTTATTTGCTTTTCTTTCATTTCTGACACTCCTCTGCTCTGCTAGGAGTGAACAAATGGAGATGTCAAGGCAGACTATTCTGTGTAAAAATGGAGAGAGTTTGGACAAGCAGAAAGAAGAATAATATGGTGGCACAAAATTAAAAAAAAAATCAAGCTGTCTAGTTGAAATAGATTACAGAAAGGGGAAATAACATAAAAAAGACTAAAATAAACCTGAAAAAGATAGGATGTGGCCTGATAGTGTAGGACTTGAATGTTAGACTGAGAAATTTATAATTTATTCACTAGGAAAATGACATCACTCACTTTTTGAGCAGGACAGACATTTGACAAAACCTCAGAATCTGAAGCATGTGATCGGATAAGCAAATTCACATTCACTTCACTGATCATTTATTGGGTTAACACCAAGAACATGGCTCAGTATTCTCTCAGAAGATTTTTAAGGGAGTTGTCTAAGCTTCATTTTCCCTCTTGACTTTATAATGTTTCTCCTATTTCACTTTTCTTCTTTGATTGTAATCCTTGTATGCACTTCCCAGTTTATCACCTGTTTCCTTTGTATCATCAGATTTGTTCCTCAAAACAATTGCTTGAGATAAATGGGGCAGGGAATTGTTATCCCCATTTTATAGATCAGGAAACTGAATCCCAGAGAACTTAAATGAACCAGAGAAGCATTGGAGTCTACTCAAAAGAGGCTTTTGAAGGCTAAAATCCTAGTTCTGCTACTTAGCACCAATATAATTCTGAGTAAGTCATTTAACTTTTCTGGACCTCAGTTTCCTTCTCTGTTAATAAATATTAAGCCTAGATGATACCTAAAATTCTTTCAGTTCTGTCCTGTGACTTGCCAATGGTCAAAGAGCAGAATTAGGACCTAACAGGTACAGTGTGCCAGTCAACATGTATGTATGACTGCATACTATATGACAGGCACTGTGCTAAGGAGGGAGGATGCAAAAATAGGCAAAAGACAATCCCTCCCTTCAGTTTAATGGGTGCACAATGAGCAAACAAAGATGTGCAAGTAGATTATAAATGGGATAAATAGGAAGTGAGTAAGAAAGGGAAGGCATTGGGAAAGGCTACTTGGAGGTGGGATTTTAGTTGGAACTTCAAGCTGTCGTCAGGTTTCCTGAGACTATTGATCACTACTGGGGCCATTCGGCTTCCCTTGGCAGGTGAAGTCTGGCCATTCCTGACCAGCCGGGGAAGGGCACTTTCTGAGTCCTTCATGTGAGACCCCTCCTGGTCCTTCTGAGTGCCCTCAACAAGCTACATCCTCACAGTAGTTTTTGTTCCTCACCTTGAGCCTGGTACTTGTTCTGTAAGGATAAACATGGCATACTCTGTGAGCCCTCTGAGTCTTAATCATTCCTTCCTGCTGCAGCTTATCCATCATCTCTCTGGACTTATTGAAAGGGCTAAGTGACAGAGGATGGGCAGGGCAGGACGTCAGAACCAGGACTGCCTGGCTCACAGTTCCCCTCTGGCCTTCTTGGTGTGTGGCAAAGTAAATCCAAAGGAGTGTTCTCTAGGTCTCATCTGTTGCATGAAAAAGGGACAGTAACCATTCTCACTCAGGGAAACACCAGCCTTGTTCACACCCCTTCCCTCCTCACTCTTCTGACATCCACAGGACTCACAACACAGAAATACCACAGACTTTTTCAATCTGAGTGTGATATGACATCCAAGAAAAGCTCCCTCAGAGGTGGTCAGGCATAGAGAGGATAGAGGAGGCTGGACTCTGGGAGACCTGGCTGCAGATCTCATTGGGTAACCCTGAGCAGGTCATTTATTCTCCCTTTAGCCTCAATTGCTGGATGGAGATCACAAATCTGCCTCCCCATCTTCTCTGCCATGTTTTCCCATAAATTTGCCCCGGGGATCTGCATAAAGCATCTTGGAGGTTGTCTCTGCTGCCTCTTGACATTGCCAAAGTGCCCTTGAAGCATTTCAGTGGTCCATATGTCTCTAGTTGCCACATATCATATGGTTCCTCCTTCCTTGATGGAACCTTTCTCCCCTGTGTTCCAAAATTACACTTTGAATATATGTCTGAACCTCCCCTGCTCCTCTCTATGATATTGATTTTTAATTCTTCAGGGACTTTTATTCTAAGTCTTGCTGCCATATTCTTATGCCAATAAAAGATTGGTATTAAAGAAGACATTTCATTGGAAAGCTTGGAGCAATAAAAGGAAGTTGCCATTTCCCACAAAGTATCCTCATTCCTTTACAACATAGATCCAAACCATTGGATGTACTATCAATCTCAGGTATAGACTCCACTAGACAAAGGCTATAGATGTTTCCATCCAAATCCTTGTTATACTTTGGGCAACAAACAATCTTCTTCTAATTGGTCTTTCCTCCATGACTAGTTAGGCTAAACTTTTCTGAGTGATTATAGATTTCTTCCAGGAAGCTCTTTGAAGTTCCAGGACTTCATATCATCTGCCAATTGGACTGGTGCTTCAGCTCTGCAGATCTTGAAATCAAGAAATAGAATATGACTGATTTGATTTGGAGATAATTTTATTATAGTCCACTTACTGTCATCAGAAGTTTATAAAATAGGGCTACAACCTCATATAGTACCTGCCCATTGGAGCAGTTATATAAAGCTTTTTGTAAATGTTGGAGTACCATAAGATGTATCAGGTCTAAAAATCATGTTTCTATTACTGTTATTAAACAGCAACATACAGATTCTAACAAGGACCAGTGAGTTATATAGATTGTCCATCCATAATCTGAGGCATAGACATTTACAATTTTCATTCACTTTTTTTCTTATGTGGATGTTTATGCATCTCTTCTAGGAGGTCATGCAATGGTGTAATATTTGCTGCAACAAGCATGATGTGCCCTCAGCAAACAGGACCTCACCATAAGGATTCTGTCTGGATGGGACGAGAGAGTGAAAAGTTGAAGGTAAAGTCAAGTTTTCCAGCCTGAATAGAAAATTATGGTGCCTTCAATAGAAATAAAGTGGAATTTGGAGGAAAGGTAATGAGTTTTGCCTTGTGTATGGTGACTTTGAGATGCTTATAGGACATTTATTTTGAAATATCCAATGGGCAATTGATGGTGGGGTTGAGGATTAAATATACAGAACTCGGAGTCTTCTGCATCGATAATAAAACTTTTGTGAGCAAATGGGTACCAAAAAATGAGACTTCATGGAGAAGAAGGAGGTCCCAGCATAGAACTAAGGACATGGCCACAATTTGAAGAAAAAATATAGATGATGAATGACTAGTGGAGGTTGATAGGCAGGAAGAGAATCCAGAGATAACACGTATTTAGGAGATGTTAGTTTACAGTATCTGGTGCTATATCAAGATCAAGAAGATGAGTATTTTTTTTTAATTTTATTTATTTTTTATTTTTTATTTATTTTTAATTTTTTAAAAAAAATTTTATTTGCAAAACACATGTATGGGTAATTCTTCAACATTAACCCTTACAAAGCTTTAAATTTTATTTTATTTGCAAAACATATGTATGGGTAATTCTTCAACATTAACCCTTACATAGCTTTCTGTTACAGATTTTTCCCCCCAACTCCTCACCCCTCCCCTATATGGCAGGATATCCACTACATGTTAATTACGTTAAAATACTTGGCAAATCGAATATATGTATACATATTTCCAAACTTATCATTGTTATGCAAGAAAAATCGTATCTACATGAAAGAAAAATCAGAGAAAGGAAACACAATGCTAGCAAACATCTATCAAGAGTATGAGAATGTTATGTTGTGGTCCACATTTCACATCCCTCTCTCTGGGTATATATGACTTTCTTCAGTGAACAACTGGAAGTGGTTTGAAACATTTCATTGTCGAAGAGAGCCCTGTCCATCAGAATTGATCATCATATAGTATTGTTGTTGCCGTATATAATGATCTCCTGGTTCTGCTCATTTCACTCAGCATCAGTTTATGCATGTCTCTCCAGGCCTCTCTGAAATCATCCTGCTGGTCATTTCTTACAGAACAATAATATTCCATAATATTCATATACCATAATTTATTCAGCCATTCTCCAATTGAAGGGCATCTATTCAGTTTCCAGTTTCTAGCCACTACAAAAAAGGCTGCCACAAACATTCTTGAACATGTGGGGCCCTTTCCTTCCTTTATGATAAGAAGATGAGTATTTACAAAAAGTTACCATGTTTGGCAATGAACACTGATAACTTTGGAGCAAGAAGTTTCAATTTAGTAGCCAGATTGTAAAAAGGTTGAAAGGTGAAGAAATTGGGAAAAAAAATGGAAACAATGAGCAAATAGACATTTTAATGTGTGAGATAGCAGATCCATTGGTCTACCAATGTTTGGAAAAATGTAAGAGATATTCTTTTTCTTCTCTGCCAAATGTAGGGAGAAATTTGTTGATGTAAGCTTCCTCAGGGCAGGAAGAACTTTGCATGGGATCTTGCTCATAATAGCTGCTGATTGATTGAGCAGTTAATATTTCTTAATGCCCGTACCTCTCTATTAGCAGACATCATGACTGACTTTTATATGTCTGAATTGTCCCTATGCTGTGACCATTCACATAGAATTCACAAAGAACTGCTTTTCACTTGATCCACATCAATGAGGAGAAAAATAATAGCAACAGGTATCATCTTGGGTGCTTATTTTGGTCAAGGAAAAGTAAGGACCAGTATAGAGGAGGCTTCCCTTTTTTGTTATGCTGAATCAGGAGCAAGCTGGCCAATTTTGAACCATTAGGAGTAGACTTGACTGACACAGACAAAGTAGTCAGATGCACAAATGCTCGTCTCTGCCTACTTGCTAGGGGTAGCAGCAGGAAGAAATTTGAATCTGAATATTGCGGGTAACTGCTAAAGTCCCTCATGCATGTCTCTGCAGCTTTTATTAATTCACTGACTGACAGAGTATTTGATTCACCAGGTCCAGTCAAATTAGTATGTGCTTACTATCCACCTCAATCTCTTCCCCTCAAACTTTAATGAGAAAAATTGAGAAAATTGGATCCTTGAAAAGCGTGCCAGAAAAAGTGAACATCACCAATTTAACATAGCAGAAGTGTTGTCATAAAATAAAATACCCATTGTTCTCAGCTCCTCTGTTTTTCCTGTAGAACTAAAATCCAAATTCTGAACTGTACATTTATCATGTCTTACAAGTATTGGGTGTCCTACTCAAACTCTTACTTTTGCAGAGAAGTCTTAAAACATTTGAGAAAGTCACATCACTGAACTAGCAACATTTAACTGACAATAAAGTAGGAAAGAAAGGATCACGAGGAGAAAATTTGACCGTAGATAGGTACCAACAGTGTCAGTTCCCTAACCCCACCACCACCTGTGGAAATAATTGCGATGAATAGATTATTGTGAACCACCCTCCTCTCTTTCCATCACCCCCAAAAGGTTAGGGAAATATTGCTTTTAAGGAAAGCAGGATGCAACTTCATCAATATTTCTGAGAACAGTAGAACATGCAAAGCCAGAGATAAGAAACTCTTAGCCTCTCAGTTGGCAACTTATTGATTGTGGGAACTGTTCACTAATGAGCTAACTGTAAGGAGGCCGGGGCAAAAAAGTTTACACCACCAAATGTGCTGATATGTTTAAAACAAAATGTGTGCCCGCAGGAGCACCTGCACTGGGTGATTGTCTGGAAAGTAGCGGCTAACCTTGGCTTGTATTTTTCTGTTTCAAAACCGTCTGTGTAGTGTTGGTAATTAATCTTAGACTTGATTTGTGTTGGGGATAGAAGGATAGAAATCTGTATAAATCAGGAAGAGACAGAGTTTACAAGAGAAATTCATCACTGTGGATGATGTTGATGTCAAAGGGGCATCCTAGTCTCCTTGTCACGACTGGAGCTTTAGGTAGCTTCTGCTTGGCTTGCCTCCTGTGTAATTTTTGCAGACATGGATGGAGACCCAAATAGGGCATCAGGGACTCCAGGGAGATGAAGGAAGGTCACTAAAACAGTTGACAATTGTTCCTTTCTCTTGCTGTTGGTGACAGGTTTGTGATAATCACAAGTAATTTCTCATTTTCTACCTCAGTTTTTTTAATCTCTAAAATAAGGGGGTTTGAGGAGAGTAAGTTGTGAAATCCCTTACAACTCCACTTCTATGATCTTGGAAGCCCACATGGAAATCAGTTTGCCAGTTTGTCCCAGGACATTTGGATCTTGCCCTGTTTCAATGTTACCTTGGCAGAGGCAGAAAGGGGGAGGAAGAGACTTTTGAGGAAATGATGTTTTCGAATAAATAGTGGGACCAATAAATTGAAACAATCCTGTATTCCCTCCTGCCTATGCAGTTGTCCACCAAAAATACACGGAATTTTTTATCCCCCTTTTTAGTCTTGACATGATTTACCTGTTTCTAATTTTTTTTCCATGGGAAGATGGAGTCTGAACATTTCTCTATCTTTTTGCCTCATTTCCTTTTTCTGGGCTGGAGATAGTAGAGAGAGCTGGGGACTTCTGGTGAACAGGGTCATAGAGAAAGAAAAGGGAGACAGATAGTAAATATCATTTCTGACTTTTGGATCCTGAATCCAGAGATCAAATAGAGTATACAATCTATTAAACACAATTCACACTTTTGCAGTTTACCTTGCAATTGCTAATCTAATTAGCAATTAATTAGACTGTGTATTTAAAGCACAGCCTTTACAGAAAGGCAATGAATGAATGAGCAGGGAGATTGAATGAGTCTAGAGAAGAAAGGAGCTGGAGAGCTGGGAAAGAGTTACCAGTGAGGAGGTGTTTGATTGACAGTCCCACCTTATCCATGTGGAAGTTTTGGAAAGTGAAGAACATTTGAACTCAGGTGAATTCTAGCTGTCACTACTTGCTTAACTTAACATTTCTGGTCTCAGTTTCCTCATCTGGGAAAGAGGGATATTGAACCAAATATATCCAGGATTATCTCCAGTTCCATCTCTGACTCTAGCTATGATACTAGCTATAATTATATAGTAAGTTTATTCAAATCCATTCCTTCCTTTAATTTTTATTATTTCTTTCAGTAGCACCCCATTTTAATAAACTTATTGGCTTCAACTTCCTGTTATCTCTGTGATCACATAGGACCAAAGACACAGTGCATTCTCAAGCCCACAGCTTCGTATGAGAAGCAATATGTAAGCAAGTATAGGCAGAAAGCTCTATGAGTGAAGGGAATAGGAGATCATGGGATATCAGTCTTTGACTAAGGTATGAATTCATTGAGATGAAAACTGAACTTTAGTAGCCTTAAAATAATGAATTTATGTTTATATACAGTTTCTCTTTTTATGCTTTCTTTGCAATATATAGGTGAGCTAAAAGTCCAAATGTGGCTAGATAAGAACCACAGACTTTTAGAAGTAATTTAATCCAGAGGCATCTAAATAATAGTAATGGGTGATAGGCAGCCTGCAAAATTCCGGTCAACTAAATCAGATTAAAATGTATTTGGGCACTATTTAACAAAATAAATGAGAATACAATGCAACATAGATAATGTCAATTGGTGGTTTTCTAAGTCTTCAGCACAGATCTATTTCTTTTTTAATAGTATTTTATTTTTCCAAATACATACAAAGATAGTTTTCGGAGTTCACCTTTGCAAAATCTTGTGTTCCAAATTTTTCTCCCTCTCTGTCTCATTCCCTTTCCTGAAGACAGCAAGCAATCTGAATCAAGGTAAACGTGCAATTCTTCAAAACAGATTACCATATTCGTCATGCTGCACAAGAAAAATCAGATCAAAATGGGAAAATGAGAGAAAACCAAACAACAACAACAAAATAGTGAAAATACTATGTTTTGATCCACATTCAGACCGCCTAATTCTCTCTGGATATGATAGCATTTTCCATAGCAAGTTTATTTGAATTGCCTTGAATTATCACATTGTTGAAAAGAGCCAAGTCCATTGCAGTGGATCATATGATGATATAATCTTGTTGCTGCCTCATACAATTTTCTCCATTCTGCTGTCTTCACTTAGTATCTGTTCATGGAAGTCTTTCCAGGCTTTTCTGAAATCAGTCTGCTTATCATTTCTTATAGAGCAATAAATGTTTTATTACATTCATGTACACTAACTTATTCAGCCATTCCCCAACTGATAGGCTTCCACTCAGTTTTCCGTCAGGGATTTATTTCTATCTGATTGTGACACCACTGTTTTAATCCACCTTTTACTTTAACAAAAATCTCCTTTGTCACATTTCTGACAAGTAGCTATCCAGAATTCTGGCAAATAAATTAGTTTCTATGTGGCTTTTGTGATTCTCAGGACAGTAGAAAACTTCCTTCCCTTCTTCTATACTTAACTTTCTCAACCTCCTGAATTTTTTTTATTATTAATGCTATGATGAAACTTTCTGAAGAGGTCCTAATTCTTTCTTGCTGTCCATATCTAAGATTTCCATGGCCCAGTTGTCCTTTTTCACCTATTTGATACCTGTTGGATATTCTGACCTCCTTAATTCACTTTCTTATTCTTTTTACTGGGAACCCTTACGTTGGGTGATTCCTAAGGATTTGTCCTTGGTAGATTCTCTCCTTTGGCAATTCTATTGACTAATTTCAACTACTATTTTTTGTCCTGATGACATATTTCTCTTTCCAAAGATGAATACATACTCATCCAACTCCATGCACAGTTATCTGTCAGGATATTCAACTGCCAAATCAAACTCCACATGTCTTTAACTGAGCTTATTCTTTGGCTCCCTAAATCTTTTTTTTATTTTACTATTTTTGACAATGGTACCACTTTTTCTTAAACTTAGTGACTTCCTGTTACCTCCACGATAAGGCCAAACTCTTGTCTTTGGAATTGAAAGCCCTTTACAGAATGACTTCAGCCTACTTATCTAGCATAATTATATATTATTATTCTTCACTCATTCTGTATTATGGTCAAATTATGTCTGAAACTTTGGTGTTATCTATAACTCCTTTTCTTTTGCTCTGGGTGTCCCTAGTGAATTACTGTCACTTCAATTCTCGTAATAAGGATATCTCTTTCATCTTCTCCATACCCAATCCCACCCTCCTAGTACTGATCTTTATCCTAATATCCTAACTATCCTATCCCTCATTTCTCTTTCTTCTAATTCTTTCTTCACAGTTGTTTTTCCTATTGCTCATCGATAGTTTTGTTCATATTGTTCCTTTGTCAGAATTTTCAGTGACTTCCCAATCTCTTTGCTTTGCATTTAAATTTATTCAGGATCTGTTTGTTCCAGTCATTGCAATGCTTCCCTCCATGTACAGCTAAATTGGAATACTGGGTATTTCTATAATTCTTGATATCAGGAATTTATTGTTGTTTAATCATTTCAATCATGTCTTGACTCCAGGATCCCATTTGGGATTTTGTTGACAAAAAATACTAAAGTGATTTGTAATTTCCTTCTCCAGTGCAATTTATAAATGAGAAAACTGAGGCAAATATGATTAAATGGTTTGCTCAAGGTCTCATAACTAATAAGTATTTGAGGCCAGGTTTGAACTTGGGGAAGTGAGTCTTTCTGACTTCAGTCCTTCTCACCCATCCCCACCACCTAGCTGCCTGTGCAGAAATTGTCATCTATCATTTAAAGTTCAAGCCAAATTCTTTGTCTTCTAGGAAAAATTTTCCTATCTCCACTACATTACTTCTGACTTAACTGCTTCTGATATAACTCATTATTCCTCTCTATGCACTTATTGTGAATGATTTTGCATTCATTTTTATGTATTTGCCATATCTCTCATCAATACAGGACTTATTTTTTGTTAAAACTCTTGAATCTCTTTCACATCTAGCACAGTGCTCTGAACACAAATGTTGCTTAATTTGTTGGAATGAATTCAAACCAGCCCACAGTGTTCAGTATTATACACAAACCACTTGGGATGCATAAGATGCAGAAAAGAATCCTCACTCTTCCACATCACTTTTGCCCCTTGTGGGGAAGGATGAAATCACTTAAAATCTAAAACCATGTCATGTTGTGCAAAAACCCACATCTCTTGTTTGGTTATTCCTTCCCCAGGAGCACCATTTTAAAAAGGACTCAAGTCAAACTTCACCTTCTTGCTGCCTGAACACTCTCTTTGGACTGATTCTGACCTGTCACCTTAACTTTTATCCCCCATTTTCAGCTCTCTTTTTTATGTTGTCTTATGCCATTAAAATACAAGCTTCTTGAGGGTAGAGACTATTATACTTGCTTTTACTTTTACCCCCACTACTTAACAGTTTCACTTAAATGCTCTCTCCATCATCCATCTGTCTGTCTGTCTATCTAAAATATGCTTCTGCTTGCATATAAACATATACTTGTATTCTAATATTATCTTTCCTATGAAGACTTCCATGATTCCATACTTACCATCAACTTGAGTAGGGCTTTCATTCTGGGGAAACCAAAGGCCTTTATGTTTTAAATTCATGTCATTATTCTGGAATTCAAGGAATAAAGTTCACATGTGCAGATTCAAACCTTCCCTTTGGCTCTAGTTAATTCCAATCCCCCTCCCAAGATGAGGGGGACTCCAAAATTAAAAAAAATAAAGTTCAATAAAAAATTGACACATCCTTGAAGACAACTTATGGATCTTTATTGGCAATCTAGATTCAAAATTGATTGTTCCTCCAGTGTGTTCCATTTTTGTCTGCTACTGCTTCTTCTGCTTTGGCAATGTTTCCAACTGCTACCTACAGCAGAAACTCCCCTCTGTCCAATTCTTATCCTAGGGCAAAAGACTCTCTATCCAAATGAGGGTCTAGGTGCTTTTGAGTTGATGCCCATTTTTTCTTCTCTCTGTGTTCCTAAAAGTCCATTGCTGGCATTGTCTCATGTCGTTACTTCATAGCAGAAACATCTGCTCCCTCCTTCCCCCATTATTCTATTCTTCTTTATAGAGCCTTAGGCCCCAGTAAGGAAGTAGGGAATTCAGAGCAAGGTATTATAAAATTATTATTATTGAGTCTGTGAATAAAGACATTCATGTTTTCTTAGGAACAGATGTCAATTTAGTATTTGGGAGACATTAGATATAGCTTTGATTTTTGTCTTTGCCAATATGGAATTAATAGTTTAGAAGGGGAGTATGGCAGCCATAGAGAGAACTGTGCCAGAAATTCTTATGTAAGTGCCGTGTAGTTACATCTTCTTGCTTGTAATGTGGTGATAACTTGCCATTAACAATGGTGATTATTATTAAACTTCAATGAGTGCTTTTTTCAATGAATTCTTCTTTCATATGTGCTTGTATCATTTTATAGATTGTTTATACCATGAATGTCTACCACAAAGTTTATCAGCTCTTTCCTTTTCTTATCATTTTTCCTGTTTACTATTCTATTTTGTTTCAAGTATCAATCCTTTGTTTACTTGTGTAACAAATAGTATAATTATACATTATTATACTCCCACACATATATGTGCATGTATATATATAATGTATATATGTATATAAATGTTAATCTTTATCTTTTTGTCTTCTCCTGTGTTTTGAGGCTCACATTATCTCCCACCACACTTCTTCTATAGGCTGTCTTGTCATTGGATTAACCCTTCTTCTTGAAGCTTCTAAATTCTCCATTTCAAACTGTAAGTTCTGTTTTTTTTTTTCCTGTAAACAGTCTAAAGAAATGGCCTGCTTCATATTGTGTGTTCTCATTTTTCAGTAACTTCAATAAATCAACAAGTACTCACCAAGTTCAAATAATGTGCAGGACTTCAGAATGTAAAAAAAAAAATCAAGTATTTTTTTTAGCTTTTTGCTGAGGCAATTGGGGTTAAGTGACTTGCCCAGGGTCACACAGCGAGGGAATGTTAAGTGTCTGAGACCAGATTTGAACTCAGGTCCTCCTGACTTCAGGGCTGGTGCTCTATCTACTGTGCCACCTAGCTGCCCAAAAAGCCAACTATTTTTTGCTCTAAAGTAGTGGATATTCACTTAAATGATTTCATTTCCCAGATAGGGAAATTTAGGCTAGGGGTGCAGGGTTTCATGAATTGTCATGTTCATTTAAAAGAATTTAAATAGGGATTATCATGTAATTTATCACCAACCACACCTGAAAGTAATGTTGCTAACTTCTGTAGTACTTAAAGCATTGTTTCTAAGCAATTTCCCCCTTTGCCATAATCCTGGATAATTTACCTTGTCATCACCTAGCCATTTGATTTCATTGGATGTGTATTGTGTCCAGCCACAACTTCCTTTATGGTAGAGCAAAAAGAACATTGCTTTTAGAATTAGAATCTAGGCTCTAATATTTACCCATGTATCCTTGGGAAATCCTACACATTCTCTGGATCTGAATTTCCTCATCTGTAAGACCTAAAGGGGTTGGACTAAAAATGCTCAAAGATCCCTTCTAGGTCTGAGTTATTGATCTTACAAAACTCAGTTCTGAATTTCATTTGTATTGTTTTTCTCCTAGATACTTTCTGTTTCAGTCTTATTAGGTGGGGATGTGTGTGTGATGTGACGAGCAATCCAATTTGAATTGGACTGGAAGGTTTGTGGAAGGGAGCAATGGGAATAAATGTGGAGATGTAGCTCAGAGCCATATTACATAGATCTTTAAATTGGAGGGTGTGGAATTTGAACTTTACCCTATAGGCACTAGGAAACTGTGAATGAGGGTAGGGGAATAGCACATACACATCAGTCTTCTGTTAATCAGACAAAAGGGAGTAAGCTGGAATATACTGGGGAAATACTGGAAGCAGATTTTTATTTTTGTTTCCCACCTGTGAGATTTGTATATTTAAAAGGAGACCATCATGTGATTACTCATCAAAAATTTCTGGTACCCAGGATAAATTCAGGTTGAACAGAGAGGGTGGAATGCAGAACAGAGACCAGTGTACCTTGATTAACTACACTTGTGTTCAGAAAGGAGAGAGCATAGTCTCTTCTCTAGAAACCACAGATTGTCAGATCCAAAGAAAGCACAGACAGCCACCAGGTGGTGGTTGGAGTGACACAAAGTGGGGGAGAAATAGACTTTGACCCCTTGGGGATGAGATGGTATATAGCCTGACATTGGTAGGGAGGGTGGCAGTTTTAGGATCAAGAGTTGTGGAAGGTCATGATGAAAATGAAAGTGCATCTCCTGGAAGTCAGCACCTTGGAGAAAGCCCTGATCACCCAAACTCAGTCATCGCTTTGGATTTTGACATGCAAAAACATTAAACTTTGTTCTAAAGGACAGTATTTCTACTTACTATTTTATCACTCCCATGAACTTGGGAGGCAAGGATCTTCTTTCTCCTTCTCTTCACATTCAACTGGTGCTACTTCTGCTGATTTTGGTACTAAAAAGATAATATTGGTGATGCTAGAGAAATGTTTTACTGATATAGTACTACACAAAGTAAAACTCCCAGGGATGTTGTTATTAGATCACTCTTTTATAATCTGAAGTATGAAAGGATCCATTAGAGAAGGGAAGACCTAGAGGAGTTGGGAGATCTGTTCATATCTCTTTTGTTTTTAGTTCCAATTAGATCTTTGCAGCCTATAATCTAAAAGCTCTCTTCTTGTGAGCAGCTAGTTAAATTTACTAATTAGGTAGGATTGTCAACGTTGTTAGAAGAAAGGAATTTGAGAAATCAGGTAAAGGCAGAGCTATGGTACACAGAGGATGGCTAAGTACTCTGTAAATCCCTGCTAAAATATGGTGACATACAGACTTTTCAAGTCATTGGTTGGGGTTCCAATTAACCAATGGAAAATGTATAGAAAGGAGCCCTGGATTCAAATATTAATCATTTTGCTATGTGGTTCGGATGAGTCACTGATATTTTTCACTTTTTTCATCTGTCAAAAAACCCCAAAACTTATTAGTACTTGCCCTGTTTACCTTACAGGATCATTGTGAAATTTGAAAAAAAAATAAAATCAAGTTTAAAAGATGAAAAGAGAAAATCTCTGTGAATATTTTGTAAATATTATAAAGTACTGTAAGGTAAAGTGTCTGTTATCATTTTTATTCTTTTCCTCTAGTTGAATGTGAATCAAAAAGAAATGGTCTGAGAATCTGACTGATAGCAGGTCACCATCCTGCTGTTATTCTTCTATGTTTAATACTCTGTGGATTATTGCATAGGTGGATAAAATCACTGGGTTTTTTTGCAATTGAATAAATATAAACTCATTTTCTATAACATTGTAGAGGCAATTGTAGTAAAGCACACTATAACACAGTGGATAGAGATCTGGACTTTCATTCAGAAAGAACTGAGTTCAGATATGGCTTTAGACTCTTATTAGCTTTATGACCCCCAGCAAGTTATTTAATCTCTATCTGCCTAATTATGTGAACTCTATAATGGGGCTCCTAATTGCATTTACTTTAGGAGTTTATAAGGATCAAATAAGATCACATTTGCAAAGTGCTTAGTACTATACCTGGCATAAAATAGGTATTAATAATTGCTCATTCCCTTCCCTCTTTTAAAATATTATTATTTTTTTCCTCTTTGAAAGTTTTTCATTCTACTTAGCTTGGAGCTACTGAGTATTTGATGTGTTGACATATATGTGAAAATCTTCTGAAATTTTTATGGATCAATGAATTCACAAAATAGATTTATAGATCTAGGAAGACTGAATATTATTAGTAATATTCCACTAAGGGACTCTTCTGAAGCTTTGTAGGTACCACAGTGGTGACCTGGGGTTTTTGAAAGCTATTAAACAGAACATAGGTTCTGTCTACTCTCTGTTATTGATGTTCAGTTGTTTTCAATTGTGTCCGACTCTTTGTGATCCCATTTGGGGTATTTTGGGCAAAGATACGAGAGTATCTTTTCCAGCTCATTTTACAGATGAATCTGAGGAAAAAAGAGCTGTCTTGTTCAAAATTACACAGCTAGTAAGTGTATGGAGCCAGATTTGATTTTATGAAGATGGACTCATCCTTGACTCTGGACTGTGACTCAGAACTATGTATGAGCAATGCAATAAAGTCCTTCCCCCACCTTCCCATGCCAGCAAAGGCAGCCCTATAATCCCATTTTGACTGGTTGTCACTGAACTGCCATGGTCATTACTCTCTAGGAACTCATATGTAAGGCAGCAGTTAATGTCAATAAATAGTCATTCCAGTCTTGAGCTTCCTTCCTCCCTTCCTGCCTTTCCTGCTTCCCCCTCATTGGACCAGACCTGATCCTGGGGAGCAACAAAGTGAGGGATGGGATCAGCACCATGTAGGGGATGGAGGAAGTCCATAGTACAGTCAGATTCTCTAGGTTTTCATATAAATTTTGTTCACCTTTATATAACATATAAAGATTTACATCTTAATCTGAAAATACCTCCCAAATTGTATCATATTAAAAACATTAAAAATTACCCCTTGAAAATAGAAAACAGGCTTGTTGTTCCATTATTTTATTTATAGGTTCATTTCCTTTATATTATGACATATACAATCTAACAAAGGGCTTCATTTGAGAGGAAAGGGATTGAGAAGTTAAGAGGATGTTAAGAAGAGTGGGGGGCTGTCTTTTTCATTGTCTTTCTTATCGGTGCCTTTTTTGGGAGTTGCTAGTAATCCATGTCCCCTCTTCAGCATGGTCTCCTGCCCAGCAAAAACTCCTCCTCCCAGTGGTATTGGTGGGGTTTGAGTCCAGGTTTTAGGGCAGTATGAGGACTGGGTGCATACAAAGGATTCCTCAACCATAAAGAGGGATTGTTCTCCAGCTGAGGAAGGCGGGGAGCCAGGAGAAAGGCTCTGACATAACCTGGGGAGCTTGGAGTGCTTGGGATCCCTATTGCACATCCCTCTTGGCTAATCCAGCCTTTTGGGGGAGCTGAGGGAAGCATCTATCAGGAGCAGTTCTCCAGCTCCCAAATTCATATCTCTGCCTTGCTGCCTTTTGGCAGCAGGGGCAGAGACCTGGGGAGAGGGAGTAGGGGAAAGAAAGTGATCTCCCTGACACACTCTTTCCTTCACACACCCACTGCCTCTCTCATGGTATTCACAAAATCCAGGAAAAATTAAAACAAACAAAACTCAACTACACATGGAAAAACAAGCCAGAAATATCTGGCTCAGCCACAAAGAAGTCTCATGCAGGGCCCTACATCACCTACATACATAACCTACGTTATCTTCTTAGTTGTTGTTGGTACCCTCGGTAACCTCTGCCATCTTTCTGCCCACAGAACTACTGTTTTGTATTGTTGAGAATGTTAATACAGAGATATAGACATAATTACTCTAGTGATGAACATGGAGTCCACAAAACATGAAATGGAATCTAACCTCAGACATTTACTTAGCTTGGTGACCCTTGGCAAGTCACTTAATTAATTTATGTGTTAGTTCCCTGATCTGTAACATGGGTATAATAGTGACATTTTCCTCCCTTGGCTGTAATGGAGATTGGGCGAAATGATATTTGTGAAACACTGTGCAAACCTTAAAGAACTATTTAACTAATGATAATGGTGATGATGGAGATGATGATGATGACAATAGAGATGATGATGGTGATGATGACAATGATCATATTAGAGACATTGACAATGATGATGATATTAGAGACAATGAAATGATGGTGATGATGATGATGATATTAGAGACAATGGCAATGATGATGATGATG
>JAJPUD010001569.1:173149-245122 GCA_023553655.1 Myrmecobius fasciatus
ATCAGGATTGCTACCCCTGCTTTTTTTTGTTCACCTGAAGCATAATAGATTCTGCTCCAGCCTTTTACCTTCACCCTGTATGTATCTCTATGTTTTAGATGTGTTTCTTGTATACAACATATTGTTGGATTCTGGTTTTTAATCCAGTCTGCTATCTGCTTCTGCTTTAAGGGAGAGTTAATTCCATTCACATTCAGAGTTAAAATAACGAATTCTGCATTTCCTGCAATCTTATTTACCCTAGCTTATGCTTTTCTCTTTCTTATCCCCTTTCCCTCCTTCTTACTATTTTGCTTTTGAAAACCACTTCCCTCAAACAATCCTTCCCCTTTAGAGCCCCACCCACCCCCCTTTCCCCCCCTTTCCCTCCAGTTTCCTTATAAGTACGTCTATTATTCCCTCTGAGCCAAATCTGATGAGATGGAGATTAACCCAATTCTCATTCCCCTCCCTTTTCTCCCCTCAATCATTATAGGTTTTCTTTGCCTCTACATGTGATGTAATTTCCCTTATTTTACCTCCTTTTCCTCTTCTTCCAGTGTTATCCCTTTTCTACCTCTAATTTCTTTTTCAGTTTATCATATCATAATAATCATAAAATCACAATAATCATATCATAATCATGTCATAATAGATTCATAAAATCAACCCTCATTCTATAAGTATCTAAAACATAAATATAGTTCTCAAGAGTTTTTTTTTCCCTTGTTACCTTTTTATGTTTCTCTTGTGTTCTATGTTTGTCGATCAAATTTTTTGTTCAGTTCTGGTCTTTTCAGTAGAAATAGGTGAAATTCTCTTATGTCATTGAATGACCATCGTCTTCCCTGGAAGATAATGCTCATTCTAGCTGGGTAACTTATTCTTGGGTGTAATCCAAGTTCCTTTGCCCTTCAGAATATATGATTCCAGGCCCTTCGATCCTTCAAAGTAGAAGCTGCTAGGTCCTGTGTGATCCTAATTGTGGCTTCCCAATATTTAAATTGTTTCTTTCTGGCATCTCTTAATATCTTTTCCTTGGTATGATAGTTCTGGAATTTAGCCACGATATTTCTCGGGGACTTAATTTTTGGGTTTCTTTTAGGAGGTGATTGGTTGATTGTTTCAAGGAGTATTTTGCCTTCTGGGTCTAAAATATCAGGGCAGTTTTCTTTTATGATTTCCTGGAAGACAGTGTGTAGGTTCTTTTTTTCATCACAGCTTTCAGGAAGCCCTATAATCCTTAGATTGTCTCTCCTAGATCTATTTTCCAGGTCAGTTGTTTTTCCTAGGAGATATTTCATGTTTTTCTCTATCTTTTCATTTTTTTGTTTTTGTTCAACTGATTCTTGAAGTCTTGATGAGTCATTCATTTCCAATTGTTCGATTCTATTTTTTTTTTTTTTTTTTGCTGAGGCAATTGGGGTTAAGTGACTTGCCCAGGGTCACACAGCTAGGGAATGTTAAGTTTCTGAGACCAGATTTGAACTCAGGTCCTCCTGACTTCAGCGCTGGTGCTCTAACCACTGCGCCACCTAGCTGCCCCTCGATTCTAATTTTTAATGTCTTATTTTCTTCAGTTACTGTTTTTAGTTCCTTTTGCAATTGACCAATTACATTTTTTTGTTCATTGCATTCTTTTTCCATTTTTTCTATTTTACTTTGCAGTGATCTCATTTCGTTTCCCCATGTTTCTTCTAACTCTCTTTTAAGATCCTTTATGTAATCTTCAAAGAAAGCCTTGTGACATGGAGACCAGTTTATGTCTCTCTTTGGGGAATTTTCTGGAGTTGCTTTACCTTTAGGGGCCTCAGGATTTGAGGTCTGTTCTTCCCTCTCTCCATAAAAGTTGTCTATGGTGAGAGCTCTTTTTGGTTTTTTATTCAATTTTTTTAAAGGTATGAGGTCTGTTTGAGGCAAAGGTGGGACAGCTGCTTTAATTTGCCCTGGGGCAGTTCTGCTGATTGAGTTATTTCAGGAACTGGGCAGTTCTGCTTATTGAATTATGTCAGGTGCTGGGCAGTTCTGCTTTAGTTCACCCTGGGGCAGTTCTGCTGATTGAATTATTTCAGGTACTGGGCAGTTCTGCTGATTGAATTATTTCAGGTGCTGATCAGTCCTACTGATTGATCACCCTCGGGTGCTGTCTAATGGCAGCTAGGTCAGATGCTTATTAGGGGTTCAGTGGTTCACAATCTATCCCCCACAAAAGGCAGATCCCCCCAACCACCTGCCCACAATCAGGACAGATTGGCCCAAGAGGCCCCCAGAAGACTCCCAGGTGTGTGAAAAGCACAACGCTCCCACTCCTGTTTCGATTCTTGTTCCAGCTCCCTGCTCCAGCTCCCTGCCCCGGTCTCCCTGAGCTGCAGTCTGGGTTCAGCAGACCACCCCCCTGCCCAATTAAAACAGACCTGTTTTGAGGTTCTTCCAGAGTATCTTCTTCTAGAATCATGTTGTCCTCCAGATATTGTGGATTTTTTTGCTTCAAAATCAGTCTAGAGGCTTCATATGTTGTTGGTTTGAGGGAATGGTAGAGGAGGTTACAGAGACTCTTGTCTGATCTCCGCCACCATGGCTCCACCCCTGGAAGGAAGTGAGGCCTGGAGAAACTTGCATGAACTGATGATGAGTGAAACGAGCAGAACCAGGAGATCATTATACATGGCAACAACAATATTGTATGATGATCAACTCTGATGGTCATGGCTCTCTGCAACAAAGAAATGTCTCAAACCAGTTCTAATTGTTCAGTGAAGAAAGCCGTATACCCCCAGAGAGAGGGATATGAAATGTGGACTACAACATAACATTTTCAAGCTCTTTATTGATCTTTGCTTACAGTGTGTTTTCTTTCTCTGATTTTTTTTTTCCTTGTGGATAGGATTTTTCTTGCACAACAACTTGTCAAGTATTTTATCACTATTAACATGTAATGGACTTCCTGCCATCTAAAGGAGGGGTGGGGACTGGGGGTAAAATTTGGAACGGAAAGTTTTGTAAATATCAATACTGAGGAACTACCCATACATATGTTATACAAATAAAAAGCTTTAGTTAAAAAAATGATTGGATGCCCATCAGTGGGGGAATGGCTGAACAAGTTGTGGTATATGAAAGTAATGGAGTGTGATTGTTCTATAAAAATGATTAACAAGCTGAATTTAGAAAGGCCTAGAAAGATTTACATGAACTGATGATGAGCAAAACAAGCAGAAGTAGGAATACATTGTACACAATAACAACAGGATTGTGGGATGATCAACTATAACAGACTTAGTTCTTCTCAGTGGTTCCGTGATCCAAAGCAATCCCCATAGACTTTGGACAGAAAATGCCATTAACACCCAGAAAAAAGAACTAAGAAGACTGAACATAAATCAACACATGCTAGGTTCACTTCTATTTTTCTGTTTTTTTTTCTATCTCCTATGCTTTTTCCGGTTTCTTCTGAGTTTTCTTTCCCAACATGTGCATTAAAATAAAATTTAAAAAATGCATGGTATCACAAATTTTTGTGGAATCCAGTAGAATGCCATCACTTCCTTGAGGAGAGAGACTTTCCTTTTTGTCTTTGGAGGCCACCTGTCTGATATTTCAGTACTTCAGGTGTCTACAATTTCATTTGCCTATTCCTCTTTCCCCCTGTATGTATGTATGTATGTGTGTTTGTATGTGTATGTATACAGACACACAAACACAATTTGTCTTTCCAAACTTATTTGAGCTAGTCATCAGATCAAGCAAGATATCACTGGACCAGTACTTGACGTCTCTTTGGCTTTATTGTACCTACCATTTGAGGTCCATAGGCACAGAAACCCGGAACCATTTTCTTATTTTGGGGAGGAATCAGAAAAGGACTTTGGTAATAGAGGTCTTTCTTTACCTCTTTTACAGACAAGAATATTGCATTTTAAGAAGAAAAAATTATTTGCTGAAAGTAACATAGACAAGTCAATGAACTGCGAATGGAAACTAAACTGACTACAAACCTAGTGCATTTGTTTATTTAGAGCAAATATGTTACTGTAAAGAGCTGGTTTATTATAGATACAGGATATGTCTGTAATTGAAGTACTTTATACTCTAAGAATAAAGGATATTATTTACCAATAGGCTTTTTATTCATATAATGAACGAAATGTAACCATTAGCTGGATTGGTCTTAAATTGGTCTTAAAACACTTGAGTAAGCGTTTAAGTTTTTCTTCTTCTATTGTTGATGCTTTCCCTTATAACAAAAGGACATTTCTACTTTCCAAATGGCTTTTTGTGGATTGAATCAATTACTCAATTATCCACCAACCAATAAGTACCCATCCACATGCCTGGCACTGTGTCAGGGCATATGGATACCAGGTGTATGATGCTGATTCTCTTTTGTAAATTCCCTGGGGAATATCCTGGAACTTCCTCTGTTTGGGCTGTTTCCATGATATAAATGTTTTGAACAATAGTATAGACAAGTTTCTAAGAGAATTTTGAGATCCTTCCTAGGGATGACAAATGTCAACATCTTCATAAAGAAACCAGACTATGCATTCATGACAATGTTTTCTGCAATAGGAACTGAATAATTTTTGTACTCTTGAAGAAGGAGCCTCACTCCTTTAAAATGTGAAGTGATGGCTAAAGATGTTGAATTTAGGGCTATGTGCTCAGTCACAATTAATGTGTTGGCTTGTTTTGCTTTCGTTACAAATCACATCTTTTTTGGTGGAAAGGGTTTTATAGGGAAATGATGACAGTATAAAAGTGAATAAAATAATGTTTCTTAGCCTCAGTGTCTGGCAATGTGCCTGGTATTTTTTTTCTAAATATAAGAATCATTTTAAAAATTTATTTTTTACATTTTGAATTTTAGATTATCTTTCTCCCATCACTACCCATTTACTGAGAAGGCACATAATATGATATCAGTTATACATGTGCAATCATGGAAAACATAATTTCATATTATCCACACCACAACAAAGCAAGAAAATAATACTTCAGTTTGCATTCCGAGTCTGTCATTTCTCTCTCTGGAAGTAGCATTTTTATTTTATCATTAACACTTTGGAATTGTCTTGGATCATTGTGTTGATCAGAGTAGCCAAAGTCTTTCACAGTTGATCATCATTACAACATTGCTGATATAGCACATAATGATTTCCCAGTTTTCATTTCCCTTTGCTGCAGTTCATATTGGTCTTTCCATCTTTCCCCCCTGAAACTACCTCCCTCATTATTTGTTATAACACAATAGTATTCCATCACAATTATATGCCACAATTTGTTTAGCCATTCCCCTATTGATAGCATCATCTAGATTTCCAATTTCTTGCTACCAGGAAAAGAGCTTCTATATTTTTATACATATAGGTCTTTTTAATTTTTTCTGTAATCTCTTTGGGGTACATTTTTATAAGTGATATTGCTAGATCAGAAAGTATTAGCAAGTGTATGTTCCTTTAGGCATACTTGCACATTGTGGTCCAGAAGGATTGGACCACTTCACTATCTAATTTCCCTCATCCCCTCAAGCATGTCATTTCTGATGAATATGATGTGGTATCTTGGAATTGTTTTAATTTCCATTTCTCTAATCAGAGGTGATTTAGAGCACTTTTCATATGATGATAGATAGCTTTGTCTTCTGAAAACTTCTTATTCATATCTTTCTTTTTCTATCACATTTATTAATTGGGGAATGGTTCTTAATTTTTTTAAGTTTGACTCACTTTTCTCTATATTTGAAAAATCAGTCCTTTACCCAAGAAATGTGCTGAAAATTTTTATATTACTTCATTGTCTATGGTACCTTTAAGCAAAATATAGTTCCCAAGATTATTTCTGTCAATTAGATCTTGTTTTGCTTTTCTGAGATCATGAATGTCATCTTTATGCACTTCATTGAAGCTGAGCATAGTAGACTTGATTTCAGCCATTCATTTCAATTTTATGTGTGTCTTTCTGTCTGAAGTGTGTATCTTACATGCAAAATATTGTTTGATTCTGGTTTCCAATCTCTTTTGTTATCCCCTTTTGTTCTATGGTTTAGCTTATCTCATTCACATTCACAACTCTGATCACTACTTGAATTTCCCTCCATTTTATTTTCCCCTATTTATCTTTCTTTCCCTTTTTATCTTATCTTTCCTCAAGACTTTATGTTGCTTAAAACCACTGATGTTTTTTATTAGGAAGGTTTTAAAGTTACTTATTTCATTGAATATCCAATTTTCTCCTTGAAGGATTATATCCAGTTTTCTTGTATAGGTTTTTCTTGGTTGTAATCCTACATAATTTGCTTTCTAGAGAATCATATTTCAAGGTCTCTGGTAGCTGCTGAATTCTGTATGATCCTCCAGGAAGGACTCCTGCTCCCATAAATGTTAATGCTTCTCTTGGGCTGTTGTCAAACATTCTTACTTCCTGCCTTATGAAGTGCTGTTTTTCTGCCTTGCAAATACAAGGAATCAATACATGAATATTTGGTGAATCAAAAGTGGACGGTGCTACTAAGATATCCATGAATTATTAGTTCAGCTATTTTGAAAAACAATTGGCAATTTTTTAAAGAAAGGGATTAAAATATTTATATTTATTAATTCAGGGATCCCACAGTATTAGAAATAAACCTCAAGGGAGATAATATAAAAAGAAAGACCTCATGTACACTAAAGGATCTAAAGCAAAACTTTAGAATAGCAAAAACTAAAACCAAAGCATATGTTCATCAATTTAGGAATGTGTAAAGAAGTTGTAGTACATGAACATATTGGAATATTATTGCAATGTAAGAAAGGATGAGAATCTTGAAAATTGAGAAAAATAGGAAGACTTATAGCAACTCAACACAGCAATCAATATTTATTAAATTTCCACTATATGCCAGATACTGTGTTAACTTCTGGAATTACAAAAAGAAGTAAAATACAATACTTTCCCTCAAGAACTTCAGTCTATTTACATTATAAATATATACAATACAAGCTATATATGGGATCAATAGGAAATGATTAACAGAGGGAAAACACTAGAAATGAGAGGGTTTATAAAAGGATTCCTCTATAATGTAGGATTTTGGTAGAAACTTAGATGACTCAGTAGGCAGGGATAAGGAAGAAGAGTAGTTCAGGCATGAGATCCAGTGAGAAAAAAACACCTGGACAGAGAAATGGACTTTCTTATTCATGAACAGTCAGCATGACAGTGTTACTAGATCAGAAAATAGATTCTGAAGAATAATTATATGAATACCTGAAAGATAGGACAGGAGGAATTGACACAATATGAACAAAATAGAACCAGGAATATTGTTTACATAATGACTACAACAACATAAACAAATAGAATAGTAGCAATTGATACAATTGGGAACTGACTGCTGACTTCTAAAAATTTTATTTATTTTAACAGATATTGCTTTCTGAGTCATTTTGGGAGAGAAAATCAGAACAAATGGGGAAAATAACCATGGGAGAGAAAAAAAAAACAGAAAAAAGTAAACATAACTCGTTGATTTACATTCAACCTCCAAAGTTTTTCTTCTGGATGCATATGGCATTTTCTATCCAAAGTCTGTTGGGATTTCCTTTGATCATTGAACCACTGAGAAGAACCAAGCCTTTCATAGTTGATCATCTCAAATTCTTGCTGTTATTGTGTACAATGTATTCCTGGTTCTGCTTGTTTTCCTCAGCATTGGTTCATGTAAATCTTTCTGAGCCTTTATATGATCAGCTTGTTCATCATTTTTTAGAGAACAATAATATTGCATTACCTTCATATACCACAGCTTATTCTGCCATTCCCCAACTGATGGGCAAAATCTACTCATTTTCCAATTCTTTGCTACCACGAAAAGACCTGCTACAAACATTTTTTGTACACTTGGGTCCCTTTCTCTCCTTTATGATTTCGTTGGATTAAAGACCCAGTAGGGACACTGCTGGATCAAAGGGTATAAACAGTTTTATAATCCATTAGGCATGGTTCCAAATTGCTCTTCAAAATGGTTAGATCATTTCACAGCTCTATCAACAATGCATCAGTGTCTCAGTTTTCCCTCATCCCCTCCAACATTTATCATAGTCTTTTCCTGTCATCAGAACCAATTTGAGTTGTGAAGTGATATGTCAGAATTGTTTTCATTTGCATTTCTCTAATCACCAGTGATTTAGAACATTTTTTCATTGACTATAGATAACTTTAATTTCACCATCTGAAAATTGTCTGTTCATATCCTTTGACCATTTATCAATTGGGAAAGTATTCTGACTTTTTTGATGCACTGGTTAGTTTTGGTGAACTTCTTTTCCCTCTTTTTGTCCAGGCTTAGGTTTTCTAGGAGGTGAAGGAAGGAGATATACATTGAAAAATGTGGAAGATATAATAGCAAAAAGCATCAATTAAAGTTTATTTTTTTAAAAAAATGAATGGTTTACTCATCCAGCCTAATACAATGACATTCAACAAGCATCTCTTTTCAGTGTCCACTTTCTACAAGTTCCTAAGCTAACATCTAGAATATACTGAATTGGTCTATGGTTCAGCTTTTTAAACTCTGGATTGTGTCCCCTTATAGGTTCTTGTAATTGAATATGGGCATTGAAGAATTATGATTTATAATTGGTAAATGTTTGATATATAGATCTATTTTATGTACCTATATAGTTATAGTTGTGTAAACATTTCTCAAGTAAAAAGGGGTGGTGAGTAGAAAGTCTGAGAAGCCATGGTCTAGGGGACTCCCTTAAAGAAAATTTCCTTTGTCATTATAAGTTACAGAGAGGTGCTGATCTGCACTCTCAGAGCCTTGTCTATGTTCTAGGGTATAAAGACAAAACTTTCCCCAAAACAGTTCCTTTTTTTGCTAAGGGATATAGATGAATATACACATAAAAAGGAGGAGGAAGAGAGCATTAACAACACAGAAATCATTAACAGTGACTATCTTTGGAGGTTTGCACTGGTCTGGGAGTCAAGGGAACCATGATTAATACAGAGAAGACTCAGTCCTGCTTTAGGGAACCATGATTAAGACAGAGAAGACTCAGTCCTGCTCCTTAAAAGCTTTGAGACCCTTGGGTGAAAATGACTGGCAAGCCAGTGCCAAGAATGATTATCACAGTTGTGAACAATTGTTGCCTCCAAATGCCAGCCGGTTAAGGCTTTACAAACACCATTAAATGGTTGATTCTCTGTGTCTGGGAGAAATAACAAATTGATGGACTACTAATTGCCTCGTAGGAAGGCCCTGCAATTTGTCATTTTGCTTTTTAAAAAATCTCCCTGTTTTATTCCTTATTCAATGTAATTAATTCTAATCTTTGCATTTTCATTTTCTCCATGTTTAATTCCATCATTTAAAGATGCCTCAGAATAGAAACCTTATAAAATTTGTGGAATAATTGTGTTGCTCATGCTGCTTCATAAAAAGGCTGATGAAAGAAACTCTGTGACCTGATCTAAAACATTAAATGATTTTGTAGTGAGGCCTTCAAAATCTGATTGAAAGGATCACATTGAGAATTTTTTTTATCTTAGCTTATAAGCTTTCTAATGTTTTCTATCTCCACAGCACAGGGCTTTACTCTTGAAGAATATTAAGCCTGGATTTGTAGTTAATTAGCTAAAACCAGGGAGAGGTTAATTTTTACATTTCCAATTTATTGTTCCTGGCATTGAAGGGTATCATAAATAAACTTCACTTTTTGAGAAAATAATCAGAATGTTCAGATAACACAAAAAGTTCTTATAATAATTGCTTTGACATATTCAAAAGATGTCAGTGGCAAGGAAGGAGAAGTAGTGTGGGAGTATTTCAAAGCACCTTGCTCTGATGCAAATTATAATTACTCTGGGTATATGACTGATCCAGTGGTTTCTGTGTGGCTTGCTATCCGTGGGTTCTGCTCTTCTTTGGCTGTGTCCCAGGTACTGGAAAAAGCTTCTCACAGGTGCAAAGATGTTGGAGTACTATTTATTGTACTTCACCTAGAGCATATAATGTTCAGGTACACACAGCATGCCCCTGGGAACTGTAAGAGTTGAGGTGATTTCCAAAGCATCTCATAGAATTGATATGATATTGAGAACCACTGCTTGTGTTCATGAAACAGGATTGGGATTGTAGCTTGAACCAGATTATGTAGGACCTTAAATGCTAAAATCAGGAGTTCATCCTGATTTAACAGGTAATAGGAAGCCTCTGAGTTTTTGCAGAGAGGGGTGACATCAGAGAAATGGATCAGATTAATTCCTAGGAAATTAAACAAAGGATGGATTGGAGTGAATTGGAGAGTAAAGGGAATATCAGGAATATCAAGATAATGAAGTGTCAATATGGCAAAAAGTAAGGTCCTGAATTGGAGCCAGACCAACATGTGCTATTGGACTTCAGAGTAATAAGTTCATTAATGTCTCATAAAGGCTGCTTTTAAACCAGCAGGTTGAGTTCTTATGTTTTTTTCTTTTTTGGGTGGACCTTTCAATTGCTGCAAATCAGATTTCCTCAGAGGGGCATTCTCCTGATATTCTATGGGATAGCGAAAATTTTTCCTCTTTGTAGGTAAAGAAATAACAATGATCTGCTGCCACACAAGTATCTCTCAACTGACACACCATCTTGAATGTCTGCCCAGGCTGTCTTTTGATGGTTATCCAGTGCATACATGGCCAAGTGGAAGTCATTCCTGATTAAGAGGTGGTTACTTTTCAACAGAGGCATATTGAATTAGGAATAAGAAAGTGTCTGTTTCTTTCACTCTGACTACTTTACCTGATTGGGTCCTTGTTCAACCTGATTGGAGGAATAAATCTGTATCATCTCACTCTGAGGTCTTTGATTCTTTGGTGATTTTTTTTAAAATGTATGCAAATTTCCATTAAGCTAAAACTTTATATGATCAATACTACAGCACATTTAAAGCAGCACTCAGCATCTGTGGCTTTGAGAAACAAATAATTATACTTTGATCTAATGAGTTACTGCTTTGAAATTTCTCCGGCCTACTTTTTTGAGGCCTGCAGTATTTAAGTGATTAGGTAGAAATTCTGCTTAAATTTAATGGCAGGAAAACTTTTACTCTTTCCTTTGGACTGGCTGAAGATGAAGATAGAATAGTATTTAAAATATAGCATTAGATGAAATAGATTTTAGCTGTTCCGTGGCAGAATTTTAGACTTAATCTTGGAATTCTAAAATAGTACATGTACTTATATCTCTCTATCTAGCCTAGTAGATGATTAATGAACACCTGATTGATAACCCCAGGCAGACACATAGAGCCATAACTAGAATTCTGCCATGTGGGGCAAATTCAGTTGTGTGTGAGATCTTGGGGTACCTTGAAAATGGTACATGTCACACATGGCTACACCCCAGACAATAACATGTTGCTTGGGCTTGGGTTTGGGCTGTAGGCCCAAGAAGAGCATGATGATCATAATCTCAAGATTACTATGTATGTGCCTTCAATGGGCAATGCAAAAGAGGGAACCCTTCCTTCTTCCAGGGCCAGCATTTGGGGGAATGGGTCCTTCTTCCCTTTGGCAGTCTTCCTTAGCCAAGAAGATAATTTTGCCCTTCTCTACAATATTGGCAACCTGGGGAAGAAGTCATATTTGCTTTGTGCTAGTTATCTTTCTTTAACTTGTTACATTCTGAGGAAATAAGACTGGTTAATACAATATCCATATATGCATTCATAATTGTCTTCTTTGTTGGGTAGGATTAATATTAGATTGTTTAAGGATGATATTCATCGTTAAAGAAAAGAGGAAAACTCAAGAACGTGAATATGATTGAAAAGGTCATAATTCAGGTCAGTTATTGCCCAATCATAAAGAAATCCTTTCTGCTTTGTTCAATGATACATTGGGAAATTGCCATATAATGTCATCTAGTTTAGGAAGCTTCCACCCCACAGTGCTGATGCTAGAGAAGAGTCAGTGTCTCTCTCATTTTCTCTCCACCTTTCAATGAGTTTGGGATTTTAACTCTGACACACAATATTCATACATCAGCATTATGTAGAATTCAGAGAAATCAGAAAAGGTGAACGTAGTTTGTTACATACAGCTTGAAAATATTAAATTAATATAATTGGGAAAATTTGTTTTCCCAAGCTCCAGCTTGCAAAGTATTATGCTGGAAAGCACAGGAATCATGCAAACAACTTTCCCAATTGTGCATTCTTCAGGAGCTATACCACTTGGGACCTTGTTGGCTACCCCCTCTAGGAAACCTTTTCCCAGGACTTTAGAACCTATGGAAGAAATAGCTGTGGGAGGTGGCCCTGGCTTCTTCATGGGCTTTGTTTTTATCTTTCAGCTCAAGGAGGATTTTTCTTTGGTCCAAAATCCCCTAGATGGCAGTAGAGAATATGGTATTTAAATGGTTTATATAATACTCCTAAATAGAAGATGTAAAGTAATTTTTATTTTTCTGCAAAATAAACATTAATAAGGTGTTGAACAGGATGGAATAAAAGAGAATTTGAATTGAATGTGTGAAGCAAGCACTTAGACCACTGGCATTTAGTCATATCTTCATGTATATAGAAAATACAGGTTCTCATGGTAAATAATATAACCAGAGAACATAGTGCTGCTCTTTCATAATGGAAGCTTCACTGGAATTAAATGAGTTTAGTCTAGACAAAGAATTGTAGGAAGAGAAGAGGTTCTTAATGGTGCTGTCAGAGCCTTACCACCTCAGAGTTCTAGAGTTGGAAATGTCCTGATGGAATCCAACTCCTTCTTGAGTCATGGAATATTCAGTCTGATATGTACCTGAGATATCATGTATTCCCATACAGGTGATGAAACTGAGACCCAAAGAAGTTTGTTCACTTGCCTATGATCACACATGCAACCAGTAACAGAGAGGGAACTTGAACCTGAATTGTCCTTTCCTCTGTATCACAGGGTTGCAGTGTTTTTAATCAGGGCTCTTAAGTTTTCTTTTCTTTCTGTGCTTCTTTCCTCAACTTCCTTTAAGACATCTGGTGTCCTTGAATGTTGTTTTCTTTTTCTGCTTTCAAAGCTTGATATCTGGAAAAGATTTGGAATTACTCATTGTTATCTTATTATGAAAGAGATGGAATTAAAATATATCCCTTCCCACAAGTCTTTACTTTTTATGCTTTCTATTTTGTATCACATACATATATTGGATTTTCAAATAGATGAAACTAAGCAGATGACTTTAGGAACAGTGATTTAACATAAAAATCCCAAAACATAATAAAGCCTTAAAAAATACTGACTGTTCTGGATAGAGGAGATGATCCACAATGACTTTAAACATCTTAATTCATTTGTTGGGGGTTAGTAACTAAGTTGTATATGAAAAAGTGAATTTCAAACTGGCACCCCTGAAGACTGGAGTAAGTTCTATTTTTATGCCATTTCCCTTGAAGATCCTCTGCCTCCTGTGAATCCTGGCATGGGGCTAAGTGAGATGATTCGGTCATGTGATCTCAGCTTAGTCCCTTTACTAGCCTTGGTCCAGAGATGCCATTAGGGTGGTAACATCAGGGATTAGGCATAGAACACTAATTTTAGAAGGTGCCAAGAGCACTTGTTGTCCTTTATCATTCTCAGAACAATAGACCTTAGCTCTTACTCTTTTCTTAATAATAATTATCTCTCCTCATCCCAACTGCTGCAAGTTGGCACCTGATCTGGTTGGGGTTACTGAGGATTAAGTGATCTGTCAGAGGCACTGCCAGAAACCGGCTCTTTTGGACTATGAAGCTGGCTCTTGATCCATTCTATTGCTTTAATTCCAAATTGGAAAGAAGATCAAATAGTTAATCAGTCAAAAAATTTTAACAGTTACTTTGTGTGCTAAGCTCTAGGGATACCAAGGAAAAAACACTACCACCACTAACATCACCACCATCACTATGATCACCATCTCTGCCACCACCTCTACCATCACCATCACTACCACCACCATCATCACCATCTTTATCACCATCACCACCATCACCATCATCAACATCACTACCTCCATCACCACCACCATAACTGTAGGTTGGTGACAATGTAGGACGACTTCCTTCCCTTTCTCTTTCTCTGTCTGTCTCATTTCCCCCCATTTTCTTTCTACTCCCTCTCTTCTGGTCAGGGGCTGCCTTACCCAGTATCCTCTCCCCCTTTCTTTAAATTGGTGTGTGTTCTATATTGCCTGTCCAAGGTATGGCTTGTGATACTTGCTCTAAGCATCAAAATATGGTTCTTGCCTTGAACAAATTATTTAATAGTTTTATTTCTTGCTTTCCAATTCTATAAAAATGGAAATAATTGTCATACTGTTATCTCACAGGGTCATTTTAAAGATCCCAAGAGATAACCTATAAAGACCCCTTTGTAAATCATAAAGAATGCAATATAAATGGCAGCTCATATTAATAGGATCTCCATCATCTTCATCCTCTCTTCATGTCCCCATCCCCTCAAAGGGAATAGTGTCATTCATATCTATATCCAAACAAAATAAAACATTAATAGTCTCACCCTCATTTCATCTCTGGGTGGGACCAGTCATCAATGAGCTGGATCAAATTCCAAGTCTCTCTAGCTGAACTAATGCCCACCCATCACCGAGGGGAGGAGACTCTACCTCCACTGAGAATTCGGGGAGTCTTAAACATGGGCTTTGCCTTCTAGCACTGTGTTGTTAATCTTACTCATGAGTATTTCCCTTCACAGTTGGCCGTTCAGTGCCTGCATAGATCTGCAGTAAATACTGTACTATACTGCTGAAAAGAGAGGAAAAACATTACCATCTGCAACTACAGCTTGCAAATTACAGCTTGCAATCACCTGCCATTAAATAAAGACACTTTAACAATATTTTGGGTTTTAAATTAGCAATTTACATCACAAGACTCTGAAAATACTAGTCTTTTAATACTGCAATTTTCTTTCCTTTTAACCAGGCATCAACATGTATTGAATAAAAAACATAAAAGTAATACAAAGCAATGTTTATTTAAACAATAGCCACCAATGGTAGGAGACACAGATGGAAATCCAATAGCTCCTAGCTCAGTGGGAGGCTACATTCAAGAACCTTGATGGGGATGAGATTGGACGGTAACTCTCTAATTTGTGTCATGGAGGATCTATGGTGATGCCTTTTTTTCCCCTCCCCTGCTTCCCTATGCCAGGCTATATGTCACATGGGAAACTAGTCTCCAGCTGGGAATTGGAGGCAGAGCCTTTGTTTGAAGGAGACTGGAAGCAAAAGGGTTGCAAGAGAGAAATCTCAACTGGGAGGCTTTCCTATGTTATTTGACATCAGGGTGAGATTGAAGGGGATTGGCATTTGTACAAAGTGCTCTAGATACTAAATGGAAAGGGATTTGGAAGTTTACCAAGAGGGAGATTAAACAGCTTCCTGCCTCATGGACACTTTTTATGTAGATGGAGTGTTATATCTTTATCTTTCTGCAAAGGCTTGTCTTTAAGTTCATGTTTATCAGGGTGATTTTTTCTTTCCCCGACTCCCAAGCTGGAAGAATGGGAAGCAACTGGCAAGCTTTGCAAAGAGATAAGTATAACCTTAGTAGGGAAAATCACTGGGTTGTAAATTTCCTCACACAAACAAGCAGTATTCTATACTGTTATAAATATTAGCAGGCACCCGATATCCTGCATCTTCCAACCTTCACTGTGCACCAAGTTTGCTATCAGCTTGCAGCTGCCTCCCAGAGATTTCCCGGATGTGAGGCTCTTCTTAATGCTCATTTCTCTTTAGTGTTTAAAAATGAACACGGCTCACTTTTTCTCCATTCAAATACATGTCATTTCCCCCTTTTATTGCCTTAGAAACCAACTCAAATGATCAACTTCTTTCCTTTTTCCTTTTTTCCCCTAGTAATAAATAATTAAATGTGCTTTATTATAGAGAAATTCTAATTTTTACCCAGCAAAAAGTTAGTCTGGTTTTGGAGCTTGTGTCATAAACAAACAGTGGGCTTCTGGTACCAGTATCTGGAAAGTTTGGGACTTGATTGAAACCTGCAGAGTATCTTTTTTAGATTATTTGCCTCAAAAATGTAAACTGTGATTCAAACCAAGTCATAATTCTAGCAAGGCCAATGTAGGCTTGTCAGTGGTTGATTAGTAAAAGGCAGCAAATGCCATAACTGTGATAATTTTTTAGTTCTTTTAGACTTATTAGTCACCTTGGATATCATTTATTCCTCCATTGTGTTAGCTCATTTAAGGCCTATTGTTGAACCTTCTGTTGAAGCACCAAATTGACTTCAGTCTATTCTCTGGACTAGAGAGAAGATGATTTCTGGGTCTAGCTGAAATGTTTCATTGCCTTGGGAATGTGAAAGGCCTCTGTCTTTGGCCTCTTATTAAATGCTATCTATGGTGCCATTTAATTATAGGATCTGATGGATTTTCATTTTGTGCAAACTATAGATATTTATTTTTGAGTGTCTTTTTTTATTTTTTTTAGGGCAAGAGAGCTTTACTATATGTCTTGCTACCCAAGTGAAACACTGGATTCATTATCAATTACTTAAAGAGAACAGACATAAAAAAGATGCATGTTACAGAAGCATATACAGTATGACGAGGGACTGAAAAATGCTTGAAAGAACATTGGTAGGTTTCTAGGTCTTTGACCTACCTCCTGTATTTTAAACAATTATGTCATGTGTGTTCAGGAAAGCACAAATAATTATATATGAACATTGTGTGGAGTGGGAAAACTATTTGGACAGCTGACAATTTTTTTTACTATTTTAAAAATATTTTTAGATTTATGTCTATTATTTCCTGACTATTCATTAGCATTTCAAGGAATCATTCTTAATCTGTCGTCTCTCTTTGGTATTAGGGCAACTCTGAACACTAAATCTACCCTAATAGAACCAAATCTCTAATAAGTGAGCAAAACTTAAGGTAATGAACTGACTATATTAGTATTTTGAGGGCTAAACTAGTTTATATCAAGGGATGGAGCTCATGGATTTAGTTCAGAGGATCTTTAATTTGAAAGGGAAACATTTATTTTTGCTAACCTCTAATTAAAATTTGGCATTTCATTCAATAACTTATAGATATTATTCTGAGATGGATATCATAGGTCTCTAATTTAGAGACTCATCAGTGAAGGACTAGGAATTTTGGCTCCAATAATTCTTGAGGACCTCCTGCTGTTACAGAAAACTTCCAGAGTGTAATAGTGGAAAGAGTAATCAAACTAACAGAATCACTCATTCTTGCAGTATAAATAAAGCAAGTATAACACTTACCTTTTAGCCTATGCGAATGTATAGAGGAACTAGTTTAACCCCATCTTCTAGAATGAATATATGCTAGTTTGCCATACATTATACCTACCTGCTATATACTTTTTTTTCCTATGGCACAATTAAGGTAATTTCCTGACTCCTTGTTCCCCATCATTTCTTATTAGGCAACTTAGAGAATGATCAATACAAGGGGCTCACATTACCCACTGTTCTACTCTGCAGGTGTTGAGTAGAATCTCAAATTAGTGACATGCCAGTTCTTCATCTAATGACTTTAAATCTGAAAAAAACTTAAGACTTCTGGAAGCCAAGATGGCAAAATAAGCAGAAATTATCACAACTCTCCTTCACCTCCAAACAACCATTAAACAAAACAAATCCTGGAAAAGCAGAACCATCAAAGAGACAGTGTAAAAAAAAAACAGTGAGGGTCCATAGCCTCTGGCCCCAAAATCCTAAAGTAGTGCTCCTTCTGCCCTGGTGGCAGAGCCAAAATTCAAAAGAAAGAAATAGGACCAAAAAATATGAGCAAAAAAGTTACCAAAAAAAAAAAAAAAAAGAATCTCATTACAGAAGGTTATTATGGTGATAGGGATGATCAATACACAAACTCAGAAGAATACAGCAAAGCCAAAACATATATGGGCAAAGCCCCAAAGTAAAACAGAAAGCGGTAACAAGTCCAAAAAGAGCTCATGAAAGAGGCTCAAAAAGGAATTTTAAAATCATAGGAAAAAATCGAAGAAAAATTGGGAAAAGAAAAGAGAAACAAAACCAATGAAGCCACAATTAGAAAGGAAGCAAAAAACTGGGAAAAAAATTTGCATCCAACGATTCTGATAAAGGCTGCATTTCTAAAATATATAGAAAATTGACTCAAATTTATTAGAACACAAGCCATTCTCCAATTGATAAATGGTCAAAGGATATAAGTAATTTTAAAACAAAGAAATTAAAACCATTTCTAGTCATATGAAAAAATGCTCTAAATCACTATTGATCAGATAAATGCAAATTAAGACAACTCCAAGATACCACTTTACACCTCTCAGATTGGCTAAGATGACTGGAAAAGATAATGATAAATGCTGGAGGGGATGTGGGAAAACTGAGACACTAATGCATTGTTGGTGGAGTTGTGAATTGCTGCAATCATTCTGGAGAGCAATCTGGAACTATGCCCAAAGGGATCATCAAACTGTGCATATGCTTTGATCTACCAGTGTCTCTACTGAGCCTGTATACCAAAGAGATCATAAAAAAGAGAAAAGGACCCACATGTGCAAATATATTTGTAGCATTTCTTTTTGTAGTGGCAAGGAACTGGAAATTGATTGGATGCCCATCAGCTGGAGAATGGCTGAATAAATTATGGTATATGAATGTTATGGAATATTATTGTTCTTTAAGAAACGATTAGGAGCATGATTTTAGAGAGGCCTGGAGAGACATTGATGAACTGATGTTAAGTGAAGTGAGCAGAACAAGGAGAACATTTTACACAGTCACAACAAGATTATATGATGATCAATTCTGATGGACATGGCTCTTTTCAATAATGAAGTGATTCAGGGCAATTCCAATAGACTTGTGATGCAGAGCGCCATCAGGATCCAGAGAGAGGACTGTGGGGAGGGACTGAATGTGAATCATGACATAGAATTTTCATCTTTAGTGTAGTTGTTGTTTGCTTACTTTTTTCTCTCATTTCCTTTTCCTTTTTGATCTGATTTTTCTTATTCAGCACAATAAATGTGGATATGTTTAGAAGAATTGAACATGTTTAACCTATATTGTATTACTTGCCATCTAGGGAAGAGGAGAGTTGAGGAGGGAGGGAGAAAAAAATTGGAACACAAGCTTTTGCAAGGGTGAATGCTGAAAACTATTTTTGCATGTATTTTGAAAAATAAACAAGTTATTTTTATTAAAAAGAAAAGAACTATGAGCGATTAAAGAGAATTATATTTTTGAAATTCAACAACTAGGAAAAAAAACCAATTCTTTAAAAATAACAATTGGCCAAATGGAAAATAAAGTACAAAAGGCAACTGAAAAAACACAACTCCTTGAAAATTAGATTTGGGCTTGTGGAAGCTAATGACTCTGAATCATTGAGAATCAAAGAAATTTAAAGGAATGAAAAGAGAGAAGAAAATATAAAATACCTCATTGTAAAAACAACTGACCCGGAAAAATAAATCCAGGAGTGACAAAGTCAGAATTATTTTACTACCGCTCTAAACCACTCTTGATTGGAGAAACACAAGTTAAAACAACACTTAGCTATCACCTCATAACTAAGAGATGGGCTAACATGACAAAATTAGAAAATTGATATATATTGGAAAGGATGCGGGGAAATTGGAACACTAGTGCTTTCTTGGTAGAATTGACCATCTGTTCTGGAGAACAATTTACAACTATTCCTGAAGGGCAACCAAATTATGTCTGTCTTTTGATCCACAATACTACTACTATCTGTATTCTAAAGAGATGATAACAAAGGGAAAAGAACCTACATGTGCCAAACATATTTATAGAAGTCCTTTTTGTAATGGAAAAATATTGGAAATTGAAGGTATATCCACTAATCAAGAAAGGTTTGAATAAGTTGTCATATATGAATGTAATGGAATACTACTGAGCAGTAAGAAGTGATGAACAGGCAGATTTCAGAAAAACCTGGAAAGACTTGGATAACTAATGCAAAGTGAAATGAGGAGGACCAGGAAAACACTTGCACATGATATCAGCAACATTGTGTACTAATCAACTATGAACAACAGCTTTGCTCCGCAATAGAGTGATCTAAAAGAAGTACAAAGTATTCACAAAGGAAAATTTTATCCACATCCAGGTAGAGAACTCTGATGTACTCAATGCAGATCAAAGCAAACTTTTTTCACTTG
This sequence comes from Myrmecobius fasciatus, assembly GCA_023553655.1. Taxonomy (NCBI): domain Eukaryota; kingdom Metazoa; phylum Chordata; class Mammalia; order Dasyuromorphia; family Myrmecobiidae; genus Myrmecobius; species Myrmecobius fasciatus. The sequence goes on from JAJPUD010001569.1 coordinate 193,320, forward strand.
TTATTTTTTATGTTATTTTTTTCTTTTCCTCTGTTTCTTCTTTCATATCTGCAACTAATGTGGAGTTATGTTTTAAATGATAGTTCCTGTATAATTTATATCAAATTGCCTACCATTTTAGGAAGAAGGGAGGAGAAGAGAAGTAGGGAGAAAATTTATCTTACAAAACTGAAAACATTAAAAATTGTTTTGACACATAATTAGGTAAAAATTAAAAAGTTATTAAAATTTTAAAAATTAAAAAAAAATTAAAATGATGCTGTCTGAACTCCCCAACTCTTAGATCATAGTGAACATCTTACTACACATTTGAGTTACCACCAATGTACTGCCAAAGAAATTCTGGGTGACTTGGAGCCACATACTTAGACTCCTCTCTGCTGGCATTTATTTACCTCCTATCTTTGTGAGGAGCAATAAAGCTTTGTTAACCTAGATCTCTTAATATGAACCATTCCTTACCCTGCCATCATATACATTGGCTTTTTTTCTTTGTATGGTAGTTTTAAAGGTTATGATTCTACCAGTGGTATATGATGCTGTATAAAACAGCTGTGTTAAAGTGGGATCATAAAACTGAATTTGTCATCAGAGGATCTGGGTTGAAATAATGGATCAACTACTTAAAACTTGTGTGACCTTTGGCAAGTAATTTGAACCCTCTTAGCTTAGTTTCCTCATGTGTAAAATGAGGAACTTCAATTAGAGGGTTCTAAGATCTGATTCTAAGATCTAGGATTCTTTTTAGAAGAGGAAGGGATCTTAGAGGTTATAAAACATGGCTCAGAAGCCACAGGGAGTAAAATTACTGTCATTCTTGGCATCTACATCCTCCCATTTCAAATATATCGTCCTTTTCCTTTGTTTGGGTAAGGTTTTACTGAATTTCAATTCTACCTTATACATGTTTTTCAAAGTATTGCATGGTTATTTTTAATCGTGAGGATGAAATGGCCTTGTTTTTATGAAAAGTATCTGGAGAATTTTGAGTGTGTGTGTGTTTGAGAGAGAGACAGAGAAGGAAACAGACAGGTACAGATGGGGAGGGAGGGACAGACAAATGTTATCCTTCCCCCTTTTTAAAGATACTCAATGCTTTTTGTACACTTCTATCTGTACTCAACATATCTTTGGATATTTGTTAGTTTGTTAGTTTTATTTCTGAGGTATATCAGCTGGAAAGAGAAAATGGTTACTTGCCTAATTTCCATTAGACTATTAAGGTATCCAATAAATCCAATTTCACACAGTAAACTCTCTTACTGTCTTGCAACAATTACTGAGCCCCTCTCAATCTACCTAGCTTTGTTTAACACTTTTGGCAAAAGGAGCACAACATCATTTGATGGCACAGTAATAGGAAGCCATAGGTATTGAAATCCAAAGATAATTCCAAGCCACAGCCAAGCAAAGTCACTTATGCATCTTAGGCAAGACTGTGCATGCTACTTCCTTCCTGTATTAGCTACTTTTCCTAAGAAAATTAGAGCCTTTATGTGACTCATCATAGCAACCTTCCACTCCCCCCTCCAAGAATAGAATGTTCTGGTATTAAAAGTGTATCCTCATAACAAAATTTTTGGTAGCAAAGAAGTAGCTACAATGAGGAATGGCAAAATGTATTGTAGTACAAGGATATAATAGAATCCCACTGTGCTATAGAAACAATGAATATAAAAATTTCAGAGAAGCATAAGAAGATCTATATGAACTGATTCAGACTGAATAAATAAGGATCTTGAAAATATATATGATAGCTCTAACAATATACGTGGAAAGAATAAAAAAATAAAGCTGAATGCTGTGTAATAATTATCAATTTTAGTCCAGAAAAAAAAATTGAGAAAAATGTGCCTCTATCATCTCCTTGCAGATATAGGGACTCTGGATATAGAATATCATGTATATGTTAAAGCAGGTGATGTGTTGTTTTGTTTTTGCTAAACTGTTCTTTATTTCTCTTTATTATTTTTTTAAATCTTAATTACCAGGAACATTGTTGAGTATAAAAGAGAGGAAAGAAACATTTGGAACTAGTGGAAATACAAAAACTACAATTATCGACATATATAAAATGTTATAAAGTACATGCATTTATAAAAATGTATTAAAAAGCACAAGATGTGATTTTTCCTTCAATTAGCAATTTTGAGTGTTGCCTGTTTTGCACCTTCCTAGTTCTAGCTTTATACCAAGCCTATATTGTTGGACTTCCAGCCCTGTCAGAGTTTTTTACAACAAAATTGCCAGTAGGTACAAAGCAGATTTGGTTTTGTTATGCTCTCTCTCTCTCTCTTTTTTCTCTTTAAACTGACCATAGACGGTTTAACTTGAACCTCAATAATGGAATGACTTGATTGTAATACAGAGTGGGGATAGTGGCTAGTGTGTTATATCTTGAGTCAATCATTAAATAAAGAAATAAAAATTTATTAAGTTCCTACTACATTAAGCTTTTAGGAAGACAAGTTCAAATTGAGCTTAGACATTTGAACTCATCTTCCTAAAAGTCTCACTGTTTCATTGTTGGCAGTGTTTTTACTGAAAAATTTCAGAAAGCTTTATTGATCCTCACAAAAATAGGAGGTAAATAAATGCCAGTGGGGAGGAGTGTAAGTTTGTGGATCCAAAAGAGCTTCTGGCCTCAAGTTTGCTCATTTGTAAATTAGGAATAATAATAGGTTGTTCTCAGTGTTGTTGTAAGGATAAGATGAAATAGTATTTGTAAGGCACTTTGCAAACCTATAAGTATTACATAAATGCTAATTTATATGGACATATCTATCCACATTTATGCATCTTTATAAATCCATATTATGGAGAATATAGATATATTTATATACCACTCATATAATAAATCTGTGTGTCTGTTTCTGTCACTCTTAAATTCCTTCTTTCTCTCTCTCCCCCTGGTCTGAATATTTAAAAAAAAATTAAAACAAAGCTTTCAGATGGTTAGAAGATTTCTGTTTATTTGCTTAACTATATCAGCAAAAGAAGTTGCATTTAGTACTCTAGATTGTTTGCTTCATAATAAACTTATGATCAGAAAAGTTGGGTCAATATTTTGGTGACAGTGAAATATAATGAATGGGCAGTCACAGGCCTGCTCTGACTCCCATGCAGTATACATACATACAAACACACAACAAAGTATACATGCACATATTTGGGTGTGTGTATATATACACACAGACACACACATTACACACATATACACACATTATGGGTATATTAATTTACCTATATTTATCTCTATATATCTATATATCTATCTCCAAGACTTGGAGAAAGTTTGTCTTATACAGTCTATAGGAGGTCTATAGGGTGTCCTAGGGGAAAGCATGCAGAGCAATCATACAGGATGGAAAACTATGTATAGGTTGTAATCTATTCTAGTAGATTCCGCATCAATATGGTAGATCCATTGGAAAATTACTTGGTTTTGATTATTTCAACAAATTCTAATTGTGAGCATCTGACAGTCAATTTTATTTCTTATACCCTATTTCCTTTTGCATTGCTGCCCTACTTAAACTTCAGCCCTTTCATTTTCTTCTAAAATCACTGATGATATCCCATTCTTAACCAATTTTCAACAAGCGTGGCAATCAAAATAAAGAGGCTGACAAATTCTTGTTAATTGCTTTGAATTACTTATGATGTTTCCAAAAGGAAAAATTAACAGCTGTTAAGCAAGTCATTTTTCAGGAATCTTTCACTTATGAGTTCTATACCTTCTTCCTGTTGGTTCTTCCAGAGATTAATCATAGGATTAAAAGCTGAAAGAGCCCAAAGACACAATTTATTCCAACTATCAGCATTTACAGATGGAGAAATAGAAGTACCTATTTTAAAAGTAACATATGCCATTTCTTTGATAAAATCGAATTTCAAAAATGTTGTCAGATTCAGGAGGGGAGAATTTTATCAGATCCTTTATGATAACTGGGTCCAAATCAAGATACAGTAAAACCAAGAATGTGAATCTCTGCTTTCAATTTTAATTTAAAAACCATCTCCTAACTTAAGATAAATTTTCTTACCTTCTGGGAGTACATGATTATTAAACTATATGTTAAATATGGAATCCCTTCTTCTGTTTTACATACATTTGCACATCATTTGAGACTTTTCATTTCCCCCTACTCCTTGTCTTATCCATTAAAACTTCTCCCATCCTTGAAGACTTAGCTCAGGTGTTATCTTAGATACCATTCTTCCAGGATTTTCCCAGTTATAAGTGATTCTTTGCTCTTTAAAACTCTTTGGGCCTTATGTCAAGCCATTTCTGTATGTGTAATCTTTCGCTTAAGTCCTATTCTAAAGCTTTGAAGCAGGTGGCCTTAAACAGCCTTCCTTCCCTGAAATCCAATTCACTTAGAAATCATGACCTCTTCCAGAACAAAGGAAAAACAACAAAATCACAACAGCAGTTCTAAAGCTTCAATATGACAGAGATTGCCATGAGTTTTTGAGACTTTCTCTTGTAGTCCCTACTAGGACATTCTCCAAAATTTAAAAGGCTTGGAGTAGGAGCTCCATAAATTATTTTCTATGTATCATCTTAAAACTATTAATCTAAGCCTGGAAAAGCTCATCACTAGAACAGTGAAAATCAGGTAATGATTTTCTTTTAAACAGCAGTAGCTCATCAAGTCTCCATCCTAAAGTGATTGGAGGCTTGTCAACAGAGACCCATATCAATAGCATTTCACGACCTTTGCAAGAATTCAACTATGTAAATAAATCAATTTCTAATGTATTTTATGAGATTTTGCCTTATTTTACCTCCTTTATTTTTACTTTATTTTGCCTCCTTTTCCCCCCTCCCCCCTTTTTCTTTTTCAGTATGGTATCCCTTCCACCTCTAATTTCTTTTCCATTATTATCAAAGAAAAATCAAATTATACTGCCATTCTTTAAAGGATACCTATAGTTGGAATATAGTTCTCAAGAGTTTTCCTTTTTACCTTTTTATGTTTCTCTTGAGTTCTCTATTTGCAGGTCAAATTTTTTGTTCAGATCAGGTCTTTTCATTAGAAATAGGTGAAATTCTCCTGTATCATTGAATGACCATCTTCTTCACTGGAAGATGATGCTCATTCTAGCTGGATAACTTATTCTTGGCTGTAATCCAAGTTCTTTTGCCTTTCGGAATATCTGGCTTCAGGTCCTTCGATCCTTTAAAGTGGAAGCTGACAGATCCTGTGTAATTCTAATGACAGTTCCTTGGTATTTGAACTGTTTCTTTCTAGCTGCTTGCAATATCTTTTCCTTGGTGCGATAGTCCTGAAATTTGGCCACCATATTCCTGGGGTTTTAATTTTGGGGTCTCTTTCTGGAGGTGATTGGTGAATTCTTTCAATGCCAATTTTGCCTTCTGATTCTAAAACATCAGGGCAATTCTCTTTCATGATTTCCTGGAAGATAGCATCAAGGTTCTTTTTTTCATCGTGGCTTTCAGGGAGTCCGATAATCCTTAAATTGTCTCTCCTGGATCTGTTTTCCAAGTCAGTTGTTTTTCCTAGGAGATATTTCATATTTTCTTCTATTTTTTCATTTTTTTGTTTTTGTTTGACTGATTCTTGAAGTCTTATTGAGTCATTTACTTCTATTTGTTCAATTTTAATTTTTAAAATATTATTTCCTTCAGTTATCTTTTTAGCTCCTTTTGTAGCTGGCCAATTGGATTTCTTGATTCAATGCATTCTTTTTCCATTTTGCCAGTTTTATTTTTCAGTGAATTGTTGTCTTTTTCCAGTTCACCAATTTTGTTTTTCAGTAAATTGTTGTCTTTTTCCAATTCACCAATTTTGTTTTTCAGTTCACCATTTTTATTTTCCAGTGAATTGGTGATTTTTTCCAATTCACCAATTTTGTTTTTCAGTGAACTGTTTTCTTTTTCCAATTCACCAGTCCTGTTTTCCAGTTTTTGATATTTCTGTTGCCCTGATCTCAATTTATTTCACCATTGTTCTTCTAGCTCTCTTTTGAGATTCTTAATGCAATCATCCAGGTAAGCCTTCTGAAAGGGAGACCAACTTAAGTCTGCCTTTGTGACTTCATCTGGGATTGTTTTCATAATGTCAGGATCTGGGGACTTCTATTTTTTCTCCGTAAAGGCTTTCTATGGTGAGAGCTCTCTTCTGCTTCTTGCTCATGATTTAAAGTTGGGATATTGGTCAAAAGCAGAGAAAACTGCAACAATTTGTATTTGCCCTGGGGCAGTTTGCCGAGTTGACTTCCGGTCTGAGGCTGGTCGGGCTAGATTCGCACTAGGACCACGTTTTCAGCTGCTCTCGATCCACACTTTTCCAAAGGCAGATCTGCCAAAGCACCTGCCCGCAAGCAGAGCAAAGTGGCCCAGGCGTCTCCCAGGGGCTTCCTGGGTGCCCAAAATCCGCCCCTCTATCGCAGCCCTGACTTCTGCCCCGGCTGGAGTCTGATTGCAACCAGAGGCCGATTTCCCCTGAGGCTAACCTTCTCTGGAGTTCTTTCAAGGTAGATCTTTGATAGAAGTGCGTTGTAGTCCAAATGCTTGGCGGGGCCCACACTCAGAAACCAGTTGGAAGGCTTACTTTGTCTGGGTTTGAGGGAATGTCCCAGGAGTTCACAGAGAAAGCTGTCCGCAGTTTGCCATCTTGGCTCCGCCCCCTCTAATGTATTTTAGTTAGTTATTTCCAGGTCCCTGAAGCAAGCTCTGTGAAAGCAAAGATGGTTATTCTTTATACATCTTTCTTTAGTGCCTAGGTTATCACCTTTTCCATAATAAGCAAACCAAAAATACATTAATTTTGTTTAAAATTTAATTTAATTTGATGTTTTTCCCTTTTTCAAAACTGTAGATATTTCCTAGTTGAGTTAGGAGAACTAATCCTTTGTTTATATACTTAAAATTGGTTGCAAAATATAATCTAGTGAAAAATACAATCTAAAAGAAATTAATCAAGGGCATAGAATTATCACCTTCCCTTGGAAAGACATTTGTGTAGATAATTAGCCTATTATATTTGACATATACTTTAATAGTCATGTACTCCCAGAAGAGTAGAAATTTTTTATCTTAAATTAGGAGATGGCTTTTAAACTAAAATTGAAAGTGAGGTTTCCCATTCTTGGTTTTGCTGTAGCTTGATTTGGCCCCAGTTATCACAAGGGATATGATTAAAAAAAAATCCTCCACCCTTAATTTGATTCAAAATGTTTGAAATTCAACTTTATTAGAAAAATAGCATATGCTTCTTTTTTGTGGGATAGAGAACATGGAGATTGAGAGCAATAATCACAATTAATCTTATATAGATATTTAGGTTTTGTAAGGTGCTTTGTTCAGGAAGGCTTTGGGAACTCAAGTATGATAAGTTCTTCCCTCTACCTTTATTAGACTATATGGGGGTGGCTTCCTTTCCATTCATTTAGAATTAGGTGTGGAAACTCTAGGATTGTGCCATTCCCTCGAGAGCCCAGCATATAGTCTCACACTGGGAGGATATCTGTCCTATTAATTTGTTCACTGTAGCTTCAGTTTGGTAGGGTGATTTGGAGAATGTGAAGTAATACTATTTTTGTCATTTTTTTGTGCAATGAGTAGATGTAGATTGTGATGGCCAAGAGGATGAGATTTAAATTCCTTGACAGTAGGTTTGTTTCATTTTTGTCTCTTTATCACCTTTGCCCACTACAGTGCCTTGGGGATAGTAGATAGCTGAAAAATGCTTGCTGATTGAATTACCAATGAAGATTTGGGAGGCTGAATAGAATTCTTATTGGCCTAATTATCAAAGATTTAGAAAAGCTCTGCAAAGGATTTGAAGATGGTTTCCAAACCACATGTAGCCTTTTTGAATGATACCATGATTTGGGGACTTGATGGATCTTTTATAGTTGGAAAAGTATTCTTTTTTCCGTATGAATCTGAAAGTAGTCAAAAACATATTTAATAAGACTGTGATATTTAAATAAAAGAGAAGCCACAGGCCAAATACCGAGGAAATACTTTTCTAAGAATTGGTCTCTTCTGGGAATAAATCTTAGATGTATAGATCATCAGGGATTGTTCTGAAGATTGTTTGACCAAGTAATGTGAGAATATCTTTTGCTATGATCAAAATAAAGGTTGTGCCTTTTAGAACTTCTTTAAAGGCAAAGAGAGAGAGAAACAGAGACAGAGATAGAGACAGACAGATACATGGATGGAGAGGAGGAGGGAGAGGGGGAAAAAGGAGAGAATGAGGGAGAGGGACGGAGGGAGTGAGAGGGGGGGAGAAACAGAAAGACAGAAAGAGACACACAGAGAGACAGAGAGTAACAGAAAGATACATAGAGAGACAGAAAGAAGGTGACAGAGACAGACAGACGGGAGATGAAATGTGCGATAAGTCTGATGTATTCACTAACTGATTCAAGAAACATTTATTAAACACCTTCTGATTAAAAAGCACTCTGCTAGATAAAGGGAAACAAAAGATAAAAAAAATGGAAAACACTATCTGCTAGGAAATATTACTTGTACAAAGATGAGTAATAGAAGCTTATCTGAAGAAGAAAACTAACTTGAAAGACAAGGAAGCCATATAAGTTATCATAGGAAGATCTTGAAATGATTTTTCTTTTTCTTTTCCACTTTTTTCAAATTTTGAGTTCCAAATTTTCTCCCTCCCTCCCTTCTTACCTTATTGAGAAATCAAAAATTTAATATGGGTTATACATGTGTAGCCACTGAAAACAGATTTCCATTTTTAGTCATGTGAAAGAAACCATAGACCACCCCCTCCCACAAAATAGAGGAAAAAAAAACAGTCTGCTTTGATCTGTATTCAGATTCTATCAGGTCTTTCTTTGGAGGTGGATAGAATTTTTCATCATAACTCTTTCAGAATTGATTTGAATCATTGTATTGCTGAGAAAAGCTAAGTCATTAACAACTGATCAAAATAAACCATTGCTGGAACTGTGTATATTTGCCTGGTTCTGCTCACTTTACTTTGAACCAACTCATGTAAATCTTTCCAGTTTTTTTTTTTTTGAAAACATCCTGCTTGCCATTTCTTATAGCAAAATAATATTCAATAATAAGCATTTACCACAACTTGTTCAGCTATTCCCCAGGTGCCACTGCAAAAGAAGTGCTATAAATATTTTACATATATCTATCTTTATCTCTATGTTTCTTTTTATGTCTTTCTATCTGTCTATCTATCTACCTTTGTATAGATAGGTAGGTAGATAGGTCCTTTTACTTTTTATCTTTTTTATCTTTTTGAGGCATAGACCTAGTAGTCATATTGTTAATTCAAAGGGTATCCATGAATTTGTTGGCCTTTGTTCTTATTTCAGTTATTCTCTTGAATGTTTGGATTAGTTCCTAACTCCCATCATTAGTAAGTGTATTAGTAAGGCCCTAAAAGTTCTTAAGCAATAAGCCTCTACACTGGCTACTTGCTTAGAATATTATTACAGTAATTCCAGTGAGAAGTGATGGGAATCTAGGGTGTGAATAAATACCAACATGTGTGAATGAAGGGAAAGATTTAACACTCAAAAGTTGGCAACTGACTGGCTATGGGAATTTCATGGGAGGGAAGAATTGAAAATAACTCCAGTACCTAACTATGAGAAGGCACTTGGCCAGCTACTCCTCAGTGGTATTACCAATTCTATCACTTCCTTTAGAATTATATGCCATGAAATTAGATGATGAGGTAAAAGTAGTTCATCATTTAAAAAGTCAATATCAATTTAAGAGGTGTGGATTGATCAACCATAACTTTTGAACTCTTTGTTAGACATTTTTTACAGCTTAGAGAATCATAGAAATTAAAGAAAATTAATATTCCCCCTAGCCTTATAAACCCTACTTTAAGTTATTAAGTAAAAGATGTTTTATTTAGCAAAAAAGTTGATTAATGGCTTATCCAATGTTTTAGTTCAAAAAACACTGGATTTGGAATATTAGTCCTGGATTTGGATATTGTCCCTGCTACTTACTAAACCATATGAATATGGGAGAGATTATAATCTCCTTGAAAGTCATTTTCTTCACATATAAGAAGAAGGGTATGGATCTGAATACCTTTGAGGTTCCTCTCAGCAGCAAATCTGGGATTGTATGATCTTAAAACAGAAAGGCGTCATTCCCTGCATTCATATCCTCTTGGGATATTCATCAACCTGACATATCCAGACTGGGACAATTTTCATAGAGAGAACTAACAACATCCCTATATTTGCTGTTTGGGTATAATTTCTAGGAGTTTTAGGCCCTGTTATAACTTCTATCTCCCTCACATTGGGGAAATCCTGAATTTAAATAAATGCTTATTTACTGAATATCAATCAATACTAAGTGAAATTCACATAATTTTCAGGAATGACAAATATTGAAGTTGGAGCTTAAGTGCTTTGGCTACATGGTGAGAAGACAGGATTCATTCAAAAGGATTCATTAAAAAAGAACCTGCTTTTGGAAAAGGCTGGAGGCAAAACGAGAAGGGGACGGAAGGGGAGAGATAAGGTCATGGAAGTAACAAACGTGAATTCGGACATGTGATTGGTTGGCTGTTGTCCTTCATTCTTGAAGAGGACCATAATGACATCACTACACTGGGGTCAAAGTCCAGTATATCTGACTGTGGCTGATGAGGTAAAAGGAGATTGGAAGGTTCCACCACAAGCCAGGCACCAATAGTCCATGTAAACATTTGGAGTGGAGATGGCTCCATATTTGCGCATGTCATGTTTCCTTTGATCCTAGAGTCCAGTGCTTTCTTGGGTGCAGGTGCACCATGCTGAGTGGTCCCAGGCCAGTGTCTCCCATGTCTTCCAATTGGTTCCAGAGGTTCTTAGAGAGACCGTGAGAATGACCTTGTATTCCTTCTTCCGACCTCCATAGGAGCATCTGCCTTGTGTATGTTCTCTGTAAAATAGTCTTTTAGGCAAATATACTTTCGGCACTTGAACATGGCCAGTCCATCAGAGTCGCATTGTCTACTGACATGGATACTGGCAGTTCAGCTCAAGAAAGGACTTCAGTGTCCATCATCTTATTCTACCAGGTGCTCTTCAGAATCTTGCTGGAGCAATTTCAATGGAAGCCATTCAGTTTCCTGGCATGGCGCTCTATGTTTCAGTCACACAGCAGTGAGCCAGTACAATGGCTCTGTAGACCTTGAGTTTGGCAGGCAGCCTAAAATTACTTCTGTCCCACACTTTCCTTCTGAACCTCCCAAATAATGAGCTAGCCCTGGTTGTGCATCTATCAACTGCATTATCCCTATGTACATCTCTGGAAAGCATGCTACTGATGCAAGTGAATTTATCCCTAGCATTCAATAGCTCCCTATTTGTACTAATTGATGTTTACACATATGGATGGTAGAGAACTTCGGTTTTCTGGGTGTTAATTGGTGGGTCAAAATCTGCACAAGCAGCAGAAAACTCATCAGTAGTTTGTTGCATCTTAGCCTCCAAGGCTTCATAGTCCACTTTGAGAGATGGTGGAGAGAAGGGACTGATCCATGAGATCAGGAAGAGTCAGAGAGGACCAACTAAATAACAAATTTACTGTACACTTAGTATGGAGCTAGGTGCCTTGAAGTATATGGTGACATGGTAGGGATTGCTGCTTGCAATGCCAGAATTCTAAAATTCCATGCTTTGAGGATCTTGTCATCAAGGTAGGATATTTTGGTGAACTGAATAGCAATCTTTATTTAGGAAACCTAGATTTATGTCCTATTATTGACACATACTACTACCTTTTTTTAATGGGAACATTGTTAAACCTTTTAGAGACTCAGGGAATTCCAAAAGAATATCCAAGTTATAATAATTAGCTTGTTTTAAGCCTAAGGATTATTTTTTAAAAAATTATGTAATTGTGATGTATAAGATGGATTGGTGAGCAGAGAGTTTGGATATGGAAACCAGTTATTACATTAACACAATCCATTGTGTAATAATCTACTTCATATTGGAAGTTGATTTCCCTCCAACTCTATGTTTTTCATGTCTTTGTCTATTCTAGAACTCTCACTGTCTCTGACTTGTCTATGGGGCAAAGTCCAACCTCCTCAATTTGACAATTGAGTGTTTCTCCAATCTCAAGGCAAGCTATCTATTCAACTTCATCTTTCACTTAAAAAAGTCCAACTTGCCTAGTTCAGTTTCTTCATTGTTTTTAAACATCAACGTTCCAAAACATGAATCTTTCTTAACTCCTTTCTTTATTTTTCCCTCTGTAGTCTAATACTCTCTTCTTTTATATATATATATATATATATATATATATATATATATATATATATATATATATATATAGTACACTAAGAGGAGCATTTGGATCATAATCAAGAAACCTGAAACTTCTGGCATTTTGCCACCAAGTATTTGTATGATTATGCAAATTATTTAGCCTACATGGGCTTCAGGCTCTGTTCTAAAATGAAGGGGATGAACTCTGTGATCACCTAGATCCTTCCCAGCTTTAAGATGTGATGATTCTGTGTAGAATCTTGAGGATAAAGTGAAAAGAATTAATGCCTTACCCCAGGGTGAAGGATCACAATCTAATAATAAGTAGGAGTGTTACCATCTAAGGAGGTCTGACCCTAGAAGGAAAAAGCAGGAGTATGGATTTCAGTTGCTAAGAGACCAATTTTAACCCCAGCAAGATAAAAGTTCCTAAAATTATGATTTGGCCAAATATGGAATAGACTGACCCTGGAAGAAGGTTGTTTGGAGATCTCATTGGACAGCAAGGAAAAGACTGATCCACAAAGTGTCAATTGAAAACTTGAGTAAATCTAGACACTATGCTAGAAAGAGTATCAGCATGTGTGTGTGTGTGTGTGTGTGTGTGTGTGTGTGTGTGTGTGTGAAAGGGGGAGGAATGGAGGAAAATTTTAAAAATAGCTGTTTTAAGTTTGGAAGAACCATAAGCTGAACTGTCTTTGAGTAGCTTGCCTCCCTAAGAAAGAGCTTTGGGAGTTAGCCCAAGAAGCAAAAGATTGTATGTTGAAAACACTGGGTTTCTCTTACTAACATCTGACCTTAGGGAAGTCACAGTTTTTCCAAGCTCCATTTTTAGCTTGGTGAGGTTTATAATACCTGAGAAAATAAATGATCTGACCAAGCTCAGTCTTCTAGGAGTCATGTAAGTATAAATGACTAGATAGCTGAGAAAAGCACTTTGCAAATATACATGATAAATCATACTTCCGGAAGCAAGTGCTCGATTAAAAGAGCATTTTCTTGAAAGGGTGATTCTGATGCAAGACAGATGATTTCAGGATGATCTTTTATTTAAGAAAAAGGAACTTGACAGAGCAGAGTGAAATGATAAACTCAGTTACTAGACATCATTGGGTTTTTGCAGTACATAGGTAGAAAGGGGATTGTTGCCTTAGGGAAACATGTACACACACACTCTCATGCACACACACACACGCACACACACACAATTTTCCTCCTTTACATTGGGACAGTAGAAATAGAAATTTGAAATGTGTATTTTAAAGTACTTGGAGTCAGGAAGACCAGAATTAAAATTTTACTTTAGTTATTTTTCAGTCATATAACCCTGGATAAGTCATTTAATATCTTTCAGACTCAATTTTTTCACCAGTGAAATGGGGAATAATACTCACTGTCTACAGTTGTGATGAGGATCAAATGAGCTACCTTGTAAATCACTCTGCAAATGTCAAAAAGCACTATTAAATGCTAGCTCTCTTTGGAACCAGCTCATGTAGGGTAAAGATTCAGGATAGTTATTGACTTTTGAGTAGAACTAAGTTAAGGAGTGATAATAATTGTAATATTTAAATGATCTGGGTGAATTTTCCTCTTGATTCCAATTACTGAGCCTTGAAACCTATCCATAAATTGTATTATGATACTGGAACCATTGTACTTGAGAATAAGGAAGAGCTTCAATTTTTCTGATTTAAGAGATGACAACAGCCTGCCTTTTACGGTACTCTTTATAATCTCACACTATTTCACCTGTAATAGAGCCCTTATTTTTTCCAGGCTAATATTTCCTGATTAAGAATTAAGTAGCTTTACAGCTCAGATACAGGGGTTGTTAGCAAGGCTGATTTAATTTGCCAGTTTTATAAATAACTGTTTGGGGTCTCACCACTTTCTCCCATCCCCTTTATGTTCTACCCCTATAACCTAACTCATCAAATGATATTTGATTCCCCCCTGCATGTAGAAAGAGTTATCCTACTCAGACTAAGAGCTATAATGTTTTTATGTTTCCAACACCAGTTAAAAGCTTGAAGAAAGCCCAGGACTATTATTGCTGCATTTCTCTTGGCTTAGGATAGAGATAATGAGCCAGCTCCTGCTGCCCTCTCCCATGCATAATGCCTATTGATGTCAATGAGAGCTTCATGGAGTGTGAGAGCTGTTGAATCAGATGTATCATCTTAAAAACACTAAGGACAAAGGAACATTTTTTTACTGGGAAAAAATAATCTGTGTGGTCCCAAACTTCTGGATGCTTCCATTACAAAATAATTTTCCTGGTGCGGAATGGTTGCCAAGCTCTTCTGCCCTATTTTCTGCCCTACCAAGGTGAAATTTTTATGAGGAAAGGATAAAATTCGGTTTCTGTTGGAATGGTTAGGTTTTCAAGGTCACTATTGAGCCAAAGTATGATGTATGATGAAGAAATGATTGCAACATGTCCAGAAGATCAGTTATTCTTGAGAATTTTGAAAAAAAAGCTATAGAAAAAAGCTGTTCTCTCCTCTTTCTCTCCTTTCCCTCTTCTCTCCCCTTTCCCCTGTATTCCTTCCCCCTTTCCTTCCTTTTTCATTTTTTCTTCCTTCTTCCTGTTCTTTGCCAAAAAAAAATATTGCCATGAATGAAATTGGCTGGAGGTGAATAGCCTGGGAATGAATAATTAAAGCTATGAGAGTCAATTCATGAATTTGTTGCATGTGAAGTTAGTTCATTTAGAGCAAATGTCAAAGGCAGGACCAGATTGGAAGAAAGGCTGAAGATGAAAGGAAAACCCTAACTAGGATACAGCAGTTTAAAAAAAACTTGGAAAAAAAACGCAGAAAAATGAGAAATGTAGAAAAAGAAATGCATTAACTCTGTCACAGTTTCTTAGAGAAGTTTGACACAAAACAGTTGCCATAATGAGGAGGTGGGAGAAGTGCAGAAACAATATTAACCAGCATGCATTTGAACTCCTTGCCAAATTGAAGTTGTCAAAAACAGCAGATGTGTAGAACAAGCTTGTTTTAGTCATTACTGAGATTGTGGAATATTACAAGTGGTATCGTCTCACTAAATGGGAAAATGAAGTAGAGCAGAAAATTATGACAGAGATCTGTGGCACAAGGTTCACCTAAGCCAGATATTGGCTAGATATGAATATAGAATGGGCTAGACATTAATATAAAGTGGAATAGATTTGCTAATTTTGCGGGGGAACCAACTTTTCTTAGAAGCATTAGAAGGATCTACTAGATTTTGATGATATTAGTACATCATTACTTGTTATACTTAAGGAAATAGAAAGTATACTTTAGAAAATTGTCAGGAAAAGCAGCCACAAATAACCAATAGCAGAAATCTTTAATAGAGCAGCACATCTTTAAAAGCTCTCAAGGATTGAGTTTGAAAGCATTCTGGTTCCAAAAAAAGATTATTAACAAAAAGGCTGACTAGTAAGTCATCCTCAACTACTGCCCTAAACTACTACCTACTTTCTTACCTTGTAAAATCTTCATGATAATAAGCAATGATATGACATTCTGAGAGTATAGTTGACAAAGTTATGAGAAAGATTTTTCCATAGCCTGGTCACAGCAGACCATATTTTAAAATTTCCATAGTTGATTATGAAATGTAGAGGCTATAAGAACCCTGTTGTGTTTATTTTGTATTTGTATGAATTACAAAAGCATGATCCAGCAGAGCAAAATCATTTGCTCCTCTAAAACATGTTACCTACAATATTTTAAAATTGAACAAGTCTACAGTAGACTACATAGCTAACTTTGTTCAAAAATTTGCTAATGCAAAACTTAAGTTTTTTACTAAGAGACTTAAAACAGAGAAAATTATGTTCACCAGAAGTGCTAACTAGTGGCAAGGGGGCATATCCTATGTAGGCTTGAAATAAAAGAAAGCTAAGCTCTTGATGGTGATTTTCCCCAGATAGTCCTGGTTGTAACATGATAATGTTAATTGCCTTGATTCCCAGAATATTACGGGATTCCTCAAGGAGATCTTGGTTAATCAAAAGAAATTGTCCTAACTATCCACAGTAGTAGACCCACAGAGCCAGAAATATCTGGATTCTAGTCGCATATCTGATGCATATTGATTGGCTATGCTTGAAAAAATCAGTGCTCGAGATGCTATGTTCGAAAATGTGATTCCATACAGGTTCTCATAATTGAATGTGGAGGTTGTGAAATTATTAATTATTATCACTAAATATTTGATTTGTACACCTATTTTCATATACCTATATATCTGGGATTACATAAAAATTTCTTGGGGGAAAAAGTTAAGAAACCCTGCTGTAGGCTAATCTCTAAGACTATAGTGTATTGTACAGGTCGTTACAGCAGTGCAATCACAGATTTAGGATTTATACTCTAGATTAGCCACAATAAAGAAAAAAAGAAACAGCAAAGCAAAGTAAAAATACCTATTGCTTGTATTATGGCATGCAATTGAAAAAGAGATCTATTGATTCCATTTAGTAGTGCATATGTCTTGGCCAAGAACTGCTGGTAGAAAATAAGTTGGACTACACAGCTTAAAAGGAAGAGAAGATTAGGTTGAATTTCATTTGGAAAACTGCACTGTATTTAATTTAAATATCTTAAAGACTGATCTTTTTAATACCATTTGTTCTTCTGGTGATTAAACAATGAAATGTGCATTCAGAAAGATCAAAATTGTAAATGACTCCACAAAGAGATACACAGAATGGAATGAAAGACTGAAAGAAGCAGAGGGAAGTCTCTACAATTTTAGATCTGGATTTTCTGGAACATATAAGGGAAACCAGGGGCAGAATTGCCTAGGATGTAATGATATGGATGATCAATGGGAAGACCTAAAAGAATAAAGCACAAGAAATATTAAAATCAGTCCTTGGTTCCTTTTCTGTGTTGGCTGTCACTGAGGAGCGCTCCCCAAATATCTCTTTAAAAAAATCCAAGACCAGAACAAAAGTAAAACTGAGTCTATGTAGAGGTAAACTATTTTTTGAAAATTGATCAAAATGCAGGTCACTGTTGTGGTAACCATTTTATGGATGATGAAACTGATCTTAACAAAGGTTAAATGACATTTCAAAAGTCACACCATGAATAAAAGGCACAACCTGGATGAGACTTCTGATTCCTGAATTCCCATCTGTTGTGAAACCTTCTGTGGCTCGTAATTAACTGATCTTTCTGTGCATGTGAAGTCTTCATGTACTTCTTCTATCAAATGATCTCCAAAATCTAATTACATTCCCTACTTTTCATAAATATAATTGGTGTTCTACAGTTTGATGTCAGGGGATATTTTTCTATCAATTACTTGTAATTTTTCTTCTTTGCTCCCTAAAGCTCTTTTTTCCCCTAAGAACAAGGTCAAAAGAATCCTTATCATTTGAACAGGATAAAGAAATTTCCCTAAATATCAGAGTTTCAGGTATAGTTTTGAAAATTCATTAATGAAATGTAACAAAAGATTTCATGAGTTCAGCTCAGCCCCCAGCAATCCATCAGGAGATTATTCATCTTTCTCTTCCCCTTTCTCCCCTATTTTGGAACTAAATGAAATTGTGGGACACTGAACTAGAAATCCTGTATTTATTCCATGGTTTATCATTGCAAGGTCCTAATCAGTGGAACACCTGATTAATTTATCATTCTCCTATGTTGGGATGGAGAAATTATCAGCTACTGTTTTCTTTATCCTTATGATTCAGAGTCAATATCTCCCAAGACTCCACACTCTCATTTCCCCTAGCTTTTCTCTTATTCCTATCAACCTTGACCCTACCGTTTCACAATCCATATCATCTTGGGCTCTGCTGTTTCATTTCTACCTAATAAATCCATCCACAAACATCTAAGTGTCTACTATGTCCCACCCTGTGCTGTTAGACTCTGACAATGCAAAGACAGAACTGAAAATAATCCCTTCCTTCAAAACTTGGTTTACATTATAATGGGTTAAACAAACTGTAAATACATAATTAAATTAAGAATATAAAGTGAAGTGGAAACATTTGTCTTGAGCACCAGTGGCTGGAGTTAGGGAAGGGAGTCCAGGAAAGACGACATAGAAAAAGTAATAAGTATCTGAACCTAGATTTGAAGGAATATTGAAATTCCAAGAGAATGATGTAGCTGAGAGTGCATTTCAAATTTTGGGGCTAGTCTGTGCAAAGACAGAGAGACTTTCTTTTGCTTTTACCTTGAACTGACTAAAGAGTTTTATGAGCTGGCAAGGGGATGTCCTCTCCTTTTACAACTGTTTTCACGTCAACAGTAATGTCTTGCAGCGGACACTCATGACATCGTCCAGTGGGTCGGGGTCCAGCTGGAGGCTTCATACATACTTAGGGTTGAACTGGAAAAGACCTCAGAGGCTAAGTGGTCCTACCCTATTATTTTAAGATGAGGTAACTATGTAGAGTTGAGCCAAATCATGTAGAAGAGTTAGTTTCCCACCAGAAAATAGGATCCTTCTTAGTAAATTACAAGTCCCTACAGGGGCAGAACTCCGGCTGTCCTTTAGGTTTTTGTTCTTTTTGAAAATATATAGCTGTACAAGAGGCTAGAATTTGAGATGACTCCCAAATCTATATTCTACCCTTAGTTTTCTGTCACGCTCTAGTCATGTTACCATTCTTTTCCTGGTGGAATATCCACTTTGATGTCTCAAAAGAGTGTGAAATAGAACAGGTCTCAAATAGAATTGAGTGTATTTTCTTCAAATCTACTTGGTTCTCCAAACTTCCCTTGTTATTATTGGAGACACTATCATTACTCAGTTTAGGAACCTTAAAGTTATCTTTGATTTCTCCTCCCTCAAACACTCATATCCATCATTTGGCAAACTGTTAATTTTACTTTCACATTAAATGTTAAATTTGTTCCCTCCTCTCTACTCACCCAGCCACCATTCTAGTACAGATCACCATTATCTTTATCCTGGACTATCATAATAGCTTTCTAATTATTCTTTTTCATTTTTCTTTCCTCATCAACCATCATTCATATAACTGCCAAACTGATATTCTTCAAGGACAGGTCTGTCCAGGACACTCTCCCTGGTTTAATATTTCCAATGGCTTCCTATTGTCATTTGAATAAAATGCAAAAATTCTATTACTGGTATGGAAAGCCTGGTGTCCACAAACCTTTCCAGTGTTATTTCATATTTCTCCCAGGCACACATTTGGTCTAACTATACTAGACCAGCAGCTTTTCTTTATATATAATATTCTTTCTATTTCCTCCATGTTTCTCTACAAGTATGGCTATGAATGCCCTCTCTCCTTACATCTAGTTTCTTCCTTTACAGTTTAATTCTGGTGCTACTTAATACCAAAATCCTTTTTCTTAGCTTACCAGTGATTAGAATTCTCTCCTTTCTATATTCTTTTTTATTTACTTTGTTTATGGGTTGTATTCTGTTCATTACCATGCATGTTGTATCACCTGGTAGGATATAAGCTAGTTGACGTCATCAGCACAATGTATTGGGGAAGCTTAAGAAATAGTGAATTGAATTATTTAATTCATTTGCATGAAATTTGATTTCTTCTTCTATCAATCATCCTATTTCCTAGTACTTGTTTCGACATTAGTTCATGGTACAACAACTCCTATCGAAGCCACCATTGACTTCCCCCAGCTTACAGTTGCCTGCTTAGAAAGTGTTTATGAAATGGCAGTTAATAAAAACCATTTCTGATGAGATGGAGTGTCCCCTGGCCTGGGCATCTGCTCTGCCGTTGCATCCTAACCCAACTCTACAACTTGAAGACCCCAGTGCTATCATTTGAAAGCATTTTTCTAAGGGAACATGAAGCCTTACTACTGACCCTGTCACTGACTCCTAGGTCTTACCATCTGTGAAGTGGTTGGACTTTTTTTTCTATGTAGTTTCCTTTACATAAAGGGTGGACTTCTTGAGAATAAATACTGTTGCTAGTACTTGTATAGTGCTTGGCACAGTAAGTACTTAATAAAAGGCTCTCTTAATCATTTATTCATTTCATTCCTATATCGTGATATTAATCTAGCAGGGAGATCCACGGCAAAGGAGATGGATAAAAGTTCTCCATCATGCTTCCAAGTTTATATTCTCATTTCTTGTCTTATTCCTCATCTCCAATCTGGAATATTTTCTGGATATTTCTATAGAGTTGTCTTGCAATTCAGTGCATTTAAAACAGTTCAGTTTCTTTCCTGAAAACTAAATTATTTTTTATGATGATATCACTTATTGTAGTTTTCCAAACATGGGGTCTTGGAGCCATATTTAATTCCTACCTCTCCTTTATTCACCCTACCTAATTAATCACTGGGTTTTGCTGATGTCTTTTTCAATAATGTCTTCTTCTCCATTCCCATTGCTATTCTTTCCCCCCAAAATTTCCCCTTTCTCTCACATGGCCTGACTAGTTAAATTATCCTTTCAAATGTAATATCATGAATGGCAATGACATTTTTTCTCAAGAGTTTAAAGCTCAAAGTTCATTTTGATGAACTCTGAATTGTTTCCCCTGAAATAATTTTAAGGAAAAATTTTCCTCATATTTATGGAAATATGTAGTTCTCCATTATGTGTACATTGCCTGCTCAAATGATGAATCTGTAAACTGAGAAGTAGGATAAGTTTGATAACTTTGTCTCTTTCACAAGGGAGATACTAAGATGTTATGAGCCATTTGGTAATTTGAAAGACAGTTTAAACTTTACTTCTATTAGTGTATTGTGATAAAAGGGAGAATATAAATTGCTTGCTGAACCTTTTAAGTGGGTTTGCTTTACAGCTGAAATAATCTTCCTCTGTGTAAAAGCCACTATTTAGACTCCTGTGGTGTTACCATTTCACTCCCTTGGAGAAGATAACATGGTAGGTTGAGTCATCTGAAGGAAATTGGCTGGGATTATTTTTTCAATGACAGCTATTGTTGGCGTTCTGTAGCACATTCTGAGAGGCTGATGAGCATTATATATGCAGCAGGAACACTTTCTCTAAGCAGAAATTAAAAACTTAAGTCATTAATAAGGTCTACCAACAGTATTAAAATAAAGCCTTCATTCAGTTCTTTATTTCTGAATTCTGTTGTCTGCTTAAGTTATCACATTTATCTCAGCAGTTAATAGCTCTGAAAGACACAATTTCTATATGTTTTTCATTTAACTTTGGATAATGCATCTTCATTGATAGGAAGCAAGAAAGGTTAGATGGGCCATAAATCATTCCTTTGCTATATTTTATTCACCCCATGATACCACTTAATTGTTTCTTAAATGACCTTATTATATTTGTGCAACACTATATCATTGACTTACTATGCCTTATAAAATTAAACTGAAATTTGAGGGTTTGCTATTCATTCATTTCTGTGTATAAATTATTGAAATTATCTAGTATAAACCATTCTCCTTGAAAGTGCACATCGTAGCTTGTGTGCCAAGAAACTATGGAGGGAAAAGTTAGTGTGGGGAAATGAAAAGAGTGCTAGATTTAGAGTTAGAGAAGATGGGTTCAAGTCTTTAAGGTCTGTAATCTTGGTCTAGTCACTTGTTTTTGTGAGCTCCAGTTCCTCATCTCTACACTGAAATTTCTACCAGCAGAATGGCTTTAAAACTGCAGTTTTAAATAATTCCCTACATTATAGCTCTCTTTCATGTTGGGCTGATGATTTCTCATTTGAAATTTTTGTTGTTCTTGGCTATTACAAATCTTTTTGGCCACAAGGTTACCACTAAGAGAATGAAGGATTAAGTGAATACATGAATCAAGAAGAAAGTCAGGTATCTTTCAATGGTGTGTCTGTACCATTAATAATGCAATATATTGATCTCAAGGCATGTTTTTTTTGTAAAATTTTCTTAAGTATTTTTCCAAATACATGCAAAGACAGTATCAACATTCACCTTTGCAAAACCTTATGTTTCAAATCTTTTTCTCTACCTCCCCCCTCTACTCTCCTCAAGAGAGCAGGTAATCTGATATAGGTAAAACATATGCAATTCTTATAAACATATTTCCATATTTGTCATGCTGTGCAAGAAAAATCAGATCAAAAGGGGAAAAAAGCACAAGATTAAAAAATAAGCAAAGTATAAAAAAAGGGGAAAGCACTATGCTTTTATCCACATTTAATCTCCATCGTTCTCCCTCTGGATGCTGATGGCACGTTCAATCTCAAGTCTATTGGAATCCTCAGGGCACGTTTCAAGAGTAAGTAACGTATGATAACATTAACTGGGCCAACTTGGGGCCAAATGAACTAGGTTAAATCATATCTTTGCTGAATTTCCACCTGCTATGATAATCTGTTTTCCCCTTAATATTAAAGACTGGTTTTATAACCATCTATCACTGCAGCATGTGAGTGGTGGATGTGATTTGGAGTGTTGATCTCTTGAGGGCTTTGATATCATGTAATGAAGGTAGCTGATAGGACTTAGTTCAAAACCTGTGGTGTTAGGTGAGGTACCTGATGCTCTAGGGAAGTCCTTGGAATCCAGATTGAGGGGTAGTAGAGTACATTGCCAGACTAACAAGGGTCAGGAGCAATGGAGTCTAATTTTTCTAAGAATGAACATGGGTGAAGATAAAATCAGACTATGATTTGGAAAGCAGATCTGAAGAGTCAATGTGTATATGCTCATAGACCACTGGTAATATTGTGAGCAAAAAAAATTGATTTATCATGCTTGGTTATATACCATTTCCTTTCAATAGTCTTCAGGTCTGACTGGATTCCTATGCACAACAGATTGGAAACAGTGCAAAATGGGAGTTTGTTTTTACATGATGTTCTGAGAAGTAGCAAAAGAGGCAAGATCAATAGTAGTATCTTTACTAGTAATTACTGTCTTATCCAGATGTTGTTGGGCCCAGATGTCATGGTAGTATCATTGTAATCAGTCTTCATAATGATGACCCTAAAATAAATGGCAATATTATAGTACCTTCAAGTTTATATTTTATCTATATAGTCTTATTAGGTTCATAGCAACAAAGCTATGAACAAGTGCTACAGAAATTATTTCGATTTTAAAAAGTGGAGAATCAGATTCATTGACTTTTCCATGCTCACAGAGCAATGTCAGAGGCAGGATTTAAAATCAGATTTATACTGTCTAGCTTATCACCATACTGCCATAGCATTCAAACCTTTTTCTTAATGGAAGTTCTCTTCCCCTGCCTTATCACATCCTCCTTCTTTTCTTCATTTCCCCCCTCCCTTTTACTTTTCTTTTCCTCCTTTTCTTTCTCTTCCTTTTTTTCTTCTTCTTCCGCTTCTTTATTCCCTCCTCCTCCCCCTGCTAAGTTACTTTGTTATGGTTCTAGAACCAGTATGTATTACAGGCAGGCTACAGAGAAAATCTGAGTTCCAGAATCTTTACAGTGTTTAGAAAACTTTGGGCTCCAGACATTCTATCATTAGATCTTGAGAACATTGGCATCAGAGTTTCATAAAATGCAGTTGTTTAATTGCTATTGCTCCCAGTATCACAAGGAGTTATGTGAGTTCAAAAACAATATAGTGACCAGAGCCAAAAAATATATGCAGCACACCAAACTGTGCACTTAAGACACAAAATATTTTTGAACAATATGCATTACCTTATCTTAATTGAATAGCTTTGTCCCACCTCCAGTGGGCAGAAAACCAGGCAACAGAATGATGGCAGAATCTAACACATATTCATTTGCTTAGCTTTAACTTGCAAAGCTTTGAAAATTGGATTGTGTAAAAAATAAAAATAAAAGCCTGTCCCTTGCCCTCCACAGATGGCAATTTACTACATTCTTTCTGAAGGGAAAATACTCTTTTTCTCTTCCTTAAAATGCCTGACTGCTGTGGAGATTTGTATATATAACTAAAAAGGATAATAACCTTTGGTTTGTTTCTTTTTATTAAGGTTTCTTCTACTCATGGATGCAATAGAAAAGGGTCATAGTGATGTCTTGGTGAGCTGTGTGTATGAGAGAGAGAGAGAGAGAGAGAGAGAGAGAGAGAGAGAGAGAGAGAGGAAGAGATGGACAGAAAGAGGGAGGCAGAAACAGAAAGAGAAATAAAGAAGAATGAGGGAGAGATGGAGGAGAGAGAGGGGTAAAAGAGAGGATAAATTAAAGGGGGAGAGGGAGAGAGAAGGAGAGGAGAGGAGAAAGGGAGTATCATAGAGCAGCACATTTATGTTGAAAAGAAGTGAGGGGGGAAAGTCAGTTAGTTTACATCTTCAATAATTGCTCATATTTAGAAACCACTTATTTAAAACAATTTCATATGGTAATTATTGTAAATATTGTTATCCTCATTTTACAGACAGAGAAACTTCAGCTCAGAGAGGTTGAGTGATACATCTATAGTCACATAGTTCTGAAATGATGAAGTCCTGTGTTACCCAAACTCAGGATTTCCATTCCAAGTGCAGTTATCCTTCCACCATCACATAACATAGAAGCAGAGTCTTTAGTGAGTTGGAGCTTGATTTGAAGGTCTAGAGGAGCTATTGCTAGCACTTGGGCAAGAGCCAGTCTAAGATCAATGCTGACGCAGCAGTGGAATAAGGAGGACTTGAGGAAATCCTGCTGTTGCCATAATAAATGCCTGTCTTGAATGAGAAAGCTGCAAGAGACAAACCCCTGAATTTCCCACTATTACCCTTGGGGGGGCTTTTGCCTTAGTAGAAGTCTGCTATTTTTGTCTCACCAAAATCATTGTTGCTGCAAGTTCTTTTTTCCACCCACAATTCTTTGTTCTATGTATTTTCTGTTCCCAAGAACAACCCTGGCTGGCTGCCTGCTTTTTCTTAGAAGGAATTGTCCAGTTCCATCCTCCCTTCTTACATCTCTGCTGGTTGGGATTCCTGGTTTGTTTCCTGTTGCTAGACTGCCCTATTCTTGGATTTCCTGGGAAAGATTTAGCTTTCTACAATGTGCCTAACTCAGTCCATTGAGCATACAAGATTCACATTCTTGTATATGGCCATTGTGTCAAGCAATGGAGCTCCCTACCATCAAGATGCCATAGTGGACTCTCTCTGTCTGTCCTGAAACTCAATTGTAATAAGATGATTCACTCTACAACTCCAATGATGGATTTAATTTGCCTTCCTTTTGCTTCTAAACTAACTGGACAAATGAGAGGTTTTACATTGCATCCTTTAAAACACCTCTGGGCTACATATAGAAATGAGAAGGAGACTGTCCTTTTCCCTAGGGAGCCTTTAAGTGCATGGGATCAAATATTTGATAACATGAAGCTTGATGGATCATCATAGTAACTTGGGGAAACTACCCGGTACCTAGCAAAAGTTATTTTTTTATAAGTGACTAAGTTTACTGCAAGTGATGAACTCTATGGCCAGCAAGCTAAGATGAATGTCCTTTCTGTGATCTACCTTATGTTCTCCTGTTCTTTATTATGATGAGCACACTTTGGTTCCGAATTACAACCTCTAATCTCTTACCTATCGCTGCAGAAGGTATAGATTATCAGATAGAATATTTGCTACCAAAGATCATTGATTCCTCGAGGTTCCACTAGACTGAACTTGTTAAGGATGTGTGAAAAGTCATGATGTAATAGTTGGGAGGTTGCCTAATAGGTTCTTACAATGAGGAGAGCAAAAGTTTCAAGAGTTAGTTTCTTGGAAGGCAAAAAGGATCATTTGTACATTCTCCACAAGGAGGAAGTAAGCTCTTGGAAGGCAAGATTGCTTTCACACTGTTGGTTTTGTATCATTGCTATCCAGCATAGTATTTTGAACATAAGGCTTAATAAGTATTGGTTGAGCCACATTGACTCTTTCTCTGAATTTGGTAGAAATCTTATATAAAAATGATTTTTTACCATATCATGGCCTCTAGTATGAGGGAGGAATACTATGTGGTATCATGGAAGTAGAGGAAATAAGGGGCATTTTAGAAAAGGCTGCTGTCTTAGGAGGAAAAGCCATATGAGCCAAATTACAACCAACCACCACTTATAGAGTTTTTATCTTGACAGAAGATGCTCATTCTCTCATTTTGGGACTAAAATTTTGAATTCTGCTCCTGCCTGCAACTTTTTTCTTTTTGGTTCAGCAGGGGATGACTCCCAGGTTGACTTCAAAGCATAACTAATGTGCTGTTTTTGACCATTCCTTAGATAATCTCTCTTCATTAAGTGTGTTCCTTGTGGCTTTATTTATTGCCATTAATTGTGTTTTCCCCCAAGTGTTTATTTAATAGTATTTTATTTTTCCAAATATATCCAAAGATAACTTTCAACATTCACCTTTGCAAAATCTTTTCTTCCAAATTTTTCTCTCTCTGCTCAGCTCTCTTCTCCCCAAGATAGCAAGAAATCTCATATAGAAAGAAAAAAAAAAACATTCAAGCATATATACAACAACAAAAAGGTGAAGATACTATGTTATTTGGTCCCCGTAGTCTCTCTCTGGGTGCAGATGGCTCTCTCCATCACAAGTCTATTAGAATTGCCTTGAATCACCTCATTGTTGAAAAGAGCCAAGTCTATCACAGTGGATCATCATGCAATCTTGTTGCTGTGTACAATGTTCTCTTGATTCTACTCACTTGACTTATCAACAGCTCATGGAAGTTTGTCCAGGTTTTTCTGAAATCAGACTGCTCGTTTCTTACAGAACAATAATATTACTTCACATTAATTTACCATATCTTAATCAGCCATTCTCCAACTGAAGCGCATCCAATCAATTTTCAGTTCCTTGCCACTAGAAAAAGGGCTTATTGCCATTAATGGTAAACATTCACGTGCCTCATCCTCACTTTGTACTAACAATTCACCTTTGGAAAGTGATGTTCATTGCTTTATTATTTCTTAGGTGCATATCATGTGAATATACTAATAATGCTAAATGTAAAAAAGCTTAGAAGACAGCTGGTACAAGAAAATATATTATTCATCCCAGGCTCTAAGGACTTGTGGGTGCTAATTTTCATTTTTATCCATGAGACAGATAATGCAGAAGGGGGGATTAAAGGTGTCTTTTCCTCATCCTCATGTCTGAATTCATGCCTCACCCAGGAAGAAGGGAAGAATTAGAATTGTTATTGTCATTTCACTATTTTCTGGACTGAGAGCTTGTTTGTTCTGCAACCACTGTTGACATTTCTAGCAACTGCTTTATATCATCTGATAAAGAATTATGATTTTGGAAAGCAGAGCTTAATTCCCCAGAGAACATATGGCAGCTAATAGTGGTATTTGGTATTATAATCAGGTTTATTTTCTCACTTCAGGGATTTATGATTCCATCATTGATACCTGCCAAGGTTGGCTACCTTCTCTTTGTGATTTGGGAGATAGGTTTTGGGAATTTCTGAAAAAAAAATCACCATCAGAAAGCCACCCTTTGTAGTAATGAAACTCTCTGACCTTCAGAATGCTGTGGGCTTTGGATAACATTGCTGGGGCTATTGCTTTGGGTAAGAACTCGAGATTTCCCAGCTAGTTGGGACCTTCAAGAAATCAGTCACATCTATGAGACATTGTATTAATACTTTAACCCATAATTACATTAGTGAATTATTGGGAAATGATGAAAAAAAAAACCTTGTGCAAACCTAGGGGTCTTCTGGGGATAATTTGGATGATAAATGTTCTAGAGTGTTAAATCAAGTTCCAGAAATATCTTTTGTTTTTCAAATCTGAGTCTTTTGGGGACATGCCAGTGATATACTTTTATGGAAGCTCAGTTTTTAGATTTTTGGCACAACTAGCCAATGTCATATCCAGAAATGATAATTCCCATTTCCCCCTCAAATTGTGGTATATTGGATAGAACTTTAGACTTGTAGAGTTATTCTAGGTCTGAATCTACCTCAGATACTTACTTACTAGCTATATACTCAAAGGCAAGCACATTAATCTATCAAAGCTTCAGTTTCCTTGAGTAGATGCCCATCAATTGGAGAATGGCTGAATAAGTTATGGTATATGAATGTTATGGAATATTATTGTTCTGTAAGAAACGACCAGCAGGATGATTTCAGAGAGGCCTGGAGAGACTTGCATGAGCTGATGCTGAGTGAAATCAGCAGAACCAGGAGATCATTATACACAGCAACAAGAAGACTATACAATGATCAAATCTGATGGACATGGTTCTCTTCAACAATATGATTCAAACCAGTTCCAATTGTTCAGTGAAGAAGAAAGCCATATACACGCAGGAAGAGACCTGTCGGAACTGAATGCGGACCACAATATAGCATTTTCACTTTTTTTGTTGGTTTTTGCTTGCGTTTTATTTTCTTCATCCTTTTCTTTTCTGGTTTGATTTGATTTTTCTTCTACAGCAAGATAATTACAGAAATATGTATGCATATGTTGGATTTAGCATATATTTCTCCCATGTTTAATATATATTGGACTACTTGCTAGACAGGGGGTGAGAGAAGAGGGGGAAAACATTAGCAAGGGCTAATGTTGCAGAATTATCTATGCATATGTTTTGAAAAACAAAAAGTTTAAATTAAAAAAAAAGCTTCTGTTTCCTTTTCTGGAAAATAGAGTAAGGACAAAGTATCTCACAAGACTATTATGAGAAAAGTGCTCTGTAGAACTTAAAATCATATAACTATGAATACTTACTATGTTTCATTCACACTCTTATAGATATTCTTCTAGTCTTTACTGGATTTGAATTTCATGTGTTATGATGGAAAAAATAGCACACCTGTACTCAATAAGACTGGATTCAGGTTTTAGAGTTCAGGGTACAAGTCTTTCCCTTATACTATTTAACTCTATTATTGTGAACTTTCTTTTGCCTTTTCTCAGTCTCACTTTCCTCATCTATTAAATGGGCGCACTAAATTATCTCAGAGGATTGTTGGGAGGACATTTGTAAAGCATTACATCAGTATTATTTTAAGATGTAAAGTGGGTATTTTGCCACAATTTTGATAAATTTCAATCTCTTCCTCTTTGAGGAAATCTCAGTGCATCTATTGCAGCTAGATATGGGTTTCCTTTTAATTGCACTTTTATTGTAAACTTAATATACCAAACACAAACATTTATTTGTTAAAATGATAAGAAAGAAGATTGTATGAAAAACCATCTTTCTGAAATGTCACTTCCATCTTCACTCTTCTGCACTAAATCCTTCAAAAGTTCTCATTTGCTTACAAGCTAATACTTACAAGCTTATGTTACTCCAAGTCCTACACAATCTAAACCCAGTTTACCATTCTAACCTAATTCCCATTCCTTATGATTATAGGTCCTCTCCAACACATCAGTTAAACTAGTTGTTGTCTTAATTGTTCCCACTAGATTTTAAATATTCCATGGGGCAAGAACTGTGATTTGTAAATTTTTTGCACTCATAGTATTTAACACACAAACATTTAGCAGATAGGGTTAGAGCTGATTGACATAAATAACTATTAGGAGGGAAAATTCTCTTTATTAGTGCAGGTTGGCTGTTTCTCTGCAATTTTTTGTGTCTTTATAAGTATTAATGATCTACAAAATTCTTGTTTGCAAACCAGATCAAAAGACAGGATTTGGAAAAGATTTAGCAAAATATAATAAAGCATGGATAATATTACATTTTAGAACTATGTCAATGTGTGGCCTGCCAGTATCCTTATGTTTCTATTTGCATTTGATACCACTGGCCTAGAGAATAAGAGGTTAAATATCTTGCTTAGAGTCATACAGCCTGTATGTGTCAGAGATGGGACTGGAGCCCAGTCTTCCTGGGTCTAAGCTGGCTTTCTGTCCATTATGCCAGTTATTGAATTATGATTCCCCCTCATGTCTTAGTCTATGGGATGTACATTATCTGCATGAATACACATATTTAGTTGAGAAAGGTTTCTTTGTCTATTAGTTAGCTTTGAAGTCAAAAGAGGGACTCATGGGAAGAAAACAGAGATTCATGGAAACTATTAATGACCAGTCTGATCAATTTTCTTGGATGTTTTAAATACATTTTTAAAGCATCTTCACAGAGCTGTCATGAAATAGATCCCAAAGAGTGATCATTTAGGAAGGGTCAGAGGAAAGAATAAAAGAGTGACACTGGTTGGTGACTCTTTGCTGAAGGCTACTGAAGTAACTCTTTGTTGACCTGACATTAGCACTAGAGAGGTCTGATGTCTGCCTGGGGCAAGTGGTTAGTAGGAAACAGAAAGCCTCCCATGATTTGTCAAGCCTGATGACTACTATCCATTTCTGGTGATTCCTGGGGGCACACATGATATTGCCGGAAGGAATCTACAAAATATCGCAAAGGATTATGAAATCCTAGCCAAGACTCTAGGGACACAGGATGTATTTTCATCATTGTAACTGCAGCCACAGGTTTCAGAATAAAAAGACAGGACTGAAAAAAAAGGGATTTCTGGACTATGATCTCTTGTCCAAAGATAGAGTTTACCTAACAGCAACTTATGAAAAGGTACATTTCCTGGTGTTTTAAAAGTCTAATCAAATAGACTTTAAACTGAGAAGGAAATGGGAGGTAGGAAACTACCTATGGATATCTGTCTACCAAGCTAAATATCATGAAGAATAATTCTGATGTAAGATTGCAGGAGAGACAGTAATTCATAGTAAATCATAGGAGACCAACATCAAAAAAAGAAGTCAGCAATAAAATTCATACTCCCAAATGTATAAGCACCAATTCATAAAATATAGGTAGCAAACAAGAAGAGCTGGAAACCTCAATGCCATGAGGTAGACTTAATCATATAGGAATCACTGAGAATTGATAAGATGATTCCCACAGCTTCTGTAAAACTTTCCTTGGGTATACCTTTGAAAAGGAAATAATAGATAAGGGGAGGGGGAGCTATTAAGATAAATACTCATATGGGAAAATCTAGGAAGTAAAATGGGGAAATTTGGATTGTCTAGTACTTTTCAAATGTCTACAATGTGCCAGGTATTCTTCTATGTTGGATATACAAAATTAAATGTAAAAAAAACAAAATAGCATATGTCCTCAAGAAGTTCATAGTCTATTGGGAGAGTCAAAACATAAAGTTTTATATTTTACATATATCACAAATGTTATATACATATATTTGTTTCCATACACACAATGAATGTATGGGGATAGCAGTTGGGGCTTTTAAGAAAGGATACATGTGGGAGAAGGAGTTGCCCTGCACTTTGAGGAAAACTAGGACTTCTCTAAGGAAAATATAAAGAATTATCTTCTAGAAATGGGGAAAACATGTCAAGGCACAGATATGAAATACTGAGTATTGCTAAAAGAGCAGCAAAAAAGTTGATTTGATTGGATGGTAACATGTAAGAAGGAAAACAAGAAATAAGGGTACAAAGAGGGATTGGGAGCAGGTTGTAGATAGCTTTAAATATTGAAAACAGAGAATATTGTATTCAATGCTAAATATTGTGATTATACTTGTGCTTTAAAAATTCCATTTGGGGGGCGGGCAGCTAGATGGCACAGTGGATAGAACACCAGTCTGGAAGTCAGGAGGACCTGAGTTCAAATTCAGCCTCAGACACTTAATACTTCCTAGTTGTGTGCCCCTGGGCAAGTCATTTAACCTCAGTTGCTTCAGTAAAAAAAGAAAAAAAAAAGAGAATCACTTTATCAACTTTGTGGAATGCATTGATTCTGGGAGAAACCTGAAGTAGACATTAATTAGAAGGCTCTTGCAATAGTCCAAATGAGAGTGATGAGGTCCTGAAGTGGAGTAGTGGCTCTGCGGTAAGATGCAAAGACACACATGGTTGAATGTCATGGAAGTAGAATCCCTAGACCTCAGAAACTGAAGGATCATGTGGAATGGAGAATTAGGAATCCAAGATGAGCGATGTTATGAACTTGGGGAATTAAAAGATTGGTGGTCTTTTTGGCAAAGGGGACATTTGGAAAGAAGGTGTTTTTGTTTGTTTTTGTGAGGGAAGATAATAGTGAAAAAAGCCTAGTGGAGAATAAATAGAAGCAGATAGGCAAGTGACATTATTATTGTTTTCTAATATGGACTCTCTGGTCTTGATTCTCACCACCAAGGACAAACTGTCCAATAAACCAGAGATAATGGGAAACTCAAGGGGAAAGTAATCTCCCCTTCTTAGAACCCTTGATACAGGTGAGAGAAGCCCAGCATAGTATAGCATACACTTTTAGTTCTTGGAAAATAGACTTAGAATGAATCAGAGAGGGTTTAGGTTGCTTCCTATAGCCTAAATTTTTACAGAGAAAGTCAGTTCAGAAGGAATTGGAGTGCTAAAGGAATCCACAGTGAGGAAGAATGTTTAATATATTCATGCTCAAGTCACCTTAACACTTTCACTAGATTGGGAGGAATTGGGTCACAATAAAGAGCTGAGTCAAAAGACAGACAGTATCTAATATTTCTATAACTTTTTGTTTGGTTTTTAGTATTCCCTATAGTGTCTGTTCCCTGTCTGTGCTGGGTTCAAGGGGTGAATTAAATTATTAGTGATTTACAAAGAACAAAGCAGGGAGGACAAAACTGAATGCTATTATTGAAAGAAACAGGGAGATGGAATGAAGAGGCAGAGGCAAAGGACAGGCTAGTCATTCTTGAGTTGGAGTGGTAGAAGAGATTATGAAAATCTTTCTCAAGTGCCTCTTATGATATTGCCCTCTCAAATCTGGCTTTGAGAGGGCTGAATGAGTGTTTTGAGGACCTCTTATTGCTAATCATCTTGGTCTTAATGCTTTCATTGGGGAGATTTTTGATGCCTTTGAAGGAAAGATGTTTAGAAATCTGAATTTGGGCTCCCATCTGCCAGGGACCTTGCCTTGGTATTCTAATTTGCAGCAATGCAAATTGCACCTTAGCATCTTTGCTTCTGGACCTTCTCTCTTCTAAATTATCTTCACGTCTATGAAGACAAAAATACTTCTCCCACATGGCTTTACATTTTGCTGTAGAGTTCAGAGAATTCTCTTGTGCTGCATTCTCTTTCCCCCTATTTTCTAATTGGGAAACTTAAATCTTTTAAGTTGATTTCTCCTACCAGATTTTGGGAGAATCATGTATAGTTTATTAAGATGCAAAGAGCAGGATTCAAGAATTTTCTTTAAAAACACTCCCTCACTCCTATGTTTATTTTATTTTTTCAATTCATTTTTAAAAAATAAAGATAAAACAAACATACAGCATGAGATATGCATATATAAGCTTAAAACAAAAACAACAGATGAGTTGAAGGGCTAAGGAAATATTTATGAATTTTCATTAAATATAATTTTACTATCTCATCTTTCAAATTTTCAACTTTGGACTTTTCAAAGACAAAAA
Organism: Myrmecobius fasciatus; assembly: GCA_023553655.1. Taxonomy (NCBI): domain Eukaryota; kingdom Metazoa; phylum Chordata; class Mammalia; order Dasyuromorphia; family Myrmecobiidae; genus Myrmecobius; species Myrmecobius fasciatus. The sequence goes on from JAJPUD010001569.1 coordinate 226,857, forward strand.
TATATATTTTTTCCTTTTTACTCCCTATTAAAAAAGAAAACTCTGGTAATAACTATACATTGCCAAATTCTCTCAGTAGAATGAGTGAATAGAAAAGAAAAGATAATGAGTAGGCAAACATATTATATAAACACATAGATCATATCTAAAAATATGCATCATTCTATATATTGAGTCCATTATCTCCTTGTCTCAATGTAAATAACATGTCTTATTATCATTTCTTTGGAATTGTGATGGATTATAGCATTGACCAAAGCTCTTAAGTCTTTCAGAATTGTTTTTATGATATGATTGCATGAATTGTTCTTCAGGTCCTGCTCAGTTTCTTTTGCATCAGTCAATACAAGTTTTTACAATCTATGTTTATAAACCTAGAACTTTAAAACCAGGTGACAACTTGGAGACCATATGATCTCATTCTCATATTTTACAGATGGGAAAATTGAGATCCAGAATGGTTAAAAATTTTGTTTATTTACATTGTTAGTTAATGGAAGAGGAGGGACCAGAATTTATATTTCCTGAATGCTATTTGAGCAGTTTTTATAATAAAATGTCACATTTTGGTTTATAACCATTGGTTCTATTTTATTTAATTTTGAATGATTTGGAGATCTTTAGATTTTAAAATGAGATAGCAATAACATAAATAAATTACATTTGCATAATGCATTAAGATATGTGATATACTTTGTAATTACTAACTCATTTTATCCTCATAATAGCCATGCAATATATGGACAATTATTATCTTTATCTAATATATGAACAAACTGAGGTAATCAGATTTTAGATGACCTAATTAGGTTCACATATCTAGTTCATGTCTTAGGCAGAATTAGAACTTGGTTCGTCCTGATACAAAGTCCAATATTCTATCCATCACACAATATTGCTTAAAAAACAAAAACAGAAACAAACTAACAAAAAAACAAGATTACCTTCCTATCTCTTTTTTTGAGGCAATTGGGGTTAAGTGACTTGCCCAGGGTCACACAGCCAGGAAAGTGTTAAGTGTCTGAGACCAGATTTGAACTCATGTCCTCCTGACTTCAGGGCTGGTGCTCTACCCATTGCACCAACTAGCTGCCCCTTCCTATCTCTTTTAATAAAAAAGTTTTGACCAAACTTTTGACCAAAAGTTTGACCAAAAGAATAAGTCATATAGTTTAGCTCTTTTATGGTCATTTAAAATTGTTTATAAAAAGCTATAACCAACATGGTTTTACCATCAGTTGATTCTTATCAATACCAGAACAATGGGTAGCACTGACTGTGGGGGTGGGACATGAAGCCAGGTTTTGGAAAATCATGGCACAATGTGGAATTCAGGACAAGGGCTAGGTACAAGCACAGGCTAAATATTTCCTTTTAAAAAATAATCTTCATCTCTAAGAAATATTATAATGTATTACTGACTATTGTAGGGCAATCACAACAAAGAACCCCATCCTTGAGCTTAAATCAGCTAAAATAAGAAATGAAACAAAGGAAATACTAAAATCTGTAGATAGAAAAGTCATTGAAAACCTTCATCTAATGCAAATTCCAAGAACTAATAGTGGAACATGACAAAACAAGTTTTGTCATATTAGTATCTTCATCAATCTCTTAAGTTTTCTATGTCTGCCTTTTTAAAGTGTTCTTTTTTTTACTTCTGTTTTACTTTTCAAGCCTACATAGTACAAAAATTTAAATTGATTTTGAATTATTCATCGTGTTCTTTATGTTGCTTAGAAGTACATATTCTCTTTGTTGCTGTGTCAGCTATATTGACAATTTTATATTGTCATATATAATTATATTGACAATGTTTTCAGGGAGCCTACAGAAGATAAATTTGTCTTCCAATACTTTTATTTAATCACAAGATAACCTGTGATGCTTCATAAACATCGAGTATAAAAGAATAATAGCATGATAGTGACTTGTCACTGGACTTTTTTGGAACTTCATACAAATGATTTTTCTATTATAGTAAAGAATGTTATTTTATGAATTGACTTATTCTGAAATAAAAACTCAGTGGGAAGAACACATTTAAAACAATACCTATGTAATATTAGTCAGTCTATATCTTAGGATTGTAAAATGGACAATGATAAGTTTGGAATGTAGCCTAATATTAATCTTTATAATATTAAGTACACAGAAGGTCCTCCACTTCAAGGAAGTTATAGCTATATAAACATTTCCTTGGGGGGAAAAGGGAAAGAAGATTGGCAGATATTCTCCATACATATACTAAATAGGTTAAAAAGTTCTAGAAATAGTTCTGGAACAAATACATATGCATCTATGATTATACTTTACTATAACACCACTCCATCGTACCATAGTAAAGTACAACCATAGGTACATAACAATGGATTGGCCAAATGTAACCAAAAGTGTAAAACTCCTGGAGGGGAGCACAAATAACTTAAGATCTAAGAATGCAATTGACAGGCCTTCCATGGACAACATTTGTAGGAACCAAAACAACAAAATATATTATATTTATAACACAATTGAATATTATATTCAATTATATTTGAATATAATAAGTCGTGGATTTACTGAAGAATTTATATCAGTTCGAGTTTAGGCCATAGCCAACAGAGATTGTAGAAAAATCATGTTTAAGAAGCCCAGTTGTGTTAATCAATGGGTATTAGTTAAATAGTAAAATTTACAATGCATCTCTGCAGGTTGTAAACATTTTCCACCTGCTGAATGTCAAGACATGACTGGTCATTAGGATTATACATAAGGAGTCTATTATCTTTTATAGGCCAATGGAAGAACAATCTTGACTAGAATTAAAGACCTCAGAATATCACTGAGAATTTTAAAAAGTTAATTGTACTGGAACTGGAGCATTATTCTAGGAAAAAAATGGTGCCAACAAATGCCTTGATATAATGTTGAGCCATAAAAATTTGAGAATGTTGTTTCAATTAGCTGTCTCTTTGATAGATGATCATCTCTAAACTCTGTTGAATGAAAAGCTTTCAAAATGTGTAGACTTAACAAGAGAAGTCAAAATCATGTGGACCAGATGCAAAATATATCATCCCCATTATCCTGTCTGCTACAAGAGTTTTAATGAAGATGTTTTCAGTGAGCTCAAAGATTAGCTGACATCTCAATCCTTTTAGGTGGTACGGAAAATGAAGTGTTGGAGTTGCAGTCAAGAAAATTGGAAGTGAAATCCTGCCTCATACTTGAGACGTAGTTGTGTGACAATGGGAAATCAATTAAACATGCTTAAAGTTTCATCTAATGTAAAATATAAATTTGTTGAGTCATTTTCAGTCATGTCTGACTCTTCAAGACCCTCCAACCTTTCATGTTTTTTCTTGGCAAAGGTACTAATGGGTTGCCATTTCCTTCTTTAGCTCATTTTACAGATACAGAATCTGAGGCAAACAGAATTAAGTGACTTGCCCAGGGTCACCCAGGTACTAATAGTCTAAGGCTAGATTTGAATTCAGGAAGAGGTATCTTCCTAATTCTAAGGCTGGGATTCTATCCACCTAGCTATCAAAATGTGAATAAATACTTTCATCTTCCTAGTAGGGTCCTTGTAAAGATCAAATTGATAAAGTGTTTTGTACACCTTAAAGTGCTATATTATTGCCAGTTATTGTTGTTGTCCATTACTAGAAGCTTTTATTTTATTCATCTTTGCAACCATCCAAAGGACATTAAATATAAAAGAATAAAAATAAAACGATGACTCAATTTTATCTATCTGAAATCCAAAAAATAATGAAAAGATATAGTAATGATAATAGTAATTATGATGACTTTGACAATAAATGATAATCTCCATATTGCTTATCTAGGCATTGCAGTATCTTATTGAATTCAATCAATAAACTATATGGGAACTAAACCATTATCATAGATTAATCTGATTCCCATGATATCCCAGATATAACATTGACCTTGAAATGCTTAAGGAAATATTAAAAGTCATCATATCAAATGCTCACAACATCCACACTCCTTGGGCAGGGATGGAAGCTTTAAAATATTCAGACCTTGCAGAGGCGATCAAAATCATACAGAAGTGGGCTGAGTGGTGGATCATGCCTGTTGTTCCTTCTTCTGCTGTAATTGTATGGAGGATGATTTCAATGAGCCTGCAGAGAATGAATTTACGTGTTATTATTTGTATTCAACCAAAAAAGCAATTATTTCATTCACCTGTGAAATCACCTGTACAATAAGCATCAAATATAAAAGAATAATAGGATAATAACTTGTCCCAAGACAATTTCTATTGTAAAATAACCGAAGAATATTAAAAGAAAGAAATGATGACAATAGTTATCTCTACCTGGAAAACCAGTGTTTATATAAAGATTTTTCCACTTCCTTGAATTAATAGTGCCTTCCCTTTTAAACACCTCATATTTGGTATATATTTGTTGTGTATATACACATATGCAATACACATGTGCATATACACATAAATATACATGCACACATATACATTTACATGATGTTTCCATTAATGGAATGTATGCATCTTGAGAGCAGGGTCTATTTCACATTTGTGTGTTCTTGTTTCTCAGCATATAGTCTAGCTAATTAGTCATTTAATATAGGCTTGTTTCCTGATTGAAAGTTTGTGATTAAGTTTTATATATATAGAACAAGTATAACATTTGCTCTTCCCTACCTAATGAGAAACATTGAGGTGGAGGACCAATTTGCTTTGTAACTGCATTTGGGGTTTTTCTTGGCAAATGATTTGTCATTTCCTTCTCCAGCTCATTTTATAGATGAGGAAACTGAAGCAAACAAGGTTAAGTGACTTGTCCAGGGTCACCCAGCTAGTAAGTGTCTGAGACTGGATTTGAATCCACAAAAATAGGTAGTATTGTGGACAGAGCATTAGAGTTGGAGTAATGAAGACCTGAGTTCAAATGTGGCCTCAGAAACTAACTAACAGTGTGATCCTGGGCAAATCACTTAACCCTGTTTGCCTTAGTTTCCTAAGGGAATAGCAAGCCAGTCCATTATCTCTGCCAAGAAAATCTAAAATGGAGTCATGAAAAGTCAGACATGACTGAAAAATGACTGAACAATAAACCATCTGCTAGGTACTGGCAGCGCCAAGCACTCTAACAGTTATTTCCTTGTTAATTATGCTCTAAATAATAGAGTATGCTTCAACTTTCATTTACCTTAAACACATATATTTATTTAAATACAAAAGCCCACTCCTGAATTGTGAGCCAAAAAGTGAACCAAAATAATACATATTCAGGAAATCCTTAAGAGGTGTCATAGAAGAATACTGGATTGGAATCCCAGGGTTGAGGAGCAAATTGAGTCCATTTCTTCCTGTGTGACCTTATGCAAAATATTTAACTTTTCTGGGCGTCAATCCCTTGGGCAGTAGTGTTGATGAAATAAAGTTCTCTCTGGCTCTCAACCAACAGTCCTCTGAAACCTACTTATTGCAGTCTGATTTTGTTATCTGTGTCATGCTTTCACATGGAGAAATCTTCTGATAGTAGAATTAAGCACCTTACCTTCCTGGTTTACATTGGGAAATCACTAGTTAGAGAATAGCTTTTAAATATGTTGTGAACTTTTTATATTTCTCTGAAAGAGAGCCCCAATGATGAACTTTGAGTAGGGATCCTGAAGCAAACAACATCAACTTTATCATTTGGAGTTCCATTGTTTTTCCAATTTGAGGGAGTGACAAGAATATCTAGGCTTTCTATTTAATATGCAGAATTATGTAGAAATGAGTATATGGATATTGTTCACTCATATGCCATTTAAGTCAGAGTTTTGAAGCCTAGATTTTGTGACTTTTTCTTAAAAATTACTTTGATAATCCATGTAAATCTAATTTGTTTTTTAATTCTACATATTTGATTTATGCATTTAAATAACTGTTCTGAGAAAGGATCCATAGATTTCATTAGCTTAACAACAGAATGCATAAGTCTCCAATAGATTCAGAATCCCTGCTTTATACTTACCATCAGCCTTTTAGGACTTAAGTTGCATGTTAAGCAGTAAGACCTCACACTGCACAATCCAACATTTGTAGAACTTTTTGAGTTCTGAGCTTTTTTATGTTAGGTTTTAGAGAAAGGGTTCAGGAGCCTTTTGAGAAAAGTTTACTTTTTGATTAACTCTGAAGAAAGGATTCAGAGTATAGTCACAGGATGGAGGATTGAAGAAAGATAAAAACTTAGAAGAGTTTCTTCTCCCACTTTCAGCTTAATAAATGGGAAGAAAAACTGGTGTTTTCTCAGCTTCAGGAAATATGCCCAAATGTGGTGAATAGGAACTGTTTTGACGATAATGCAGCATGTCAGGTATTAAAGTTATTTTTATGCTAGTTGAAAATGTGTTTCAGAATCTACTGAAGAAGAATTGTTTAGCTAGATAGACCAAGGCACTGTCTTTTTCAGAAATATGTGGTGTTTTTAGATAGAAAACCATTAAAAATAATAACTGCTATTTATGGCCAGGGTGAAGCAAACACTCTAAATGAAAATGGGAAGAAGTTGCAAAGCTATAGGACTCCAAGCCTCAAGGTCAGTCAAATCAGAACATTTGTTCATTCTTCCTAACTGGAAAGTAAAATACCAGCCATTTCCTTTAGTTCTCTGAAATATTTTTTAAGTGGATTACTTCAACAAAACAGCATGGAAATAATTATTATAAAAATTAATATCAGCTTAGTTGGATGACCAATCATGACCTCTCTAGTTTGCAGACTCTGCTTTGAAGGCCATTGCTGTAGTGGGAAAAAAGTTGTATTTTCAGTTTTCCCTTTTCTTTTGTATTTCTGTCTTTCTGTTGCTCTAATGAAATATGTACTCTATTCAAACTTTGTTTTTCTTCCAGGAAAAAAACAAAAACAAAAACAAAAACAAAAAAACTGGGTTTAAATCCTATACCTGACATTTACTATATGTAAATAGCTTAATCCCTATGGATCTCTCCATCTGTAAGAACTGCAGTAACTTTTCATGAAGTTTAAAAGAGATGATGCAAAATGGAAAGCACTACCTTTATGTTAGTCATTTATTCTTCTATTAAAATTTTCCCTTCAATGAAACTCCGAACAAAGGATGGATATCTTAGTAATAACTGATGGAAGTTTTTCCTAGATATAGAGCCTCTGTATTTTAGTAAAACACCCTCTAAAGTGATTTGGGGATGGAGAAAGAAGGCCTATGACTGCTAAGAGATGGCAGGGTATGGTGGACAGAACATCAGATTTCTATATCCCTGCCTACTTTGCCCTCTGACTTCCTGGAAGACCATACAAAATCCCATCTTTAACTGGAAGCCTTTGCCAATTTCTCTTAATTCAACTGTTTTCCTTCTGTTGATTCTTTCCTACTTATTCTGTACATAGCATGTTTTGTGCATATATTTTTTTACATGACATCTTCCTGTTAGATTGTAAACTGGAGGTCCACCATTGTCTTTGTTTCCTATTGTATCACCAGTGTTAAGCACAATGACTATTGTGTAGCTCTAATTAAACACTGATTGATTAGTTAATACTGTAAAATCTGACCATTATGAAGAATATTGCTTTCAAAACTGTCAAGGACTTAAAGGATCATTTTGTTCAACTCCATCACTTCACAGATGAAGAAAGAGAGACTCAGAAAAGTAAAATGGTTTGACATGGTCAAATAGGAAGTGTAGAAATAGCCAAGAGAGAATTCAAAGCCACATATTCTGAATTTACATTCTGGGTTCTTTCCATGATTCCACTTCGCCACAATTTAGATGATTGCCATCAGAAGTGACCCACAGAGGTCATTAAGGTTTCCCATTCAGCTGTTATTACTGTGCACAATGGCTCAATAGTAACTCTTTAACCATATAACAAGAAATAAGGTATGTCAGGTGTTGTGCTGAATTATATTGTAAATGGCTTTAAAAGTCTGCTTCTAATAAATCATGATGAAAGTTTCATTTATTTTCTTTTGACCTTTGTATCTTTTGTTTCAAAATAATTTGAATAAGGCAGCTTTACCAACTGTCAGAGTATAGATTCCCCAAATTAGTTGCTACAGACATGAAGGTAAGTTACTTAGATCTTGGATTTCCACCTTATGTGAAACTGCAGATAATAGCTTAGCTAAGAGCAGAAGTACATTTAGGTCTTATTTCTAGTCAGTCCATGATAGTTCTAGATAATGTCCTCTAAATAGTCTAGAAATTTTTATCTAACTCTTGTGCTATTCTTGTATGTTATGAGGGAAGGGATTGTTATCCCCATTTGACAAGTAGAAGGAAGAAATTGATGATTGGAAGGATGAATTGAGAGGTTGGGACCAGAAAGGCTATTTGACTTTCCTTGGAGTTACCTCTGGAACATATCAATTTGTGGCAGCAGGAGTCTCAAAGGATATGGGTAATTGGCAGGGAATTCAGACTGCTTTTGGGCCAACATATGATTACTAGCATCTCTTTTTTCTATTAGTGACTGGAAGACAGTGAGCTGGGTATTTTAAATTGGTGTGTACTGTGCCTCTGTATTCCATGCCAGTGTTTTGTTTTGGCATCCCCAAGGCAGAATGGGCAAATGCCAGTGATTAGGGAAATTCCCAGTTGAATGAAGGGTAATCGTTGACTTACCAGAGGGCCAGATTCAGGAAGGGCACCATCCTTGAAGTGAAATGATGTATTATACAAAGGTTTTCCTACAAAATTACCAAAAAGAATATAAAAATTATACATACACGCACACACACACACACACACACACACACACACACATATATACATATCAAAAAGAATATAAAAAAGAAAAAAGTGAGTTGACTAGTCACTGGTCAGATGTCAAAGCTGTCTCTGATACTTTCTGCCTGTATGATCCTGGACAAGTCAATTAATACCCTTGGGCTTCTGGTTCCTCATCTGTAAAAATAAGAGTTGGATTAGAGGGTCCCTGATACCCCCTCTAACCCTAGTCATCCTATGAATCTGTCAAAGTTTAGCAAATCAAAACATACAGAAAATGTATACCCTGTATGAACTTACTTCCCAGAAGCTCAAAACTTTAGTGTGTAGGAAGGCATATAAATATGTCCCACCAATTGGTGATCTAGTTGGGCAGTAATACTCTATCCCTTTCTGACAGCTGCTCCCAGAGACTCAGGCTCTGATTCTGTGCCCCTCTTGGGCACACATTGACAATTCTTTTCATCATTCATGCCCGGTTACTTAGTTTAATCTCTGTGGATTAGCTAATGAAAAGGCACAAATTGAAGCTGCTTTTAGTAACTGAGAATCATTGTAGTGTTTAATAACCTAGGGATATAACTTGGGCTCATGAACCCCAAGGTGTCTGTAGATAAATTTTAAAGGGTTCTGTACTTGGATAGAAAAATACACTTATTTTCATGAACATTTAACTGATTTTAATATTTTCTTTAGTTGTGAATTAAAAAAGAAATACCATTATTTCCTAGGTTTCATCAGTCTGCAAATAGAGTCCATGACACATAAAAGATTAAGAATACTTACGTTAGGCGATAGGCAACTTTCCAGTTTTCCAGGTAGCTAATGTCAAAGTCACCCCAAAACATTTTTCTCTGTTGCCTCATTATTAGAATCCCCGGGGGTCTCAAAGGCTGAATCCCTGAAATAGGAACTCTGGCAGGTACAGCCACTAAGTGAGAAAGATTTTGAATCCAGCCCATATTTCTGTCATGTGAAGTGGCCCAGCTAAATTCAGATAGTCTCACAAATAGTAATCAATTCTCTTGGTCACAGAAACTTCTAAAATCATCTACTCATGTTTGTAGGGGCTGCAACATGAGTCTGGTGGAGGGAGTACCCCCACCACAGAAATCAGAAATTCTTGAAGGAAGCTAAATCACGTGGAAGCAATCATCAGAGCAGGGGAAATGTTCTGTAGGCAGAAACAGCTGGGCTCTGCATGACATGATCAATGAAATGATGGGCTTTTAAAAAATTAAAATGCGTTGACATGGGGTTCTTATTTCAGCCTTTAGTGGCTTATTCTCAGCTGTTTGGATTGTAGTGACTGTGATGATTGCTGGCTTTATGAGTCCTGCCCTGCAGCTAATAACTAGTGCTCTAGGGAAAGCTAAGCAGGAGGGGATCCAATTGAAGTTCAGGTCCTTAATAAGCTCTTATTTTTTCCACTTGTCTTTTGAAATTTCTGCATGAGTATTCAGAACAGGGAAAGGAGATTGTGCAGGGAAACACAAAGGTAGGGAAGAAACTGAAGAAGGGAGTCTACGAAAACAAGAAGAGAGATTTACATCTCAAAAGTTTTTTTCTAAAATTTATTCTTGCATAATATTGCCTGACCCAGCAAGAGTTTTTCCTTTCTGTTCTTGTGGTAAATGGCTACCCTTCCCTTATTTTTAATGGCACTGTATGAGAATTCAAATGAACACACATTTATTATTTACTGAATTCAAGAAAGGTTTACTGTCTGTCTACTCTATTCAATAAACATTTAGTAAATGTGAACCATAGGACACCCTCTGCTAGGACATAGGGATATAAGGATGAAACTAAGAACAGTTGCTTCCCTTAATGAGCTTATCATCTGTCAGGGGATTTCTAAAAACTTTTTAAATGGCTCTGTATGGCACTGGATAAAGAAATCAGAACATCAGTGAATAGCACAATTGGAAGAGTGTTCAGTGGTTATCTACAGTCCCCAAAGAATCCTTTTTTATGATATTCTCAGAAAGTAGTCACTGATTCATTTATCTCAAGACTTTCACTGAGACAGAATCCATTCTCCTCAGACAGCCCATTCCACTTGCATGACTAGGGAAGTTTGCCAGCATTAAGTCAAAATCCTCTTCCTTGCAACTTTTACCTATTGCTTTTCTTTCAGACTTCCCTAGTCAAAGAGAAAAAAAAGAATCTTTTCTAGTATTAAATTTCAGCTACTAACCTACCCTCTAGTCTAATCTTCTCTAATAATCCCTACTTCCTTCAAATAATTTTCCTATGGCTTGAATTTGAGACCATTCTCCAGTCTTGATCCTCTCCTCTGGATACACTTCTGCTTATCACTGACCTTCCTAAAGGGAGATGACCTGAACTGAACTGAACCTCCTGATGTGGTAGGATCAGGTAGAGGAAGGATACAGTTAGCTCTCTGTATCTTGGTTTCTTGATTTATTGGTGATGCCCAATGCCATCTGCTGTTTTCTCTGAATAGAGTGCATGACAAAGTCATCTGCTATTTTTTCCATATGTGACAAAGCTGGAGAAAGAGCAGTTAGGGGATAAGCAGTCAGAAAGTTAGGTTGAGAATAAAAAAATTTAGGGTTACTGTCAAGAAAAAATATCGCTCCCAAAATTAGTAGTCCACAAGCTTCAAATGACCAAAAAAGTCAAGGAGGAAGACAGAGGTAGGATGTATTCCACTTGAAAACTCTTTGTAAAATCAGGAAAAGTGTGATCTAAGTGTTCTACAGGTAATAACCAATAAAAATATTTTGGTGCCTTATATTCCACCATGTGAAGCTCCTTAGGAAGTAAAATCAGGACAATAGAGGGTTTTTTTTTCCTTTTGATGATTTTTCTATGCTTTATTTTGTTGAACAAAATAGAAATTTGTGTGAAGGACTTATCAAACAAATCAAATGGTAGCAAACTTCCAGGGGAATCTCCTGGCATTCATCAGTATCATCAATATTGATTAACCCAATCTCCTACCTCATCCATAACTAATATATATTTGAGGTTATATGTGTACAATAAAAAAAAAAAAACTAGTGTTCAGAATGACGACTTAGAGATTCAGTTGTATACTTAATCATCAATCACTGTGTTATGGAAAGTATACCAGCTCTTAAATCATAGAACAAGGATTTAGAGCCTAACTCTCTGACATTTCTTAGCCAACTTGATCAAATCACTTACCTTTCCTGTGCCTCAGTTCTTTCATCGACAAAATGAGGGACTGATTTTGATGATCTCTGAGCTCCTGTCTAGCTCATGATCTATGTCCTTATGAATTAATGCTGCTTTTTCTAAACAATTTTTTAAAATTGAATTTTATTTTTTTATATTCACTTGCAATATTTTTATTTCACTTCCAAATTATCTTACCTGTCTCCAACACAAATCTTGACAAGACAAGAAAAGCAAAGCAAAAAAAAAAAAAATTCCCTCATTAGTCATGTCCAAAAAAAAGGGAGAGCAAAAGAAAGAAAAAAAGTATTTCAATCTGCATGCTGAGTCTAGCAACTCTCTATCTAGATGTAGATAGTGTGTTTCATTACAGGTGCTTTGGAATTGTGGTTTGTTAACTATGTTCATCAGAGTTCCTAAATCATTTGAAATCTTGATGATATTTTTATTGTTGTATAAATCAGTCTGGTTTTGCTTGTTTCACTTTACATTAGTTTATATAAGGCTAAGGCATACATTTTAAAAGGGTGTTTAAAAATATAGTTGGAAAAATTGTGAGAGCAATTAATGGTCTTTCTTCTATATTCAGCTCTTTCTCAGCACTTTGCTACCTGCACTACAAGAGCAGATTGGTAACAAAGTAAGTTTCCTTTGAATAAGAAAAAGCCTCACTACTTCTCCATTGAACAGATTGAAAAGCAAAATTGAAAATTTTGTGGAGGATTTTTTTGGTTTTTGTTTTGTCACTAATACAGTCTGTTCTTTATAAAATCAGGAAAAAACTGTTATTTAAGTGTTGTTCTACAGGTAATAATCAACAAAAATATTCTGATGCCTTATATTCCACCATATGAAATTCTTTAAAAAGTAAAATCAGGACAAATGAGATTAGTTTCTTTTCAATACTTTTTCTATGCTTTTTACCATTTTAATTAATTAATTTTCTATTTTTTATTAAAGCTTTTTATTTGCAAAACATAAGCATGGGTAGTTTTTTAACACTGAAACTTGCAAAACTTTCTGTTCCAATTTTTTCCCTCTTTCCTCCTACATCCTCCCCTAGATGCCAAGTAGTTCAATACATATTAACTATGTTAAAATATGTAATAAATCCAATATATGTATACAAGTTTATATAATTATCTTGTTGTACAAGAAGAATTGGATCTAGAAAGAAAAAAAAAACTGTTTTCTATGCTTTAATAGCCTGAAGGCACAAACAATGGAACTGGATTAACAAAAAAAAAATGACTTACATGTATAAAAAAACTAGTTTTTCACATTTGCTTGTTAGGTAAGACAAAAGGTGAGTCAATAAAACAGAGAAGGGGGTAAGTACATTTGATAGACAATGGCGATAAAGTATGGCATATTCTATAAGACTTCTATTCTTTTGGAGGCTTAATCAATTTGTTATCTGCTATGACCTCAGACAAGACCTTGCAAAACAAGATACAGAAATAAGAATATATTCTAGTACAGGGCTTCTCAAAATGGGTAATGGCTAGAAACAGTATGAGAGTGAAGTGACTGCTGAGCAGTTTGGAAACTATCAATTCTTGTGGCAGAAAATAGTTAAAAATGAGGGGGAAGAAGGAGGGGGTGGAAACCCTTCACACCTCCAAGTAACTTTAAAAGAATGCTTTAAATCAAAATTTGGAGTAGAAGAGCCAGCAAAGGTCAAAGTGAGACATTTAAGAAAATTTAGGAAGTTGGTAGGAGTCTGTTTGGAAGCCAAACACAGGGAAGGTGCATCTTTTGGAGCTCTTGGTCCAGAGAGGGCAAGGAAGGTAGACAACTGGTTAGAAAGAGATTAGAAGTGACTTTTTGCTGGTACTATTTACACCACTGACTGGCACTGATTGGTGACTCTTGCCCATGTATAATTTCATGTTGTAGTTCCAGGGAAAAGAGGAACTCTCTGGGTTAGTCATAAAGGAGCAGGAGCTCTGGTTGCAGTTTTAAGGCAAAGATTTCTTGTACATGGAGTTACAGGGGATCGAGGCTTGTAAAGATCAGAGTGCAGACTAGGAGAAGGGGCCACAGCTCCCACAGGATCATGCCACTTTGGGAGTGTCACAGACTTGCAGACCCTAAGAACTAGCTCTGTAAATACAGGCATGCAAAAGTTTGAAGTTTGAAATAGTGGTCTCAAGGGACCAGAATTCAACATTTTTAGCATAAATTCTAGAGCCAAAAAAAAGGCTGGAAAAAGATTTGACCATCAAAAGCTACCATGGTAGCAGGGAAGACCAAGACACAACTTTCAGAATATGAAAATAGTTGCAAACAAAGCCTTGAAGAAAAGTGCTAATTGGATCCAAGCCCAACAAGAATCCCTTGAAGAGTTCAAGAGATAATAATGGTTGAGGAAAAATTGGGGAAAGAAACAAGTGATGTGAAAAAATTGTTTGATAGACAATTACGGAAACAGTGGATGCCCATCAGTTGGGGAATGGCAGAATAAGTTATGGTAGATGAATGCTATGAAATATTATTGTTCTTAAGGAACAATCAGCAGGATGATTCCAGAGTCTCTCCATGGAGAGACTTGTATGTACTCATAAGTAAAGTGAGTAGAACCAGGAGATGACTGTACATAGCAACAAGACTATATGATGATCAATTCTGATGGGTGTGGCTCTTCCCATAATGAGGTGATTTAGCCCAGTTTCAGTGATGTTGTGATGGAGAGAGCCATCTACACCCAGAGAGAAGTCTGTGGGAACTGAGTGTGGATTGCAACATGTTTGCTCGCTTTTTATTTTCTTTCTCATTTTTTTCCTTTTTGATCTGATTTTTCTTGTTCAGCATGATAAATGTGGAAATAGGTATGGAAGAATTGCACATGTTTAACATATATTGGATTGTTTGCTGTCTAAGGGGGGGTGGGGGAATGGAGGGAGAAAAAACTTTGGAACACAGGGTTTTGCAAGGGTGAATGTTGAAAATGATGCATATATTTTGAAAGTACAAAGTTAAAACAAAAAAAAGTGTTATTTCCCCAAACCAGACACAATATTCAATAAAATAATGCTAACAACAACAAAAAATGAAAGACAATTGCCAGTTTGGTAAAAGAGGAAAGGAAAATACCAATGAAAATAAAGTGCTAATTTTTTTAAAGTGCTAATTGTCACAGACATAAAAAGTAACTGAAAAAATGAACTCCTTAAAAAACAGAATTGGGCAAATGGAAAAAAAAAGGTACAAAAACACACTAAAGAAAATAATTCCTTAAAAATTAGAAATGAGCAACTGGAAGATAATAACTTCATGAAACTTCAAGAAATAGTAAAACAAAGAAAAAATAATGGTTGTTAAACAGTGAACTGGGACTTCTGGGGGTGGAGCCAAAATGGTGGAGATCAGACAGAAGTCTCTGTAACCTCCTCTAACCTTCCCTCAAACCAACAACATATAAAGCCTCTAGACTGATTTTGAAGCAAAAAAAAAATCAACAATATCTGGGGGACAACATGATTCTAGAAGATACTCTGGAAGAACTTCAAAACAGGTCTGTCTTAATTGGGCAGGGGGGTTGTCTGCTGAACACAGACTGCAGCACAAGGAGAACAGGGCAGGGAGCTGGAACAGGGAGCTGGAGCAGGAGTCAGAACAGGAGTCGAAACAGGAGTGGGAGCTTTGTGCTTTTCACACACCTGGGAGTCTTCTGCGGGCCTCTTGGGCCAATCTGTCCTGATTGTGGGCAGGTGGTTTGGAGGGTCTGCCTTTTGTGGGGGGTAGATTGTGAACCACTGAACACCTGATGAGCATCAGACCTAGCTGCCATGAGACAGCACCCTAGGGCGATCAATCAGTAGGACTGATCACCACCTGAAATAATTCAATCAGGAGAACTGCCCAGTACCTGAAATAATTCAATCAGCAGAACTGATCCCAGGGTGAACTAAAGCAGAACTGCCCAGCACCTGACATAATTCAATCAGCAGAACTGTCCAGTTCCTGAAATAACACAATCAGCAGAACTGCCCCAGGGCAAATTAAAGCAGCTGTCCCACCTTTGCCCTAAACAGACCTCACACCTTTAAAAAAAATGAATAAAAAACCAAAAAGAGCTCTCACCATAGACAACTTTTATGGAGAGAGGGAAGAACAGACCTCAAATCCTGAGGCCCCTAAAGGTAAAGCAACTCCAGAAAATTCCCCAAAGAGAGACATAAACTGGTCTCCACGTCACAAGGCTTTCTTTGAAGATTACATAAAGGATCTTAAAAGAGAGTTAGAAGAAACATGGGGAAACGAAATGAGATCACTGCAAAATAAAATAGAAAAAAATGGAAAAAGAATGCAATGAACAAAAAAATGTAATTGGTCAATTGCAAAAAGAACTAAAGACAGTAACTGAAGAAAATAAGACATTAAAAATTAGAATCGAACAATTGGAAATGAATGACTCATCAAGACTTCAATAATCAGTGAAACAAAAACAAAAAAATGAAAAGATAGAGAAAAACATGAAATATCTCCTAGGCAAAACAACTGACCTGGAAAATAGATCTAGGAGAGACAATCTAAGGATTATAGGGCTTCCTGAAAGCCATGATGAAAAACAGAACCTAGACACTATCTTCCAGGAAATCATAAAAGAAAACTGCCCTGATATTTTAGACCCAGAAGGCAAAATACTTATTGAAACAATCCACCAATAACCTCCTGAAAGAAACCCGAAAATTAAGTCCCCCAGAAATATTGTGGCTAAATTCCAGAACTATCATACCAAAGAAAAGATATTACGAGATGCCAGAAAGAAACAATTTAAATATCAGGGAGCCACAATAAGGATCACACAGGACCTAGCAGCTTCTACTATGAAGGATAGAAAGGTCCTGGAATCAGATATTCCGAAGGGCAAAGGAACTTGGATTACAGCCAAGAATAAATTACACAGCTAGAATGAGCATTATCTTTCAGGGAAGAAGATGGTCATTCAATGACATAGGAGAATTTCACCTATTTCTACTGAAAAGACCAGAACTGAACAAAAAATTTGATCTACAAACACAAAACACAAGAGAAACATAAAAAGGTAACAAGAAAAAAAAAAACAAACTCTTGAGAGCTATATTTATGTTATACATACTTATAGAATGAGGGTTGATTTTATGAATCTATTATTACATTATGATTATGATATGATTATTGTGATTTTATGATTATTATGATATGATTATTGTGATTTTATGATTATTATGATATGATAAACTGAAAAAGAAATTAGAGGTAGAAAAGGGATAACACTGGAAGAAGAGGAAAAGGAGGTAAAATAAGGGAAATTACATCACATGTAGAGGCAAAGAAAACCTATAATGATTGAGGGGAAGAAAGGGAGGGGAATGAGAATTTGGTTAATCTCCATCTCATCAGATTTAGCTCAGAGGGAATAATAATACTTAAAAGGAAACAGGAGGGAAAGAGGGAAAAAGGAGTGAGTGGGGCTCTAAAGGGGAAGGATTGTTTGAGGGAAGTGGTTATCAAAAGCAAAATAGTAGGGAGGAGGGAAAGGGGATAAGAAAGAGAAAAGCATAAGCTAGGGTAAATAAGATTGCAGGAAATGCAGATTTAGTTATTTTAACTGTGAATGTGAATGGAATGAACTCTCTCTTAAAGCAGAAGCAGATAGCAGACTGGATTAAAAAACAGAATCCAAAAATATGTTGTATACAAGAAACACATCTAAAACAGAGATGCACACAGGGTGAAGGTAAAAGGCTGGATCAGAATCTATTATGCTTCAGGTGAACAAAAAAAAAGCAGGGGTAGCAATCTTGATCTCAGACCAAGTAAAAGCAAAGATAGACTTAATTAAAAGAGACAAAGAAGGAAATTATATCTTCCTAAAGGGTACCATAGATAATGAAGTAATATAAATACTAAACATATATGCACCAAGTGGTATAGCATGGAAATTCCTAGAGGAAAAGTTCAGAGAGATGCAAGAAGAAATAGACAGCAAAACTATAATAGTGGGGGATCTCAACCTCCCTCTCTCAGAACTTGATAAATCAAACCACAAAATAAATAACAAAGAAGTTAATGAGGTAAAAAAATGTTAGAAAAGTTAGGTATGATAGATCTTTGAAGGAAATTAAATGGAGGCAGAAAGGAGTTTACTTTTTTCTCAGCAGTCCATGGAACTTATACAAAAATTGACCATGTGTTAGGACACAAAAACCTCAAAATCAAATGCAGGAAGGCAGAAATAATAAATGTATTTTTTTCAGATCATGACGGAATAAAAATCACATGCAATATAAGGCCAGGAGAAAATAGACCAAAAAGCAATTGGAAACTAAATAATTTTATCCTAAAGAATGAATGGGTGAAACAGCAAATTACAGACA
>JAJPUD010001569.1:250742-287861 GCA_023553655.1 Myrmecobius fasciatus
CTTTGTATCTCTTGCTGTTGCATTTTGCTGGTGATGTATAAAAATGCAACAGCAAGAGATACAAAGAGAAATTCCATTCAAAATAACTATCGATAGTATAAAATATTGGGAATATATCTGCCAAGGGAAAGTCAGGATCTATATGAGCAAAACTACAAAACACTCTCCACACAAATAAAGTCAGATCTAAACAATTGAAAAAACATCAAGTGCTCTTGGATAGGTCGAGCGAATATAATAAAGATGGCAATACTACCTAAACTAATCTATTTATTTAGTGCTATACCAATCAAACTCCCAAGAAATTATTTAACTGACCTAGAAAAAATAACAACAAAATTCATATGGAAAAACAAAAGGTCAAGTATTTCAAGGGAATTAATGAAAAAAAAATGCAAATGAGGGTGGCCTAGCTGTACCAGATCTAAAATTATATTATAAAGCAGTGGTCACCAAAACCATTTGGTACTGGATAAGAAATAGAGTAGTGGATCAGTGGAATAGGTTAGGTATACAGGACAAAATACTCAATGACAATAGTAATCTAGTGTTTGATAAACCCAGACCCCAGTTTTTGGGATAAAAACTCACTATTTGACAAAAACTGCTGGGATAATTGAAAACTAGTCTGGAAGAAATTAGGCATTGACCCACACCTAACACCATATACCAAGATAAGGTCAAAATGGATTCATGATCTATGCATAAAGAATGATATTATAAACAAATTAGAACAATGTAGGATGGTTTACCTCTCAGACCTGTGGAGGGGGAAGGAATTTGTGACCAAAGAAGAACTAGAGGTCATCATTAATCACAAAATAGATAAGTTTGACTATATCAAGTTCAAAAGTTTTTGTACAAACAAAATGAATGCAGACAAGATTAGAAGGGTAGCAGTAAACTGGGAAAATATTTTTACATCCAAAGGTTCTGATAAAGGCCTCATTTCTTTTTTTTTAAAGCTTTTTATTTGTATAACATATGTATGGGTAGTTCATTGATCTTTACAAAGCTTTCCATTACAAATTTTACCCCCAGTCCCCTCCCCTCCCCTAGATGGCAGGAAGTCCACTACATGCTAATAATGTTGAAATGCTTGAGAAGTTATGCAAGAAAAATCCTATCTACAAGAAAAAAAAAAAGAATCAGAGAAAGGCAACACAATGCAAACAAATGTCAGTAGAGATCATGAAAATGTTATGTTGTAGTCCATATTTCATTTCCCTCTCTCTGGGTGTATATGGTTTTCTTCAGTGAACAACTGGAACTGGTTTGAGACAATTCTTTGTTGCAGAGAGCCATGTCCATCAGAATTGATCATCATGTAATACTGTTGTTGCTGTGTCTGATGATCTCCTGGTTCTGCTCGTTTCACTCAGCATCAGTTCATGCAAGTCTCTCCAGGCCTCTCTGAAATCGTCCTGCTGGTCATTTCTTAAAGGCCTCATTTCTAAAATATATAGAGAATTGACTCAAATATATAAGAATTCAAGCCATTTTCCAATGGATAAATGGTCAAAAGATATGAACAGACAATTTTCAGATGAAGAAATTGAAGCTATTTCCAGTCACATGAAAAGGTGCTCCAAGTCACTATTGATCAGAGAAATGCAAATTAAGATAAATCTGAGATACCACTACACACCTGTCAGATTGGCTAAAATGACAGGAAATGATAATGATAACTGTTGGAGGGGATGTGGGAAAACTGGGACACTGATACATTGTTGGTGGAACTGTGAATGGATCCAACCATTCTGGAGAGCAATTTGGAACTATGCTCAAAAAGTTATCAAACTGTGCATACCATTTGACCCAGCAGTGTTTCTACTGGGCCTATATCCCAAAGAGATTTTAAAGGAGGGAAAGGGACCCACATGTGCAAAAATGTTTGTGGCAGCCCTTTTTGTAGTGGCAAGAAACTGGAAATTGAAAGGATGCCCATCAATTGGAGAATGGCTGAATAAATTATGGTATATGAATGTTATGGAATATTATTGTTCTGTAAGAAATGACCAACAGGAGGATTTCAGAGAGGCCTGGAGAGACTTGCATGAACTGATGCTGAGTGAAATCAGCAGAACCAGGAGAACATTATACACAGCAACAAGACTATACAATGATCAATTCTGATGGACATGGTTCTCTTTGACAATGATGTGATTCAAACCAGTTCCTATTGTTCAGCGATGAAGATAGTCATATGCATCCAGAGAGAGGCCTATGGGAACTGAGTACGGACCACAACACAGCATTTTAATGCTTTCTGTGAATATTTCCATGCATTTTGTTTTCCTTCTTAGGTTGTTTTTTTCTTCTCTTTCTAGATCTGATGTTTCTTGTGCAGTAAGATAACTCTATGGATATGTATACATGTATTAGATTTGTCATATAATTTATCACATTTAGCATGTATTGGATTACCTGTCATCTAGGGGTGGGGTTGGGGGGAAGGAGGCGAAAAGCTTGGGAAAAAAAGTTTTTGGAAAGTTCAATGTAGAAAAATCATTCATATGTTTTGTAAATAAAAAAGCTTTTAATAAAAAAAAAAGAAAAAAAAACAGTGAACTGGTCCAGACATTCTGGAGAATAATTTGGGATTATGCTTTAAAAGCAAAAATAACTGTGCATAGTCTTGGACTTAGAAATATTTCTACTACATCTGCATCCCAAAGAGATCAATAAAAAAGAAATACAAGCTATATGTACAAAATATTTATAGCTGCTGTTTTTTTCTGGTGGCAAAAATTTGGAAATTGAGAGTATGCTCATCAATTAGGGAATGGTCGATAAAGTTGTGGCATATGATTATGTTGAAGAGCTATTTTCTGTGGGAGATGATGAAGGGATGGTTTTAGAAAAAAACTAAAACAAAACAGAACAAAATATGGCAAAACTTATATGAATAGATTCAAAGTGAGAAGAGCAGGGAAATAGTTGTGAACATTAACAGCAATTTTGTAATGATGATCAATTGTGAAAGACTTGGCTAATCAAGACTGATTTAAGACAATTCCAAAAGACCAATGATGAAAAATTCTATCCAGTTCTGGAGAGAGTGAACTGATGAACTCTGAATGAATACTAATTGAATCATATGTTTAAAACTTTATTTTTCTTGATTTTTAAAATTCATTTTTGTTGCAACATGGCTAATATGGAAATATGTTTTGCATGATTTTGCATCTATAAATGATACAAATTGCCTCTCAAGAAGGGGGGGTAGAAGGAATTTTGAACTCAAAAAATTTAAAATAAATTTCATTTTTTTGCATGTAATTGGGAAATATTTAATGGAGTTAATAAAATCTAGTTTACAAAAATCAATGAGGAGGGAGTAGTTTATTGGGAAGGGAAATAGTTAAATGGAGACATTTTGAGTGCAATATAAAGATTGTTAAAAGAAAGATTGGAAATTGTCTTTGTACATCATTAGGATTGAGAAATAATCAATGTGGCAAAATAATTTGGCCATCCTACTTATACCTAGGGCTTATCCATATTATACCTATTGGTATCTAGTTCCTTAATTGTACAATACTCAATGCCAACACAACTTATATCCCCTAGGTGATGTCTGGGGTTATAATAAAAGGTTCTGAGACATAAAAAGCAAAAAAAATAGAGGTAGGTACAATGAGAAAGGCAAGAGTGATAGATTGGGAGGTTAAGACAAATGTAGGGCAAGAGTAGGTGAACTCTAGATGGAAAACTTCTTGTAGTCCTCTCTCCATACTCTGGTCATCAATTGATCAGCCAACAAATATTTACTAAGTGCTTACTATGTGCCAGGCATTATACATTGATGGAATATAATTCCATAATGTCTGAAGATTTAAAGCATGCTTTTAAGATATCTCACTTTATCCTCCCAACAGCCTTGAGAAGTAGCCACTATTATTACCCTCATTTTACAAATAAGGAAATTATTCAGGGTCACATCATTATTAAGTGTCTTCAGGTGAATTTGAATTCAGGCCTTCCCTTATTCCATGTCTAATGCTCTATCCACTGTCTATAGCTCCCTATACAAATAGAAAGAATGAAACAATCCCTATTCATGAGCACATTGCATTCTAAGGGAGAGACAAGTACATATATAAACATATCCAACATAAATATAAAGTGAATAAATGTTATCTACAAAATATTGGTGTTAACTACAAGGTGGTTAAATGCAAGGTACTTGGGGAATGAGGGCACCAGCTGTTGGGAAGATAAGAAAAGGTTTGAGCTTCAGGAATAGATCATGTGATGTGGAAATTGGGAGGGGGTGCACTCCAGAGGTGTGGGGCAGCCCAGGCAAGTGTATGGAGCTAAGAGAAAGAATGTCCTGTGTGAGGAACAGAGCTAATAACAAGTACTTTGATGGTTCAAAGGAGCTGGAAATGTTATCCCAGATCTTTAGACCAAGGGAAGGAAAACATTAGAAAAAGAGACCAGCAGGAGAGCTCACCTGGTATTAGATGAGTAGCACCTTAGGCAAAATAATGGGCAGATCAGCTTTGGCTGTGGGTGGATCAATTTTGGTTGTTGGATTTCAGTCACGTATGACTCCACTAGTGCACTTAGACACATGATTCCTCCTGGAAAATGCCTAGATCTAGCTGGAAATGTTCCTTTCCTCCCTTCAAACTGCAGTCTCTTTATTTGTAAAAACAAACAAAGAAACAAAAAGAACAAAACAAAACAAAACAAAAAAAAAACCCAACAAAGCAAAGCTAACCTATCCATGTGGCCCTTTCCATAAGAAATCTGGGTCTGGGACTGTGTCACCATGTCTCTCAGAAAATTTAAAAAAGAGAGAACTGATGGCCATTTTTAATTAATTTATTATTTATTTGTTGAAAGGCTAGTGAGGATCTTTAGTGAATCTACAATATATAATATTTTTGTGTGTGTGGGAGAGAGAGAGAGAGACAGAGAGAGAGAGACAGAGAGAGACAGAGAGAGAGAGAGAGAGAGAGAGAGAGAGAGATAGAGAGAGAGAGAGAGAGAGAGAGAGAGAGAGGAGCTTATGTTGTGTATATTATATGAGTTCTGAATATAAAAACCTTTTAGGAAACTCTTTCCTCACCCTATTTGCAAATCAATCTGTTTCTTTCCAGATGTGCACTCTGCTTTTTTGGGTAGACGTTCACATTCCATCTATGTTTACCAGGAGAACCAGGATTTCCCTGGGGGTGGAGCTCCACTTGCTCTTGAGTTTCTGTGTTCTCTAGAGATGAGCTGGAATCTCCAGCTCTGGAGAATATTAAATTACAGTGGGCGAGGGGGGCTAATGTTCAGAACTGAATGGACAGCATGCAAATTCACAGGCAAAGCCCATGGATTCAAGCAGAAATCAAATTTGACCGGAGCTAACTGAATTGGGGTGAGAGTCTCGTAGTGGAGCCACAGCTGCCAGGTCTGGCAATCTGGCTCACTCCCTGTCCACTTGGCAGCACTACCTATTTGGATTTGGGCTGGAATAGCTGGTTGATCCCTCCCTCCCCCAACCACCGAATTTTCTGCTTGATATACTGCAGTTGTGTTATGAGAGCATCCTGGAACAGAGAGAGGGAAGTGACTGAGGAGAAAGAGCATGTGAAAGGGGGCTAACTTTGTTAGCTTCTTTCTCAGCCAAGGAAAATCCAACTTTTTATGTACATCTGAAATTGTAAATTTCCTCACTTTTGAGGGATCTATAAGAGTTGCTGTGATTCCTTACTTTCTTGTATGGCAAAGGTGTACAAATTTACTTTTAGAGAAAATGTTTTCTCTTAAGTAGTTGAGGATTTTAAAAATAGTATTTTTTATATTTTCCCTTTTATTTTATTTTTGCATAATATTATATTTTTCCAATTCACATGTGAAGGAATTTTTTGTTATTCATTTTTACAAGATTTTGAGTTCTAATTTTTCCCTCCTTTCCTCATCTATCCTCTTCCAAAACTGGTAGGCAGTTTGATATAATTTGTACATATTCTATCATGTAAAACATTTCCATATTATTCACAGTTGTGAAAATAGAAACAGTTCAAAAGAAAAAAGAAACGTGAGGAAAAAAATCAAGTAAAAATATGCTTTTACTGCAGAGCCCATCAGTTCTGTTTATAAATAATATTTTCCTGCATGTTTTGTACTTGTTTTGGATCATTGTTTTACTGAGAAGAACTTGATCATCACACAAAGTTGCTGAAACTGTATACAATGTTTTCCTGGTGCTGTTCATTTCATTTTGCATTTGTTTGTGTACATCTTTATAGGATTTTCTGACATCTGCCTGTTCATCATTTCTTATTGCACAATAGTATTCCATTACATTCTTATACCATAGATTATGTAGCCCTAATTGATGGACATCTTATCTAGCCATGATATTTTACAACCACAAAAAGGGATGCTATAAACTTTTTTCGCCAATGTAGGTCCTTTTCCCTTTTTTTATACTGTCTTTGAGATGCAGATTTAGTAAGAGTATTGCAGGGTCAAAGGATATGTGCACTTTGGTTGCCCTTTGAGCATAGTTCTAAATTGCTTCCCAGAACTGGATCCATTCACAATTTCACCCACAGTACTTACTCAGTGTCTGCAATTTCCTACATCCTTTCCAACACTTATCATTTTTCTTTTTTTGTCATATTCGCCAATCTGATAGAGTTGGTACCTAAGAGTTTTTAAATTTGCATTTCTCTAATTAAAAATAAGTAGCTTTGATTTCTTCATCTGAACACTGCTTTTTCATATCCTTTGACCATTTATCAATTGGAGAATGGCTTGTATTCTTATAAATTTGCTTCAGGTCTCTCTGTTTGAGAGATGAGTCTTTTGTTGGAGGCACTTGCTATAAAGATTGTTCTCCAGCTTTTGGCTTTCCT
The DNA here is from genome assembly GCA_023553655.1 of Myrmecobius fasciatus. Lineage (NCBI taxonomy): Eukaryota > Metazoa > Chordata > Mammalia > Dasyuromorphia > Myrmecobiidae > Myrmecobius > Myrmecobius fasciatus. The sequence continues at coordinate 257,606 of JAJPUD010001569.1, forward strand.
TCTAATCTTGGTAGTATTTACTTTGCACAAAAGCCTTTTTTAATAAAACCAAAATTATCTTTTTTTTGCATTTTGTAATATCCTCTGTCTCTTGTTTGGTCATAAAATTTCCCCCTTTCCATACATGAAACAGATCATTCATTCCTCTCTAATTTACGTATCTTGTCACCTTTTATGTTTAACTGTGCAACTATTTTGGCCTCATCTTGGTATATGGTATGAGATGTTGGTCTATATCTATTTTGCATCCTATTATGAGTTTCCCAGCACTATTTTGTCCAATAGTGAGTTTTTATGCCAAAAGCTAGGGTTTTGGAGTTTATTCTCTTGATATTCTTTATTCTTTATATGAATTTTGTTGTTATATTTTTCTAGCTTTATCAGATAGTTTTTTGGTAATTTGGTATGGCACTAAATAAATAAATTAGGTAGAATTGTCATTTTTATTATATTGCCTTGGGCTACTTATAAGAAATTGATAGTTTTCCAGTTGTTTAGATTTGGCTTTATCCATATGAAAACTGTTTTGTAATTTTGTTCATATAGTTCCTAGACTTATCTTGACAGGTAGATTCAAGTATTTTAAATTGTTTACAGCTATTTTAAATCTAATTTCTCTTCCTATCTCATGTTGCTGGACTTTGTTGGTCACAAGAACAAGTGCTGATGATTTATTTGGGTTTATCTTATATTCTGCAACTTTACTAAATTGATTAATTATTTCAAGTAAATTTTAGTTGGTGCTCTAAGTATACATTCATAACATCTGTGAAGAGTGATAGTTTTGTTTCCTCATAGACTATTCTAATTCATTAATTTCTTTTTCTTCTCTTACTTTTATAACTAACATTTTGAGCATTATATTGAAAAACTGAACATTTTAGTACTATATGTATATGTGTATGTATATATATATGTATATATACTATATGTCTGTGTGTGTGTGTATGTGTGTGTGTGTGTGTGTGTGTGTGATGATGATGATGATAATAGGCATCCTTGCTTCACCCTGATCTTTTTGGGAAGGTTTCTAGCTTGTTCCCATTATGGATAGCATTTGCTGATGGTTTTAGATAGATATTGCTTATCATTTTAAGGAATGCTCACTTTCTTCCTATGCTCTAGTATTTTTAATAGAGATGGGTGCTGCAATTTGTCAAAAAGCTGCCCATCCCAAGTAAGAGAAACCTCACTTATTTTGTAGGTAGATAAAATGACAGATGGAATTTATTAGTAATGGCTTTTTTTGGTAATTCAGAGGGAACATGATAACATTTCTCCAGATGATGAAAAATGGAACTCACAGTATTTCAACAAAGGCATTCCTCATGGTATCCAAGATACCTTTTTGTAAAAAAAATGTGTTTTTCATGGTGACTGAGAGAAAGCAGGGACAGTTTATCTCTAATTCTCTCATTTCAAAAAATTACAGTATGATCTGTGAGATAGCAGACATGATTTTTAGGCTTTTCATTAAAGTATATTAGACAGACTACCATGCATGCTGTAGAGCCAGGTGAATCTTTTGAAAAATGGGACAAAATAAAAGCTGTCAGTATATAAAAAAAAATCAGGAATCTAAGATGATGACAAACAACTTAGAGCATTAGAGCATCAGAGTGGAACTGATGGGGGCAAAATCTGCTCAATGTTGTAGAACATTTAATGAGAGGCTTTAGTTTCTAAGTCCTATCATTATAGTAGTGTAGTGAAAAGTGGACTAGTCTTGGAAGCCAGATTTGGGTTAAAGGCCTCCTTCTAACACTTCATAGCTTTATGATCCTCTGTAAATATCTTACCCTCTCTGGGTTTTAGCATTTGTAAGATGAGGTTAATAATGCTAGTAGGATCTATCTCACAAAGCTTTTGGAAAAGCACTCAGTTAACCACAGGCAGTTACCTAAGTGTGAGCTAAATTATTGGAAATAAATTGAACTGCTTTCTATCAGACTCATCTTTGATTTGTGTGTGTGTATATATATATATATATATGCATATATAACATTTGCTAATAAATATGTATCATATGTCATATGTGATATATAATATATTGGAGATGTGTATATATGTTTATATATGTCTGGATATATACATCATATAGATTATATATGATATATAAAAATATTTGATAAGTATATATGTATATGTGTATATAAATGTGTGTGTTTATGTTTGTGTGTATGTGGAAACTTTGGCAATAATAAAAGTTGTTCTTCCAAGATTGAATTCTTTATGTAAAAGAAAACAAGCAATCTATCTCATTAGTTTGCAAATTTGCTTTCATCCTCAATAAATGGTAAAAATATGTTTGTATATATATATGTATACCAAAGAAATGTTTTAAAATAAATTTACTTGTGATTCATTTTATATAAAAATTAGATTTGTATACCTATTTTACATACTATATACCTGACAGTGCATAAAAACTTCTTGAATGAAAAGGGGCTGTGAATGGGAATCCTTTAAGAAGCTCTGTTATAGAGAGTCATGGAGGAAAGTCAAGAGGGCAGCCTGGAGAGGACAGAAGATCTACTGGTTTGATGAAGGCTGTTTATTGGCAAGGATTCTCAACAAGAACAGCTCCATTTTGACCCCTAAATCTTTAGGAGTCTGAGATTTTCTGGATAATGGGTTACTTTCCACCATAATTGTAGTAATTTCACCCCTTGCAGTTATATGACAGCATAAGAAGAATATTTCTCCTTGTAGTTTTGATTTGCTCACGATGTGACCTTTCATTTTTAAGATATTTATTCATTTGGAGTTTTTCTTAGTATGTCATGTGAACTATTGACTTAAGCAATTGCTGCTTTTTAGTATTCCCTTCATTCTTGAATCCCAGAACCATAGATTTGAGACTGGAAGGTAATTTAGAGACTATATGCTCCAATCTCTCATTTTGCAGATAAAGAAACTGAGACCCAGGTTAGTCCAAAGATATACTCAATAGCATACATTACCCAGATATTTGGTTGGGTCCCAGCAGAGAGAAGATGTAATTCAAGGAATTTGAAAGGGGAGGTGGTCCCCAGTTGAGAAAAACCTAGACAGTGAGCAGGGTGATTTGAACAAAGTCTGTAGGCTTGTAGTCCATGTTAGTCAGGTCTTCTGGTCTGCAGTCATAGAACTGGACTCGATTTTGAGTGAGTGGGAGAGGCAGTAAGTGCTCTAAAAGTTCAAGGAAGGGGGAGTTCATTACCTGCCCTGGTATGGACAGGTAACAATTTGTGAAGATTGAGGTGAGACTTGGAGTTGATTTGAAAAGATGAGTAGGATTTGAATAGACAAAAAGAAGAGTAGAGATAGTGTTTCTTTTCTGAAGAACAATCTGATTTTCTGAGCTAGACTACAATTATTTATTCATGGCTTTCTTGGTCATGGGTCAACTGTTAATAATCTAAAATTTTAGAGAAGCTTGGGATGGCACTTCAGTTATCATCCTGGGGGTGTGTTAAATATTCATGTTTATTTAGTTTTCCTTTTTTATCTCCCTCTCCAGGTACCCTCCCAGTTACACCTTCCTATCCCCCCACCCAACTATCTCATATCTCAGCCACTGCACGTACCCTGAAAATCCTTCCCCAAATGCCTTGATTCAAGGTACATCTAATTCCATCAATCCCAGACTCTGGTGACAATTCCCTGCCTTCCCAGCTGTGGGTAGAGAACAACAAATGTGCTAAACACCTGTTCTACCATTACCTTGCTTACACGCTGTGTAATAATCATCCCCAAATCAGCATGGAAAAATAAAGAACACACAAGATGAAGGAACTTCAGAGAATTGGTCGCTAAATTATACACTTGTGGTGAAGAGTTGAGCTCTCATGCAGAAACATTTAGTTACCTGCAGGGGGATGAGCAATGTTCTTCTAAGTTAACTTCTCTAATCCAACATTGGTTTCCTGGGGGAAATAGATGCATATGAACCATGAAATCAGGGTTAATGTTTAGCAAATTAATTTAATTTCATAAAGTAATAGTTTATTTTGAAAAGCAATGTGACATAATGGATAGGACTGGTTTCCCTTCAATGGATCTCATCAATAAGGATTTTTGCCTACTCATCAATGTTGTGTGAGTTATAAATTTCCTTTTAGAAATCCTAGATATGGGGGAGTCATTCAAAGTAGACTCCTGAGTTACAAATTCATAGATGTGGAACACAGAATCCTTTCTTTCTACATATCAAACACAGGCAGGCCCAACTAGATTATGTGCCCAAAGTCACATAGATAGTGACAGAGGATTGGTCTAGACTCATTAGATGGTAAGCTGCTCCAGGGCAGGAACTCTCTTTTACCTCCTTTTACTCCTTCCTTTCTTCCTTCCTTCCTTGTACAGAACTTGGCATATAATAGTTATATAATAGGTATTTAATGATTAATTTATTAAGCCTGATCCTCTGACTCCACATCTAATTTTTCTTTCCACTGTATAATCGTGCCTCTTGATATTCTGACCCTGCCTGAATATCAATAAAGCATGAAAGATACTCATCATTTATTCCTTACTCTCACTGCATGATTGACCTTCCTTGTTTTTTTTAGTAAAAGAATGTTCTTAAAGTCTCAGTGCAATTTTAAACTTTAATAAGTGTATTATTTTAATACTACCTTCAGACTTCCAGAGCACTCTCTACCGATCTCTATTGGCAGTTTTTACACCCCACTGCCATTTTGGATCTGGATATGCTAGTAGCTAATCCTGTCTATTTTTTTTTTTTTTTGCTGTTGGTTGAATTGTTTTTCTGTCATTCCTGACTTTTTGTGATCCCATTTAGAGTGTTCTTGGCAAAGATACTGGCATCTGTTGCCATTTCCCTTCCCAGCTCATTTTACAGATGAGGAAACTGAGGCAAAAAGAGTCAAGTGACTTAGCTGGTCACATAGCCACAAGTTCGAGAGGCCAGATTTGAACTCAGGAAGCGTCTTGTAGACTTCAGCATTCTGTGCACTACTGTGCTTCTTAGCTGCCCCCTCCATCACATAAATTTCTATTGTTTTTAAGTGACCAGCTGCCTTAGATCTTTATAGATGGATAATCCATGTATTTTAAACCTAGAGTGTCCTCCATAAATGGCTGCTCCTGCTAAGTGGTCTTTTGTTTCAGAGGGAATCTGTTGATCCTTGAATGATTTCCCAAAGGAAAGCCAGCTCATTCTTCTTGCTGTTTATTTCTGGCTTAATTTTTATTGTCCACTCACAATGTTTTTTCAACATCCAAATCTCCAATGGCCAATTCTATGGGCTGTCCATCCAAATGCTTAAATTATTGTTGTCAAGTTATTTATAATTTTAAAAATGTTTAATTGTGGGAGAAGGAAAGATGAACTTTTATCCCAACCTGCTCTGAGGACAGCTGCCAACAAGCTTAAACTTGTACCCTTGGCCCTGCCCAGCTTTGATAAGTGCTAGGGAGGTGGAGGGTGATGAGACCAGCTTTCCCATGCTCCTCATAGAGGGCAGAGTATCTCTTGAATACCTCTACCCTGGTCACTGAGGTGGTTTTTTCCCCTTTCCCTGATTTTGAAGCATAGTATTGTCTCTGTTGTCATATCCATCAAATCATTCACAATCTACTTCCATTATCACAGCAGAACAGAGCTGAGCTTTACATTACCTTGCAGGGAAGCAAATGGGATTAGAAGCCCAGTGCCACGTAACAAAAGATTATGAAGCCTCTCATTGCGGAATAAAAAGCCTCAAAAGGAATAGCAAATGATAATTTCCCTTTTTTTCATTTTTACAAAGAAAATCAAGCTAATAAGGCATAGGTTCTAGATTCTATTGGGAAAATCACCGTCATTCTGAGCATTTGTAGCCCCTTTTCTCTAAGGTTCTCAAAGTATTTCATGTACTTTATCTCCTTTTCACACCCACACTGCTTTATTCCATCTTTAATGGAATAAGAGAAATGACATTTTCTTTTCACTATTCATTCTCTCATGCACTAAGGAAAATTAAACTCTATGTAATGAAAATATTTATTTGTGACAGTGAACACAAGGTTACTGTGCCTTTATCTGTGCAACAGAATTCCTGTTGGCTTTCCTCCATTATTTTCTGATTTTCCCATTATTTTCTTGACTTTATTTCCCATTATTGCCTTTCCTTCCAAATCAGTCCATATTTATATTTACTAAGATGAAATTTCACAAAATGCAGGGACCATGCCTGTTTTATTTACTCATGCAATGGGATTAGTTGAAATAACACTGAATTTGGAGTGTTGCCTTGGCCACTTACTAGCTATGAGACCCTGATCAAGTCAACGTATTTGCCTCAGTTCCTCATTTGTAAAAGGATCTAGAAAAGGAAATGGTGAATAATTCCATTATCTCTATCATGAAAATCCCAAATGAGCTCATGAAGAGTCAGACCTCACTGAAATGACTAAACAGCATTATTTGGTGCACAAGATAATGAGAGTCAAATGACATTAATGTATGGGATTGATAGCCCCAGAATACTATGGTTTTGCTATTTTACTACTTACTAAAACTGTGGTTTATTAATAGTATTCTTTTGTCTCATTTCTTCACTTTGTATCACATCTTACAAACTTTCTCAGGTTTCTCTATGGATTTTCTATGCATTACTCTATAGAGAGCAATAATATGTCTCCCCTTCTTTTTAGCACTGGGCATTTCATTTTATTTATGTGGCAATCAATGATGAGAAACTTTTCTTATTAATGTGGATTTTCATTTGCTTTATTATTGATAGTTTTTGAGCATTGCTTAAAACACTGTTTAGGTGACTTCTAAGGGTCATGCTTTTGATACCAGAGTAAAATAACTAAGTCTTCCTGCCTCTCAGTTCAGATCTCATAATTACTGCTATGTTGTCTCTCTCCATTAATTTATAATCATCTATTCAGCCATTACTCAATTACTGACCATATATTCCATTTTCAGGTTTTTACTAGCATAATCTGGCTATGAATGTTTTTGTACATTTTGTATTTTCTTGCTGCCAAAAACCTACTGTGGGTATGATGCTAGTAGTATAATTTGTAGATCAAAGGGTGAGATCAATTTAATATCATTGATTGCATAATTTGATCATACCAACAATGAAGTAAAGTGCCTAACTTCCCATGAGTCTTTCAGCAATGAGTTTTCCAATCTTTCTTAATTTGATGGGTATGACAACCTCAGGGTTGTTTTAATTTACATTTTTTCTAATTATTAATGATTTAGAACTATTTTTCCAGATGGTAGTTGAAAGTTTTTTTTTCTTTTGAAAATAGTTCATATCCTTTGAGTCCCTATGTAATAGGACTTGGCTCTTAATCATATGTTTCTTCATCTTTTCTATTCTATACTTGGTTACAAATTCTTCCTTTATACAAAATTTGGAAGGGTGAAATCGATTTTCTCCTAATCTTTAAAAACTATATAGTTTTTAGTATTTAGCTTGTTTACACTTTTAAATTGGTTGCAAAAAGTGCTTATCTAAATCTTTTTTTCTCCAGATTTCTTTCTTGCTTATTTTAAGTAGTTTTGTGAAAAAGAGAGACTTTTAAACAATTGTTTATAATTTAGGATTAATCAAATTAAAAGTATTATTCTTTTTATTTCTAGTCTATTGAACTGATCATCTCTCTTTTAATCCAGCATGAGGTGATTTTTGAGAACTTTTGTTTTTTATACAGTTTGAGATCAAGAAAATGTCAACCTACTTCCTTCCTGTTTTTAAATTTTCATTATATTACTTCATTTTCTTGGCTTCTTATTCCTTTAAAAATTTTTATCTGAAATAATTCTCTAAATTATATCTTGGTATTTTGATTCATAAATTATTAAATGTATTGGGTAATTTTATAGGTATTATCATTTTATAAATTCGTATTGTTTAGTCACAAATATCAAATACTTCTATTATTTGCATCTTTCACTTCTGAAATTTATTTTTTTGTACACTATACACCAACATTGTATGTTAATTCCCAGACATTTAGTGTGTTTAGTTGTTAGTTTAAATGAAATTTATCTTCTTACCTCTTTCTGTTGGAATTGTTAGTCAGAAATGATATTTGTAATTCAAATGGTACCTTTGACATTAACCCTTTTATATTATCTCTAGTTACTAGTGCCTTCCCTTCTAATATTACTTTCCATGTATTCTCTGTATATCTTCTGTTATATAACTTAATATATATTATATATTAAATTATATAAATAATTATGTATATATAGTTTATTCCATTAGAAAGCAAATTCTCTGAAGATAATGGCTGCTTTTCCTTTTTATTTGTATCCCTAATACTTAGCAGAATACCTGGACCATTTGATAAATTCTTGTTGACTGGTTTAAGATTCAAACTACCCAATTAATACATTCAAAGGATACAAAGAAATAGGTTTTTTTTAAGAAACAAACTTTAATTACCTGAAAATATTAAGAATTAATAATAAACACAAAATGCAAATTAAACCACTTCTTAGCTATCATCTCATACTTATTAAACTAGTATGAGAGAAAACACGTTGACAAGACTTAGGAGATTATATGCATATATATTTTTTCTCTTGGTTCAACCATGTTTTTGAAAACAATTTGGAATTATTCCTTTGTTCATACCCTTTGATCCAGAGGTTCTACTTTAAGGACTATACATACCACAAGATTTTTTACAACAACCTAAGACTCATAGGTTTCAAAAGCACTTACAACAGCAGTTTTTGTGATAATAAAAAGCTGTGAGCAAAATATATATTTGATAATTACAAAATGAACACATTAATGTATGAGAATGTGATTGAATATTATTATAAAGGAAGAATATGAAATTTTAGAAACATGGACAAATATGTAGGAAGTACTGTAAAGAAAGCTCAAATGATAAAACAGGCAGAATACCTATGAAAACATAAAAACAGTTATAGGATGCTGCTTTCTGTCTTTTAACTTTATATGAACTGGGAATGGGTATGGTGGAGAAGGAAGCAGAAAAATGTATTTTTTATTTATTTATTTTTTTAATTTTTTTTATTAAAGCTTTTTATTTGTATAACATATGTATGGGTAGTTCCCCAACATTGATCTTTACAAAGCTTTCCATTACAAATTTTACCCCCAGTCCCCACCCCTCTCCTAGATGGCAGGAAGTCCACTACATGTTAATAATGTTGACATGCTTGAGAAGTTATGCAAGAAAAATCCTATCTACAAGAAAAAAAAAAAGAATCAGAGAAAGGCAACACAATGCAAGCAAATGTCAATAGAGATCATGAAAATGTTATGTTGTGGTCCATATTTTATTTCCCTGTCTCTGGGTGTATATGGTTTTCTTCAGTGAACAGTTGAAACTGGTTTGAGACAATTCTTTGTTGCAGAGAGCCATGTCCATCAGAATTGATCATCATGTAATACTGTTGTTGCTGTGTATGATGATCTCCTGATTCTACTCGTTTCACTCAGCATCAGTTCATGCAAGTCTCTCCAGGCCTCTCTGAAATCATCCTGCTGGTCGTTTCTTACAGAGCAATAATATTCCATAACATTCATATACCATAATTTATTCAGCCACTCTCCAATTGATGGGCATCCCTTCAGTTTACAGTTTCTAGCCACTACAAAAAGGGCTGCCACAAACATTCTTGCATATGTGGGGCCCTTTCCCTCCTCTAAGATCTCTTTGGGATATAGGCCCAGTAGAAACACTGCTGGGTCAAAGGGAGAAAAATGTATTTTGTAAGAGAACTTATTTTCATGTCATTTGAAAAATGTCTGATTTTTCAAAATGGAATGTATTGATAATTTACAAAATTTAAGGAAATTGAGTTGCAGATTAAATTAATCAAATGTCTGTTATAGATATGAAAGATAAAGTCTTTGAGTTACTACTGCATGAAATCAGAAAAACAAATATACTGTGATTGGTTGGAAGAATTACTCAGATTTGGTGCTGTGTATTTGAGAGATAGCAGGATACTGTTCTTGCAGCTGCTTTGGAATTCAAGCTTTGGAAGAACTTTAAGAAATTTCTTGTTTTTTTTAACAGGGGACAACAAGTAGGATGAAGGCTGTGGATTGAGCCCAGAGAGCTTGCCAGGCTCTGTTCTTCTGCTCCTCTCTCCCCTATATTAACTATAATATTGGAAACATTAGGTCAGCAACAAAATATGTATGTATATGTATATATATATATATATATATATATATATATATACACACACATATGGCAATGAGCTGAGAAAGGATAACTAGACAAAATGAGGAAAGGTTCAGTTAAAAAGAGACCCATTAAGGAGAGGATTCTGAGAATAGGTCAGAAAATTACACACTCTTCAGATTTCTTCCACAAACAAGATAAAATTACACCTCAGGGGGAATATGGACAGCAATGGGGCAGAACCTTGGTCCACCTAGGACAACTGGGGAAGATGGGAAGAAAGATCCTAGGATGGAGATTTCGTTTCAGAGAAGTGCAAACATACCCAGTTTAGCTCCATAGTAGAGCCAGTGGGGAGTCATGTGGCTAGCTGGATTCGGGGGAGCCTTAGCCCCAACCACAGGAATTTTCACCTCCTGGACTGTGTTAGAAGTCAGGGTTCCACTCCATGTAGCCTGAGAGCATATGTGATGATCAGGAACACCAGGCCTAGCTGTGCTGCAGAGATGGAACTCTGGGGGATAAGGACCCAGCAGCCTGAAGTGCAGAGACAGGAGGTCAGTGATGCTGGCTGTGAGCACTTGCAGGATGGGGGAGCATTGGCCCTGAGGTTCCAGGTCAGAGGGAAGAGCTGAAGGTTACAGCCATTGGAGAGTCTTCAGGGAGCAAGAGTATTTCCAGAATGGTGTGCCTCTGGCCTCGGTCCTGGGCCCAATCTTTAGAGATAAGTATACATTTTTAAAAATGAGTTGACAAAGGAGAATTTTTAGAGAGACCCCTATTCCCATCAGAGTTCCATTAGAGAATGAAGAATACATACATTTAGGAGGGAATTAAAGTCTTCTAAATTTATAAGTAATAATAAGGAGAGGAAATAGAATGGGGATATAGATGAATATATAGATTAACAGAAATGGTATAAAGAGGAAACATTTTTATTTGGAAAATTATAAAAAAAATTTAAATAGATAAGATAGAGAATTTAGGTAAAATATATGAATAGATAGCACAAGAGTACTAAGGTAAGGGAGGGATTTTGGAAAGGGGGTTGGTTAAATAATAGGAGGGTAAAGTAGTAAGTACAAGTAAAAGAGAACAATTAGCAGAGATAAGAATAGAGTGAGAAAAATGGGGAGGAAAATAGGAAAGAAGATTATTTTAAAAAGTAATTATAGTTAATAATGTTAATTGGATGAATTTACCCATAAAATGGAAACAAATAGTAAATTAAAAATTTGAACTCAATGATATAAAGCAACAGCTTTTGTTATTAAAAACAAGAGATGCACACAAGCATAAAATAAAGATCAGGAGTAGAATTTATTGTCAAAAAAGCAGGAGTGGTAATCATGAGCTTAGACAAAGTTAAAAACCAGAACAGATTTAATCAGAAGAGAAAAATAAGAAAACAACACTGTGTCAGCCATATTAATCAATATTCTTTTAGACTATTTAGAATAACTAAACAGTATGAGGTTGGAATATTGCTGTGGTGTAGGAAATGATGAGTTGGTAGATTTAGAGTAATATGGAAAAACTGAGTTGTTGAAGGTAGATACTCTCCACCTTTGGAAAAACATAAGACAAATGGAAACAAACAGAGCATAGTATTACATATATGTGTGCAAATGCTGTGTATATCATAGATATTTATATGTATGTGCATGTATGTATGTGTCTGTAGACATATATGTATGTACATGTACATGCATATTTGCATATGTATGCATATATATGTACATATACACATATGTACATATATATACACACATATATGTACTTAATTGTAGCCTTTTTGTGTGAGGGGAGAGAGGAAGAGGAGAAAATAAAGTAAAAAGTGAACAACAGGGAACAAAATAATAACTACAAGGAAGCAAAGAAAAGATGCATAGTTCCAAACTGAAACCATCCTCCTGATTGTTTCTTACAGAACAATAATATTCCATGACATTCATATACCATAACCTATTCAACCATTCTCCAGTTGATGGGCTTCCATTCAGTTTCTAGTTTCTAGCACTCTTGAATGTAAAAATTTTTCCCAGTTTATTGCTTCCCTTTTAATTTTGTCTGTATTTCTCTTGTTTGTACAAAAACTTTTTAACTTAATATAATCAAAATTATCCATTTTACATTGAATAATGTACTCAGGTTCTTCTTTGGCCCCAAATTCCTTCCTTCTCCACAGATTTGAGAGGTTCCTGACTTTGCCTTGGCAGATAGACTCCCAAATATTTTATATTATTGATAGTTATTTTAAATGGAATTTCTCTTTGTATCTCTTATTGTTGGATTTTGTTGGTAATATATAAAAATTCTGATGATTTATGTGGATTTCTTTGGTATCCTGCAACTTTGCTAAAGTTGTGAATTGTTTCTAGTAGTTTTTTAGTTGAGTCTCTAGGGTTCTCTAAGTATACCATCATATCATCTGCAAAGAGTGATAATTTGGTTTTGTCATCACCTACTCTAATTCCTTTAATCTCTTTTTCTTCTCATATTATGGAAGCTAACATTTCTATTGCAATTTTGAATAGTAATGGTGATAGTGGGCAACCTTGTTTCACCCCTGATCTTATTAGGAATGGTTCTAGTTTATGCCCATTACATCTGATGCTTGCTGATGGATTTGAATACATGCTATTGATCCTTTAAGGAAAACTCTATATATTCCTAAACTCTAATGTTTTTAATAGGAATGGGTGTTGGATTTTGTCAAATTTTTTTTCTGTATCTATTGAGATAATCATATGATTTTTGTTAGGTTATTGACACAGTTAATCATGCTAATAGTTTTCCTAATATTGAATCAGCCTTACATTGCTGGTATAAATCCTACTCAGTCATGTTGTATTGTCCTGGGGATAACTTGCTGTAACCTCTTTGCTAATATTTTATTTAAGTTTTTGCATCAATATACATTAAGGAAATTGGTCTATAATTTTCTTTCTCTGTTTTGACCCTACCTGGTTTTGCTAGCAGCACCATATATATGATATAAAAAGAATTTGGGAGGATTCTTTCTTTCCATATTTTTTCAAATAGTTTATATAGTATTGGAATTAATTGTTCTTTAAATATTTGGTAGCATTCACCTGTAAGTCCATCTGGCCCTTGAAGTTTTTTCCTTTTTCCTTTTCTTTTCTTTTCTTTTTTTTTTCCTGAGGCAATTGGGGTTAAGTGACCTGCTCAGGGTCACACAGCTAGGAAGTGTTAAGTATCTGAGACCAGATTTGAACTCAGGTCTTCCTGATTTCAGAGCTGATGCTCTATCCACGGCACTACCTAGCGGTCCCGCTTGAGGTTTTTTTCTAAAGGAACTGATTAAAAGCTTATTCAATTTCTTTGTTTAAAATGAGGCTATTTAAATAATTTATTTCCTCCTCTGTTAATCTGGGCCATTAATATTTTTGTAAATATTCATCCATTTCATTTAGATAATATTATCTATTGGCATACTCTTTGGTAAAAATAACTCTTAATTATTGCTCTATTTTCCTCTTCATTGGTAGAAACTTCATCCTTTTCATTTTCAAGACTAACAATTTGATTTTCTTCTTTAGTTTTGCTAATAAATTAACTAAAGATTTATCTATTTTGTTGGTTTTTCATAAAACCAACTCTTAGTTTTATTTATTAATTCAATAGTTTTCTGATTTTCAATTTTATTAATCTCCCCTTTTATTTTCATAATTTCCAATTTGGTATTTAATTGGGGGTTTTTAATTTGGTACTTTTCTAGCTGTTTAATTGCATGTCCAATTCATTGATCTTCTTTCTCTATTTTATACAAGTAAGCATCTAGAGACATAAAAAGTCCCCTAAGAACTGCTTTGGCTGCATTCCATAAATTTTGGTATGTTGTCTCCTTATTGTCATTCCCTTGGGTGAAATTATTAATCATGTCTATGATTTGTTTCACCCAGTCATTCTTTAGCATTAGATTATATAGTTTCCAATTTATTTTTGGTCTATTTTTCTTTGGCCATTTATTACATGGGATTATTACTTCATCATGATCTGAAAAAGATGCATTTACTATTTCTACCTTTTTACATTTGATTTGGATATTTTTATGCCCTAATATATGGTCAACTTTTGTATAGGTTCCATGAACTGCTGAGAAAAAAAGCATACTCCTTTCTATCTCTATTGAATTTTCTCCAAAGTTCTATCATATCTAACTTTTCCAAAATTCTACTTACTTTCTGAGCTCATTTCTTATTTATTTTGGGTTCAATTTATCTAGTTCTGAGAGAGCAAGGTTGAGGTCCCCCATTGCTGTAGTTCTGCTGTCTAATTCTTCTTGCAGCTCTCAACTTCTCCTTTAGGAATTTGGATGCTATACCAGTTGGTGCGTATATGTTTAGTATTGATATTACTTCATTATCTATGATATCCTTTAGCAAGATATAGTTTCCTTCTTTATCTCTTTTAATTAGATTTATTTTTGCTTTTACTTAATCTGAGATCAGGTGCGCTATCCCTGCTTGTTTTACTTCACTTGAAGCATAATAGATTTTGCTGCAGTCTTTTACCATTACTTATGTGTCACTTGGTTTTAAATGAGTTTTTTTGTAAACAACAAGTTGTAGGGTTCTGGTTTTTAATCTACTCTGCTTCCATTTTATGGGAGAGTTCAACCCATTTACATTCACAGTTAAAATGACTACTTCTTTATTTCCTGCCATCTCATTTTCCCCAAATTATACTTTTTTTCTTTCCTTTCCCCTTTCCTTTCTCCCCAGTGTTTTGTTTCTGACCACCACCTCCTTCAGACAGCCCTTCCCCTTTAAACCCCTCCCCCTTTCTTATACCTTTCTCCTACTACTTCTGTTTTCCCTTCTATTAGCTTCCCCCTTTTCTTTTCCCTTTCTCCTCCCACTTCCCTATGAGGCGAGACAAGTTTCTCTGTGAAGCCAAATATGTCTTATATTCTCTCTTTGAGTCATATCTGATGCATACCCCTCCCTTTTTTCCCTCAATTATAATGCGTCTTCTTTGATTCTTTATGACATAATTTAGGTCATTTTACCTAAATTTTCTTCTTTTTCCAGTACAATCCCCTTTCCACTTTTAGTTCCTTTGTCACATTATCACAATAAAATCACATTATATCTGCATTATCTATGTATTTTCACAACAGATATAGTTCTCAAGAGTTCTTTCCTTTATTTCCTTTTTATGCTTCTCTTGAGTTCTGTATTTGGAGTTCATATTTTTTGTTCAGCTCTGATCTTTTCATCAGAAATAAATGAATTTTACTGTATCATTAAATGTCCATCTTCTTCCCTGAAAGATAATGCTCAATTTAGCTGGAAAGTTTATTCTTGGCTATATTCTAAGTTCCTTTGCCTTTTGGAATGTCAGATTCCAGGCCGTTTGAGCCTGTAAGATGGACGTTGCTAGGTCCTGGGTAGTCCTGGCTGTGGCTCTTCAATATTTGAATTATTTCCTTCTGGCCATACCAATATTTTCTCCTTGATTTGATAGTTCTGAAATTTAGCTAAGATATTCCTTGGAGTTTTCATTTGAGGTCTCTTTCAGGAGATGATCAGTGAATTCTTTCAATGGCTATTTTTCCCTCTGGTTCTAGGATATCAGGGCAGTTTTCCTTGATGATTTCTAGAAAGATCATATCTAGGCTTTTTTTTTATCATGATTTTCAGTAAGTCCAATAATTCTTAGATTGTCTCCCCTAGATCTATTTTCCAGGTCAGTTGTTTTTCCAATGAGGTGTATTTTACATTTTCTTCTATTTTTTTTTCTTTTTTCTTTTGGTTTTGTGTGACTGATTCTTGATGTCTCATTGAGTCATTCATTTCCATTTGTTGAATTTTAATTTTTAAATAATTATTTTCTTGTGTTGCCTTTTTTATCTCTTTTGTATTTGACCAATTGAATTTTTAAATGAATTATTTTGTTCAATGGATTTTTTTCCATTTCACAAATTCTGTTTTTCAAAGAGTTATTTTCTTTTTCCATTTTGTCAAATCTATTTTGCGAGGAATTATTTGCTTTTTACACTTCACTAAATTTATTTTGTAAGGAATTTTCTTCTGATAATTTGTTTCCTTTTCCAAATTCTCCTGCAACATTTTCATTTCCTTTCCCAATTTTCCCTCTAACTCTCTTTTAAGATCCTTTTTGAATTCTTCTAAGAGAGCCTTTTGAGATGGGAACCCATGCATATTACCCTTTGGAGCTTCATCTAGAGATGGTTTGCTTTCAGTGTCCTCAGGGTTTGAGGTCTTTTCTCTTTCTCCATAAAAACTATCTATGGTCAGAGTTCTTTTTGCTTTTCGCTCATTTTTTAAAAAAGGTTGAAGTCTGCTTTTAGGGCAAAGGGGAGATTGTTTCAAGCTTCCTCTACAGGCAATAGTGGCTGTGCTGAATCAGTGTTACTAACTTCTGGTGCTGAATAGACATGCTCAAATCCTCCATTATTCTGGGGTTCAGAAGCCTCACTATTTGCCTCTTGTATTTGTGTTGGATGTCTCACAGCTAATCTGCTGATTCACCAGCTAGTAACTAGGATACAGTAGCCAACACTGTCGTATATTGTTCCCTATCACTGGTGGGAAGATCTTACACTGCCTTAGTTCTCTGTGCTGCGTCTGCCCTTGGCCACCTCATTCTTCTCCTCCCACCCACTGTCTGATTGAAACAGACCTTTTCTGAAGTTCTTCCAAAATATATTTTTCTAGAAATTTGTTACACTCCAAATATGTGAGGTTTCTGTCACTCTAAAACCAGTTCAGAGGCTTGATTTGTTCTTGATATGAGGGACATCTGGGAAAGCTCAGGTAGAGATGTCTTCTCTCCACCATCTTGGCTCCATTCTCCTGCATTTAATTTTAAAATAAATAAATGAAAATAAATATTTTTTAAAAGAAAAGACAACTTCAAAATTCTGTAAACGTTTCTGGTCCTTAGTCTCTCAGAACTATATACCTAAAAGGAACTCTATGAGGACTCCATGAAAAGAGCAATGAATTTTCATCACACCAGTATCTATGACTTAGACTTACCTCTTTGCTATATGTAATGTCTGACTGAACCTGCTTTCTCTTGGTGTATGTACATGTTTGTGGGCCAACTTTTCTTATTATTCTACCTTAGTAAATACCTGTATATAAAAGCTAATTAACTTTGCCTGGCTGATTGATAATTGATGGGGGATGAACAACTGGCACTATGAGGTATAATATAATGGTCCCCATTATCTCTAGAATCCTGAGGAGAGAAGTAGTTACCCACTCTTTGAGAATCCAAACTGCTAATATTGTAGGGATTATTCAAGTAGCCCAAGAGGCATATTATACATATGATAGACCATGCTTATAATTTAACATTGATATAAATTGGTCTGAAAGGACTAAAAGCAGTCAAAAGAATTTTCATTCCAAGGAAGCCTATAGCTTCTACTTTTAGTATTCTGTAGATTTTTTGTGTGTTCATGCATACCAGAACCCTTTTAGCTAAATCAAGCAGTTATGGCAAGTACTGAGGTATTCTGATGGTTTTCCCTCATCTCTATGATGACTTCATTTCCTCTAACTTCATTTTCCTACCCTTGTACCCCACAACCAGCTATTTATGAGTGTTCCAAAGGTCTAGGTCTAATTGTGTTCTTCTATGTTCAACTTTCTGAAATGCTGATCTTGTCTCATACAAAACTTCCCCTTTCACTTTGATGATAATAGTTACTTAAATAAAATGTGAGGACCACAAAGACAAAGATTGCTACAGTATTTTTACTTATATCCCCAATACCTAACAAAGGGATTTGATATAGTACAAACTTAATGAATACTTGTTATATAAATTGAATTGATGCTCCCAAATTGATTCATTTCTTTCTTCAGAAACATCTTCCCGTACCAGCTTTTAAAAGTTTATTTTGGACACTATAACTTGTACTCACTTTTACCTTTTCCTTTCTTATTTAAGCTTAAAATAGGCAAGAACCATTCCCATTTCTTGTGCTATAAACTAAAAAGCTCTGATCCAATTAGTATTCCATGAATCTATAAGCACAGCTTCCTCTTTCCTCACAGGCTTGAAATCATTTTGATTGTAATCCTGCATATAAAGCAAATCAGAAGGAAATCAAAGAAATCCTATCTAAAATATCCTTGGGTATCTAGAGGTTGAGATTTGGAAATTTAACATAAAATTAATATGGAAATTTGAGCAGTCTTCTATGCATCTTGCTCATTTTAAGAATAATTGACCCCAAATTAATCGAATTTGTTAGCAAAAGGAAAGATTTGATCTTTGCTTTTTTTATCCAGTGAGATAAAAAAAAAATCATTGACCCTATTATCCTGTGTTCATGCTTGTGTTAGTAATACCATTGCCTAATTTTCTATATTTATTGAAAATCAAGAGTTTGATCCTAATTTGTTGTGGAAGGATTTTTGTCTCGCCAAAACCAGGATTGCTGATCAGGCATGCAGCCAGCCTTTGAGGAACATTTAAAGAGAAGGTCTAGGCTTAACTATCTTAAGGAGGAATAAGTCTGTGGTGAATAGTTGGTCTACATTATCTCTAGATTTGTGTTTTGCATTATTTGGTGCACATTACTTAATTAATTTAAAGCACAGTACATTTCAAAACCTGAAAGACTTTTCCCCCTTCTTCTTTTCTAAGGACTTTGAAATGACAGAAAATATTCTGGGAACAGCAGGGCTGAAGTATTTGGAGGGCTCTCTAGACTGATTATATTGCTTCTGTTGCTAGATGGACTTAAAATGAAGGGGCTGACCGGCACTGGTTTTTTCCAAACACTTGAAGTTTAAAGGGTTTTGTTTGTGTGAAGATCATTTTACTGGCTTCTTTTATTATAGCACAAAGCAAAATGACAATGTGAGGAGAGTGCTTAAGAGATGGAGGAAGAGGACAGAATAGAATTTGGTTGGAAAAAACCCTATATTTGGTAGATTCCCAATGCAGTGAGGGTCTCTGAGCATACTTCTGGCCCCAGGCATAAAGGCAGTGAGACCCTCTCTTCATTTCTGGGTTTGCCTGAGGTAGGGCAGGGGATGTAGTCCTTATGGACACACAGCCTGAGGGGCATAACTAGGCAACTGGGAAACACTGAGAATCAAAAGATCCAGAAAAAAAGAAGAGGCTAGGGTTCTAGTCACTTCATCTTCCTCCTGTTGTACCCTTCCAGTTTTCCAGAAGGATCCCTGATCAATAAAGGCAGAGATTTGGAAAGAATTTATATCTGCAGCAGTTGTATTTCAGTGGCCCACATGTTCAGAAGTCTCTATTTCAATCTTTTTTTACTACTTATCTGTCCCATCAATGTCAGCTTTCCCAACATGTATTCCATTTCTCCAAATTTAACCGTTAAACTAGAAATTAATACAGTGGTATATTGTGTAAGTGCTCATGTTTGGATGTGTTAGTCTATCCAGGCAACAAATTTGTAAATTTATGGATATTTGTTATTTAATAGGAGCCTTCTGAAGACAGTTCCAAATTAGTGACTGATTGCATTTTGATTGACTGATGAAGGAAATAATTTTGTGCAAATGAAAAAGCTGAATGGTATGTTGGATAGGCATATTATATATTTTATGGTAGGTATCCCCCTCCCCACCTTTCTTTGTATTTCACTTATTGAGCACAGTGGTTGGTGATGCTTAATGAATGTTTGGAAATGGAGTTTGGAAGGACCGAGTTAGAATTTTGCACAGCAGACATTTTTAGTTATGTGACAAGTTTCTTAACCCCTCTGTCTCAATTTCATATGTAAACTGAAGGAGGTGAAGGTGGTAGCTTCTCAGGTGTCTGAAAGCTCTAAGTCTCTGCTCCAATGATGTTTCTAGTGTCTCAAAACATGACATAAGTGTTGGTCTAGTTTTCCTACTGTTATGTCCAAGAAGAGGTAGAATCAATATTTTAGCAATTCCCTCAGTTTTTCTCATAGATAGGACTGAATAGAATTTCCTTCAGAGAAGTTTTTAAAATTTTATCCATGGAATTCTATCTATGCTAGCAACATTCATGTCTTTCAAATATTTATCCCTTTATTCTTCACAGAATTCTTGATGGTATTGCCTGGGAACAGACTTGGGACTACACCTATTCCTTCACCATTCCCAATAGGGATATCTCAGAATATTTAAAATAATGAGAATGATAGAATATAATGTTGGGTAAATCCTGCAGACTAAATGAGACAATCTTACTTCAAAGGAAGAAGAAGATATTTAACATGGACTGACAAACACATCAACCTTTGGAGACAGTTCACATTTTGTAGAAACATACAAAACTAAATGTATGTCTGTAATTTAAGCATGTAATTTTTAATTATAATCCTAATGATCAATATAAATATCTTCCTAAAAGTAAATTGGAATTTATTGACCTTCTATAGGATCACACAAGATTTTCTTTTCTTCTCAATTAGTCACTAAACATTTATTTAATACCTACTTAGTATATGTTAGGCACTATGCTAAGTACTGGGTTACAAAAAGAGGCAAAAGACAGTCCTTACCCTCAAGGAGCTTATAGTCTAAAAGAAGAGACCACAATTAAGCAACTATATATAAACAAGCTATACAAGATAAATAGTAAACAATTAAGAGAAGGTGGGCACTAGAATTAAGAGGGCTCTCTGATGAACTCAGAAGTCTCAATCTCTACATCTTTCACTTTACTTATTCTCAGCTCTAAACTAGGGAGAAAGCTAAGGTATAAGAAAGACAATGAGAGAAGTAAGGAAGAAATAAGGGAGGAAGGGAAGGGAAGGAGTCAGTTTCATGACTTGTTCTTCTTTGCATCATAGGACCCAATCATCATAACATCATCCATAGGTTTGGAAGGTGGCAAGGAGCCTTAAGAATCATAGAATGATCCATCTACATCCAGGATATGAAGCTAGCCTGTATGACACTAAAC
Source organism: Myrmecobius fasciatus (assembly GCA_023553655.1). Taxonomy (NCBI): domain Eukaryota; kingdom Metazoa; phylum Chordata; class Mammalia; order Dasyuromorphia; family Myrmecobiidae; genus Myrmecobius; species Myrmecobius fasciatus. The sequence goes on from JAJPUD010001569.1 coordinate 278,654, forward strand.
CTGCTTTGCTGTATTAGGGTCCAGCTACTTCCTCTCAGGGGCAGCGAGGTGACACTGTGTCTACAGTGCCGGTTTGGAGGCAGGAAGCCTCATCTTCCTGAATTCATTTCTGACCTCAGACACAAGCTATATGACCTTGGGCAAGTAATATAAATCCATTCATCTCAGTTTCCTCATCTGTAAAATGAGCCAGAGAAAGAAAAGGCAAACCACTCAAGTATCATTGCCAAGAAAATCCAAATGGGATCACAAAGAGCGAAAATCATGAAAATGACTGAATAATACCAATAAACTTCCTTTTAAGCAATAAGCAGAGGAGAAAATAATTTGTCTAGTTAGATCCCTAAACCTTCATGAAGAATTAGAGACACAAATTGGACCTGATGTGTTCCAAACTATCACTTGGAAGGTTTACTGTAGCCTTATACCTCCATCCTCAGCTCATTAAGAACTTAAAGCTGTTTCTCCCGAATCACATGCATCATTACTACCTTCTATTTCTAGAGCCTTATTTTCTGACTAGAGTTAAGAGGAGAAAGGGAACTTTAGATTCATACCTGAAGAAATTTGTCCAGTTCTCCTACTCTACATTCTCACATTCACTTATTAACTTAGGAGTCTCCATCTGGATCCAAGGGACAATGCTACTTACAAAAATGTATAATTACCAAGTCAAAAGTGTTCATCCAAAGTGGGAAGCCAAATGGTAGTCTAATGTATGATATGGATCAGGTAGTTTATTGTCAGACCAAAAGAACTGATAACCGGGGGAGAATCACCGTATACTAAGGAATTAACAGGATCAACCAGACTCAATAACAACTCCAAATTATGGGTACAATGGGTTCAGATGCTATTTTTAAACTTTTATTCAAATATAAAGCATTTCATATTTAACTTTGGCTGAAAACTGCCCAAACACCCTAGCTGGATGTTCTTTTGGATGGTGACCCTCTCTGACACAGGAGCCTTTTCTGTGATGGCACTGATAACTCTGGAGGATATAGAAGCCTCAATTTTTATACTTTTCCCCAAATCTCTGAGCCTTTCAGAATTCACAAGAATGTAGCAAATCCTACACACATGTACCATAGAATACTCATTAGCCTAACATTAGGAAAGTGCAAACAGTAAAAGGGTAAGGGAACAAGAAATCGACAGCAGCAACCCTTTTTTTTTCTATATGGGGAGTGAAATAAGATTGCCATGAAACCAGGGTAAGGAACTGATCTTCTCCACTCACCTCGAAATAATATGATGGTGCCTGGAGAATAACACTTGAGAGAGACTGAGTTAGAAGCTTTTCTTCATTACAATACATGTTGCATCCCAAACCTCTGCTGCTGACATGGAGCAGAAAGATCGAGCGACTGCTCAGTGGTTTCTATATAATGTGACATAAAATGTCAAATTCTTGGTCAACCCATGGCTGAAAACAGCCAGGAAGTTCATCACTCCTAAAATGCAATGTCCCCAGAAGTTTCCAGGAAAGCTCTGGGTACATCCTTCTCCTGGGGCTCCTTCATTATTATTATATTTTCTCTTTGTCCCCCCTATATCCCAAATATGGGTGATAAACAAATTTGAAAAAAAATCCAATAATTAGTATGTGTATCTAATTCAGAAGAAGCATCTTTTTAAGTGGCTATTTATTATATGTAAACTTGATCTATAACAAAAATACTAGAGGACTCATTTCTCCTGCCACAAAACAAAGCAGCTCTCATCTGAAGCCTGGAATCTTATTTATGTGTCCATGAGCTTGAAGAAGCTGTGACACATTTAATGCAAGGAGACAGTGTTCCACCTTTCTTTCTTCCCAGAATCTTAACCATGGCTCTATGGGGCATTAAAATTACAGAAGAAAAAAAACTCTGCTGGTCCCTAAAAGGTAATCTGAACCCTTCCCCACAAGAGCAGAGGATATAGAATTACTCACATAGAGATCCCATATGAATGAATCACAATCACAGATGCTTACATTACAGAGTTGGATTTGCTATAAGAATTAATTGCTGATGTTATATATATTATATATATATATATAAATGTGTGTATAGGTACAAACATATACATATATACACACAAATACATACATGCATATATTACATATATGTGTGTACAATATATACACACATGCATGTACAATATACATACACATATACATAAACACATACATATCCTGAATATACTTACACATTTTCACATACATCATTCTACAATTAGCATGTTTCACAGGAAAGCTTTGAAACCAAGTCTTCTTGACTTCAAATAAGCTTTGTAAATATGCTGTACCACTGTCTCTAATTGTTATGATTTTACTTTCATCTAGAGATTTCTTCTGCCATTCTTTTACCTCATGGCATATCTTCATTGTATTAGTTCTTTTCATATTCACTCCTTTAAACTGTGTGCTGGCTTTTCTGTGGAATTTTCCTTTTCAAGATAGAATATTGGTAATGCAACACTACTACTAATTATTTACAGCTAGAATTTGTGCCAGATTTTAAAGCTTGCAAAACATTTTACATACGTTGTCTTATTCAGTCTTCACAAAATGTCTTTCATATTGGTGGGTGTTACTACTATTCTATTTTATACATAAAAAACGAAGGTAAGCAAAGTTAAAGTGATTTGCCCAGATTGTATCTAGTAATTATCTGAGGTGGAATTGGTTCTTTTTCAAAAATGTATCTTTTTCTTTTTCCATTTTGATGAATTTCTTGATGTTTTTATATAACTATATATCTCTAACTATTCTTGCAAAGCTTTCTTTTCTCTTTGTGAGGTATTACAGGGACAGGAAATTGATTATGACTATTATTATTCTTAACTTACTTTTCTGCCTATAAGCAGAATTAGAAAACACAAATTTCTCCTTAACTTATTACTTTACTTGAAGGGATTTTCCTTTTTGAACATTGGTATTCATTTTGCTAGCTTTTTCAAATTTCAATGTGATGGCTCAGAAAATCAGAGATATCATTCTTACTACATATTCTGTCATATTCTTACTACATATTCTGTCATATTCTTACATATAATTCTGTCAATATTCAAAAAGTCATTTTAACCTCTTTATGTTGTTGTTGATGTGTTCCATAGATGGAATGCCTCATGTTACTATCTTTGCCTTCTGTACCCTCATTCCCAATCTCTCTTCACCATCTTGTCATTAGGAACATGAGAATACAGCTCTCATTTCTCTCTGGTTGGCCAGGTGGCTATAGTGTCACTTGCTTTGTTTATGTTTTATCATATCCCTCCTTAGTTTATCACATTCATGTATTGTTACATTTAGAGAAATGAATAAACAAAGATTTCCACTGGTCTGTCTTTCTTTAGCTGGGAAGAATGCATTGGAATGGTTTCAACCCCAAAGGGTATGGTCTATATTTATATAATTTTTTAAAATAGAATACAGGCAAAGTGGTTGTTACAATCCCTACACAGCTGCCTTATAGAGCACATTGCTGTAATGTTCAGTGAAAGGACAATTGTAGCATTGCACAGTAAATCTGGACTCGATGCTCTACATTTTTTTTCAGAAAGAGACAGGAATGGAAGAACGGCACATAAAGATATATCAGGGAAATAATCCCATATTCAGCCTTTAAGAGCTTACAGGTGAATAGTTATAATAATATGTTCATGGAGGAATGTGAATAGACCTTCCCCTTAATTAGCATTTCTTTTTCTCTCCACCATTTCTCTGCCAGAATGATACCCTGGTAACCTGGAGAAAAAAAAAAAAACCTGATGTTACAAAAATTGCTTCTGCACCTGGATGAAGAAAAGTTATTTCCAACCAGAAGAAAAGAGGAGACACCTTGAAGTAGGTAAAATTCTAAATTGTTTTCCTCCTTACACTAGCAAAGACTGCATATCTGCATTGTCTACAAATCAAAGCTTTTGGGGAGATAGGACTATCCTGTGTCTTGGCAGTGTGGTCCTTTCACAGCATGAGTCACAGAAGAGAGGAAGGCATAGGGAAGGGCAGGAGAAGGTCTAGGTGTATGTTCGGGTGAGGAAACTGCCTTTTTTGCCCAGAAAGGGTAATGGGGTATTGTCAAGCCCTGCTTTGGTAGCTTTAGGAACCCTACTCCAGGAATGCAAACTGGACAAAATTAATATGGTGCTGTATGCGTGAAGGCGCATAATAAATGCTACTTGGTGGTATGGATTAGGTCCATACTTGCTGTTGGGAAGAATACGAGAATATCATTTGAATTATTTCTAGGGCTACAATGGAAATGAGCAAAATGATGGTGCAGTGGGTGGTAAGGATCTAAACTAAATTGAATTTGACAAACTGATTAATCTTCCTCAATTTACAGAGGATTGTACTGGACATATGAATAGATGGGAAGTTTAGACTGGACATGATTTCTATGCTCAAGATGTTTTTAGGCAAGTGGCTCCAGTATAATAAAACATAACTGTATAAGGAAGGTGCAATGGGAATTCCATGGGAGGTCTGGAAAGGGTAACTTTATTTCCTTTCTTTGTCTTACCATCACTTAATGTGGTGCTAGGAAGAAAGCAGGAGCTGAAAAATTCTTGTTGCCTTGAATTGTATTAGGATAGGCAAACAATAAGAATAGTTGTTCAGAAAAAGAGGAAAGAAAAGGTTAATAAATACAGAGTTATTTCGAAAAGTAGGGATGGAGAGTTCTGGGAGTTAATTTGAGATGCATTCCATCATCTCACTGAAACAAGAATCTAAGTCATTTGTTATAGGATGTTTTGTTTTTCTCTTTCTTGGACCTCATCTTGAGGAGAGAAATGTCTCCAGAAAGACTCTACAACTTGCTTGTTCTTTCAAACCAAATAGATAATATAATGATTCATATATTGGTCAACAACCCAGAAAGGCATATTAAAGGCGATAAGAATAATTTCTATGAATATTATGTTATGTGTAAATCCATACAAATGTCAATGAGGTTTCTGGTCCATTACATCTACTTATATCCTCTGTTCCATCTCTCTTCTACATAATTGTCTTTAACCCTTGTTTCCTCTTCTTCTTCCTCTTCCCCATCCCCTGTCATCCCACTAAAGTTTATCTTTTCCAGGCCAAACATTCCTAGCTTCTTTAATGGGTCCTTCTAAAGCATGATCTCAAAGTCATTCCTAGTTTTCCTCTTCTGCATGCTCGGAAGCTTATCAGTGTTCTTCATAAAAGGTGGAACTCAAAAATGAACACATTCCAGGTGTAGTCTAACCAGGGCAGGATACGTGGGGTCCATGTGCTCCTTATGGGAACCTGTGTTTTGTTTGTGTATCATGAGTGTGCATCAGCTTTTTTCTCTTCAATATCATGTTTGACTCATATCATGCAGTTAATATATCTAATCATGTTTATCTTGCTCTATCTTGAACTTGTGAAGTTAATTTTTGTACTCATATCTAAATTATTTAAATTATAACTTCTTATACTTAATAATGCATTATATACAGCAAACTATACTTAAATAAATTAAATCAATACTATTGGATTCAGCCCAATATTCTGTCTTTTGGGGAATAAATTTTGGGATCTTGACTCTGTGTATTAGCTGTGTTTCCCAGCTTTGTGTCATTTGATGATAAATATCATAATTAAGCCAACTATATTTTCCACCAAGTCATTGATAAAAGTATAAAAGAGCATAGGGCCAAACACTGATCCCAGGGGCTTATCACTAAAGTATCTTTCAAAGCCAACAATCAACAATTAATGACTACTTTTGAGGGCTAGATCAATTAGTGATTACATTAACTTTATTTAAAATTGTCCAGTGAAGGACATATGAAACAGATCTTTCCATTTCAACTCAGGCCAGGTTGTCAAGAAGTTACTTTTTGTGTTGAATTAAAATACCCTCTTTAACTTTTTTCTATTCTTCCTAGGGCCAAGCAGAAAGTGTATTTTTTTTTGTAAATTAAGATTTATTATTATGCTTTGTTTTTCTTATGTTATTTATAGATTTACTTTATAGATTATTTCTATCATACGAGAGGTGTTTTGTAACAAGGTAAAACAGTGAAACAGAGCTGATAATACAGTGAACTTGTTTGATAGCTCATGCAATATTTCACATCCATAGAAGTCCTTCAGCTCTATTCAAAAATAACACACAGAAATCTATTTTCTCTCCCTCTTGTCCTTATTCCATTGAATACAAAAGAAAAATAAATTTACCCTGATGAAGAAACTCCATCTAGCTCTGAAAATTGGTGATTACTGCAATATAAAGTTGGAAAGTTTGGAAGCGCTAATAGGTTAAAATAGTTTTCTAGGGTCTCACACCTAGTACTTAAACCTCTGTCTTCCTGAATGAGACAATGTAGTACAGCGGTGTAGAGAAAATCCATGTTTCGATTCTGCTGCTCATGAATTGGTTGTGGGACAGAGCTGCACCAAATTAAGAGCCTCATTTTATCCTCCAGAATTATGGAAATCAAGTGGCAAAATAAAGATCAAGGGGAATGGCAATTTTTCACAATCCCTCAAATCTTGGATCTGATTAACATTGTCTGTGTCTCTCAACTGCCCTGGCTTTTTTTTTTTTTTTTAGTTTTCTCATCTGTGAAGTTAGGGGATTCGAGCTGATGGGCTCTCCTGCCCCCTTCATTACTAGTTCTGTGCTGTCTGTGAACTCCCCATCTGGATTCTGGTCCTTTGGATACTGCTACATGTCTAGAGTTGAGCATGACTCTCTAGTTATTTTCCTGCCCCCATTCCCTCCCTTTTTGTTTATTTGAGTATTTCCTCCTTAGTCAAAACATCTCTGGTTCTTCATAATATATAGTTTTTACTATAGTGTCTGCTCTCCTCTGGATATGTCATTGCATGTGGTCCCTTTTATCCTCCTGGCATGGTATTCAGAACTCAGTGTAATACTTTGGGATGATTTAATGATGGCCAGGAAGAAAGAGTCCAGCATGCTCCCTTTATTCCTGATTACACAGCACTATGACTGCTGCCCAATTCCTTTTAATTGGCCAGGGGACTTTGGTACATCTCACTGGGTTCTTGCAGATTTCTTTTTAGTACCTGGATATTTGTTTTCTGGAAATATTGAAGGATAATTATTGGAATGGTCTTTCTTGTCACCCCTTTTCCCTTTCTTTTCTGTCTCTCCTGATCATGCAGGTGTTCTGACCATGATTCTGCTCAACTTGTACATATCCCATATTCTAATATGGAGTTTATCAATCAATGCTAATTTTAAGTGGAGATTAGTTCCTGTTGGTAGCATACATTTTATATGCTTCCTTGTTCACAGCTCTTTGCTTATTTTTAGAATTCCTAGGCTGTTGTAAAATTAGAAGGATATTTGTTAAAGATTCTTATCTCTAGCACTACACAAATTTTAGAAGGAAGGAACAAGCAATTAGTAAACATCTCCTATTTGCAAATACATATGGGGGTCCTAGGAAATCAGGGAGGTAGATACTATTATTATCATCCCAATTTTAAAATTGAGGAAAATGAGGCAGGCAGAGGTGAAATGACTTTTGTAGGATCAGTGAGCTAATGGATAACTAAATACAGAACTAATTTTGGCAATAGGATTGGTAAGAAGTTAAAATGAATGCTGGCTTTGGCCATAATGAAGTCTGGGCATTTTTTGAATCCTTTTTTCTCTAACTCCTTTATCTTGTGTGTTTAATATTAATCATTCCATATTACTTCCTGACTACATACATTTACCTGATTCAGCATCCCCATTATTTTTATTTGTGTCAAATATAATATCAATATGGTGACACTGGTTTTATTATTGTAAGTGCATTTCCCAAACAGCTCCAAAGGAATGATGACAAACTAGAAGAATAACAGTGATAATCATTTCAGAAACAGGTCTTTGGTATATACAATAAGGATAATAGCTTATAAGTAAAACTAGAACCCAACTGCATCCTGTTTTGACTCATTCTGTTCAACTCCATTCCCCAGCACGCTACATATACATAGATACACGGGAGGTTAGAATACAAAAGTGAAAAAGGATCATAGTTCTTTTTTGTTTTCTTTCTTTTTCTTTTCCAGGTATTCATAGAAAAAAGTACAAACAAGTTGGAGAAGTTATTGGTAGTGCTATTAAACTGTCAAACATAATAAGATTTATGGTAGGAGAAGGTATTAATGTGCAAACTACCAGAGTGAGCCAGGGCAGATGCAGTTTTAATTACTGTAGTTTCTTAGAAAATTAAGTTGTAACTAGACCTATGTGGGTGTGAGTTATTCAGAAACCCATGGTTCCCAAATTACCCACAAGTAATTTGTCATATTTGTAGCTCATAAATGTTTGACCTTCCTCAAGGCAAAACTTTGTGTTTGAAAAGTTTACATTTCCTTTTTTCTCCTGCCAATGGTCATCCACCTGGTTGTGTGCCTTCAAAGCCTCTGTAATGGTCAACACAGAAAGAGCAATAGATTTATGTTTGTCTAAGTGGCTATTCGTTCCAATGGACTTAAATATTCTGTTTTCAGAAATCAGCAGCTTAAAAGAAAACTTGTCTTCCCCCACATCTCTCAGCTCTCTGGGATTTTGTCACCCAGTCCTGGAAAACCTGCTCCCTCTCCTCTGCCTCTGGTTACTCATCGAGGCACCCACTTCCATTTTACTCATTAAATAATTTGGGACCTAGACTGGGTCATGCCATTACTTGCTTTTTCCAATAAGCAATCATGTTAGAGTCTTTGCCAGTGATTCAGCAGAGGTAGGAGGTCAGGGAAATAACCATTTACACCAGACTGGGATTCATTTATTTTAATCTGTCAGGCTCAGTCAGAGGTGGAACATTTGCTTTGGGAGTCCACTGGTAAGAGTGGCAATACAGTGTAATTATTGTGCTTCTTCAGGTAGGGAAGGAAGAGTTTCTTAGGCAAAGAACCATAGCGACTGAGATTTGGAAAAGACTTCAGAGAGGATTTAGTCCAAACATTTTACATGGTATGAGAACTCTTGCTACAACATTCTTGGCAGCTTCTCTGTCTCTGTCATCCAGTGACTAAAAATCTACTGCCATCACCATCATGGCCAATGTGACCGTCTCCATCACCACTACTGGGGTACCATCTGTTCTGCAATGATACCATATGCGGCCAGTATATATGACAATAAAACAAGCAAAGGAGACATAGAGATGAACAAAAAGAGAGAGAGGGAGAGAGAGGAGGGGGTAGAGGCAAGGAAGGAAAGAGAGGGGGGAA
>JAJPUD010001569.1:287871-329537 GCA_023553655.1 Myrmecobius fasciatus
AAAGAGACAGACAGACAGAGACAGGAAGGGAGGGGCAGGAGAGAGAGACAGATAGAGACACAGATGGAGAGACAGAAACTGACAGGGACAGATACAAACTGAGATAAAAGCAGAGACAGAGACACAGAGAGAAAAGTACAAAGAAAAAGACAGAAAATGAGACAAAGAGAGAGAGACAGAAAGAGGGAGGGGAGAGGACAAAGGAGAGGAGATAGAGGGAGTGATACAAAGATAGAGACAAGGAGATAAACAAGGATAGGCACAGAGACAGAGAGAAAAACAAAGACAGAGACAAAGAGGGACATCAGAGATCACTTTTAACTCTGAGAAAAAAGAGAGTAGAGGTGGAGAACCTGGGAAGGTTTTGTGAAAGATATCACCCCTGAGCTAGACACTGATAAAAAGGGAAGGATTTCCATAGGTAGACCTAATGTACAAAGGCATGGAAGTGAGATGGTGGGATGAGATTGTATTGGAGGCCAGAATGCAAAGCAGAAGAGGAGGAGAAGCAGGAGAAAAGGCTGGCAGGTAGCCTGTGCTCATGTGGAGGGTCTGGAGGGTCAGGGAGGGAGCTTGGATTTTGCTCAGGAGCCAGTAGAAAAATGTGGAAATTGTTTGAGTGTGTATTGAGTGAGGGTGGTGTGTTTGGAGCAGCATATTAGGACTCGTCTCAGTCAGCCCAGGCTTCAACTTCAGTGAGATCCATAATTTCTCCTTCCCTTTCACTCCACGTAAAGTAGGTAAGATCGATTGATTTCACTTTTGTCATGTCTCTTGTATACATCCCTTTCATGACCACCATTGTGGTCCGGCCCTTACCATGTCCATTCTAGACTATTGCAGTAACCTGTCAGTCAGTGTCCCTGTCTCAAGTCTCTCCCCATTGCGGTCCATCCTTCACTCAGCTGTCAAATGAATCTACCAAAACAGATCTGATTATGCCATCTCCTAGTCAGTAAGCTCTAGTGGATCTTTGTTACCTCCAAGGTCAAATATAAGATCCTCTGTTTGGTTTTCAAACCTTTTTGTAATCTGTATTTCTTTTACCTTTCCAGATTTTTTCTACCTTTTCCCCACCTGCTATGGTCACAATTTTCTTTGGCCTTTACAGTGATCTCTTTACTATTCCTCCTATAAGACATTCCACCTCCAGTCTTCAGGCATTTTTCATCACTATTCCCTAGGCCAGAAAAGTTTTTCCTCCTCATCTCTGCCTCCAGGCTTCCTTGGCTCCACTCAGGATTCAGCTAAAACTCTCATTTCTACAAGAAATCGTTTTTGATTCCCCTAAAATTCTGCCCATTAATTAACTCACATTAAATGTTTCCTCCTATCAAATGGTGAACTCTTTGGGAAGAGGGATGGTCTTTTGCCTTTTTTTTTTTTTTTTTTTTTGCATTGCTCTTATTTGTTATAGAGCCTGCCACAAAACAAGCTTTAGAAATGCTAATTTACTGATTGTTGTTGTGTAAGGGGTAGATTGGGGATGGGAAAAGTGAGAAACAAGGAGACCACTTCAGAAGCTAATGCAATACTCCAAAGACAATGTAGTGAACACTGGGACCAAGTAGTGTTAATGGAAAAGAGGGACAAAATAGTAGAGATACTGGGATATAGGGCAAATCGGGTCCTTTCTCTGGGTCTCAATTTTCTCATTTTTAAATACAGGATTGGGTAACGTCTCTATAGGATACATATAGAGGTAACATTATCTCTATAGCATATATATAGAGGTAATAATGTTAACTGAGTCCCTTTGATTTCCCTTAAACAGTAAAGCCATAGGCCAGTGACAGAACAGACACACCCTGGTTTATTCAATCCAAAACTGGTCTTCTTTCTACTATGATAGTTATTGGAGGAGACTTTATAAGAGAATATGAGACATAAAAATCCAATAGGAAGACCTACAAAAAAAGTTGAAACTAATTTAATCCATGTAAAATGATATTTAAAAGTCAGTTCCAAGGGGATATTTCACAAGGTAATTAGGTTGCTATTGCAGAGATTTGAGAATTGTGAATGAAACGAAGTAGCATTTGGGTAGTCAAATCCGCCTGGCACAATACAAAACTCATTCTTTTTCTCAGGAGTTTGATTTGATTCTACTTTAAAATGTTTTTTTTTAAATGATGTTATTTATTATTCTCTCTTATACCCAGAGGCCCTGGACTGCTTTTTTGCAAATTGATGGAATACATCTTCATTTCCTCCCTTTCTCCACCCCCTCCCACTTTATTTCTTCCTTCATCACTTGCTCCTTCCCTCTTTTTCTTTTTTTTCTTCCTACATTCTTTCTCGCCTTCCTTCCTTTCCCTTCTTTCTTTTACACCTTCTGATCCCTTCTTTCTCTCCCCTCCCTTCCTCCCTCCCTCCCTTCTTTCCTTCTTTCTTTCCTTCCTTCCTTCCTTCTTTTCTTCCTTCCTTCCTTTTCCCCCACTTTCTGATCCTATGATCCTTTCGTGACCAAGGGAATGAAATTGTACTCTTGAGCCTTGAGATTAGCCTGCTCCATCTTAACCTGCAACTCTTTGTTTCCAAGCAAAACTGCCTTGTGATCGACTGTTCCTAGTCTCAGTTTCTCTACCTGTAAGACAGGGGAAGCCAAAGCCTCCCCTTACTTCAGGATGCTCTGAACACGTGCCATCTGCGGGCATGCTGAATAATACATGGCATCCTCCCTAAGTCCTGCTGCTTTCCTCAGTCCGTGTGATTTACTCGCAGGATGAGAATCCGGCAGCTGGGCTAGAGGTGGGGGGCGGCTGGGAGAGGAATCCAAATCCCACACCATCAAAGCCAGGAGGACGCCTTCCCTGGTAATATTCCCACTTATACCTTGGGGAGGCCGTAAATTGAAAATGTCAAATTCCCAAGGCTGTGCAACCTTCCATTTGGCACACTCAAAATAATCAACTCTTGCCACTAATATTGTGGCTTCAAAGGGAGTTGCAGAAATGGAATGGGAGAGTGGCAGATCCTAAATTATGAGCACTCTGAAATTTATGGCACCTCCCACTCAGAATAAGAATGGATTTCTTGGCCTCAATAGTATAGCTGAGATTTCCAAAAGCTTTTATCCTTTCGGAGAAGTTTTTATTTTTTTTTTCAAAATTTCCATTTTACCCCCACATGTGAAGATTTTCATGAAGGTTTTCTTTTATGCCTTAAAAGTATTCTGATGTAAGGGGACAGCTAACTATGAATGCTTAAAAATCCACTAGCATTAAATTCCCTGCAGGATTTCCCCCTTTGTCAGCTAGAGTTAGAGTGTCTCAATTTTGAGATTGAAAAACAGACATTTTTAAAATTAAAAACTGATAATAGTTCAATAGTTTCTATAGCACTTTGTAGTTTAAAAAGTACCTAAGCAATTAAGCAACAATAATCCTGTGAGGGAAATGTCTTATCATTTCTCCATTTTACAAGTGAGGAAACTGAGGTTCAGAGAGATTGGGGATGGTTTCCTATTTTGTACGTGGAGTTGGAATTGTCCCTTTACACCTCTAATTTGAACCAGTGTTTTTTTTGTAATACGTCATCCTGCCTCCCCATGCTGGTTATTGGGAACCATAAGGGGAAAAGAAGAGAAATCTGCAATTATTGGATCTGTCAATGAGCATTGGGAGCTCATGTCAAGTCTGTTAAACATAAGGATTCCCAAGGTTACTGGCTGACAGGTTGGAGCCTAATTCTCTTGTTGATTTTATTTTTGATTTTCTGTTCATTGAGATATGTACTAGAGAAGAGGTAATTGGTTTGATCCTTGTAGGAAATGTTTGGTTTTGGGTTGTCTCTTTACCACATCTGTGGCTTTTATGGCATCTGGCCAGCTGTGTCACTGGTCAAGTTGGGGGTGGGACAGGATGTAAGACCAGAGCTCATGACTGACTTAACAAAAACCATTCTATTACTAAGATAATCAATATGCCTACCCTGCTGACAACAGAGATAGTGATGCTATAGTTTTTTGCACAGGGCATCGATATGATTTTCTCCTCCACAAATCTTTTGTCACATCTTTGGCTGTGTCTGCTGACTTCCCAGGCAATTATGGAAAGCCAGAGTTTGAAAGAGTCTCAGTGATCATCTCTCACCTTAAATATGAATTCTCTTTTACAAGCAAATACTCAGCCTTCACTTATACACATGAAATGATAGCGAGGTAATGCTTTACAAGGCAGCCAATTTCCACTTGCAGACAACTTTATGTCATGGTATAGTGGAAAGAATAATGGATCTGGAGTCAGGAGACATAATAAAAATAATAGCTAGTGTTAAGATTTGACAGAAAGTTATCTTATTTGCCCCTCATAACAAAAGCCGTAGGAGGTGGATGCTATTTTATCCCCATTTTACATGGCAGAAAATAGAGGCTGGGAGAAGTAAGTCTAAGGTCTCTCAGATCTAAGTTAGTCTAGAGCAAGATTTGAACTTCAGTCTTCTTGACTCCAGGTATAACACCTTATATCCTGACCTACCTCCTTTCCATCCATTTTTCCTATTTCTCTGGTATTGGGTTTTAGCCATAGAAAAGAGAACCAAGCTCTCTTCTGGTCAATAGTCCTTCAGTCCTTCAAAAAACCATCATTGATTGCTTATTATGTGGCAGGAAGTTTGCTCTGCTCCAGGACAATATTAAGAGACAACTATTATGATCCCTATAAATCTTTTCCTGGTTAAACATGTTTTAATCTTTCTTAATATGACAGAACTTTGAGTTCCCTCATTATTGTTTGTCTTCCTTTGGTCTTGTTTTCAAGTTTTAACACTGAATGCCTTGAATTAAAAACATGTAAGATGGATAGAGCACCTGCCCTGGAATCAGGAGGACCTGAGTCCAAATGCATCCTCAGACACAACTCAAACTAGCCATGTAACCCTAGACAAGTCACTTAACCCCAATTGCCTCACAAATTAAATAAATAAATAAAACAGGTAAGATGTCCTTTTATCAGTGCCCTGATTTCTTCTCATATCCCCGTCCTTAGGAAAGGTATAAGGATAGTTTTCTGTTTTTAAATTAAAGTGAAAATATCACATTCTCTGTTCATAGGGCACTATAGAGAACTATTTTTCTGCATATTTTAGCACTCACAGGAGACCATTTTTGTGCCCATTTTGGATATGGGATTGGAAATTAAATTTGAATGTCTCATCTCAACAGTATTCTGACATTGCTTATTCCTTAGACATTTTGGTCTTTTTTTCACCTTAGCTTCTTCTTGACTTACTGTGGTTATTAGGAGAGGGGAAGCCAGACCCAGGTGTAGTAAGGCACAATCCTGAATAAACTTGCCAGTGTTGTTTCTAGTTAAGGCAGTTTTTAACCTGAATTTAGAGACTAAAAGGGAGCAAAGTATATAATTTAATTCCCTTTGAGATTTGCTTAAGAGGATTTGGCAACCTATGCTACCTTGGGAAGAAATTTGGCATGACAGTATATTGATTTTATGTACTTTCTTCCTTTCTTCCACTGAGATACATTTACTACTGAATGCTCAACATAATGGCAGTCTTTACAGCACCAGGGTGAAATTCTGGAGAAAAAATGTTTTCATTTTGCAATAAAACAGAATTATTCTCCCTAAAACATTCTGGTGAATACTGAACAATTAACCCTTCTTCCAGATGGTCTGAGCCAAGGTAGAGAATGGAAAATAAACAAGGATGTGGGTATGTATGTGACTCAGCCTTACCAAACTCAGCAGCAAGAATCTTCCTGGGATAAAATTAAAAATTTGATTTGGCTTGAGTATAAATAGAGGGGCCACATTTTGCCCACATAGATGCCATTTTGAAGGAAACCATGAAAGCCAATAAACTTAATTAAACTGAGATCAAAGTTTGCTAAGTAAAACAACAGGAATTCTTGCTCAGAGTGCCAAATATTTAAACCAAAGCCAGGATTACAGATTATAAAGAGTGAGAAAAAGAATCCTGTTTGTGAGTTGGAGAAGAGAAATTTGTTGTTAACCTTCCTGCATCCTCCATTAGATGCTTGGCTTTAAGATGAAATGATGTACATGAGAAAAGATCCACTACAATCAAGGAGGGTAATAAAAATGAAAACTCAAAAGAAAAGAATAGCTTCAAGAAAAACATTTATTTTTTTTTTAAATCACAAAAAGAATCACATACAAATGGCAATTTTGTTACTATCTCACTCTTTTTAACATACTTATAATAAATTATATTATGAGACTTTGTAATTTATTATACATTTTTATTTTTCTATTTGTATATTGAAATGTTTGAGCTAATGCTTGTTATTAATGTAAAAGAAAATTTAATTTAAAAATAAAAAGACCCATAACCTACAGGATAAATTCATTTCAAAACTTCACTTGCTGTAGCATCTCCTGTAACAAATAGTCTGCCTTTCCACATGAGTTATTTTGCTTTCCTTTCAGGAATGGTCTCAGTTATCTCTTAATATATGGCTAGTACCTCCTGAAAGGGATTTATAATGGGAATCACACTGAGATATATCATCCATCTATGAAACCCATTCATCAATGACTGCTCAATAACTATATCGAGATGATTTTAGATATATAAGATAGAATTGGAGAATGAGTCCTAAAATAACTTAAAAATTTCTTCTCCCAATTTGCCTTGCCCTAGCTAACATTTTTGGTGACTCTCCAGGACAGCAAATGGTTAGAAAGAAAACTTATATAAATAAGAAACTTACCGTTTCGTAGAATGTTAGTAGTGTTAGTGGTTCAGAGAAAAAACTCAATATGCTTAATATTGGTTTGCAAACCAATTCTTTCTATCATGTATCTGGTTAGGGGGTTATATGTATACATATACATATTTATACATATACATATACATATGTATACATATATACATATATATATATACATATATTATTTTAAAATTACTTTTCATAGTAATCCTATCTATTTTATTTTATGCATTTAAAATATTCTGTGAGAAAGTCCATAGATGTGACCAGATTGCCAGTGGGTTCCATGATTTAAAAAAAAAAATGTAAAATTATCTGATTTAGGTGAACCATTTTTCATTTTACAGATGAAGGAATGAAGGCCCAGAGGAGTTAAATGTTTTTTTTTTTTTTCCAAGATTATATAGCTACTCAGTACAAAAATGAGATTCAAAAACCATGTTCTTTGACTTGTATAAGAAGAAGATACCTTTGTTAAGTGAAATACAAAATAAATAAACCTTAAGATAATTTGTCATCAAGGTATATGACTTATACAATGAAATCAAAGTAGTCTGGAAGGGAGAAAGATAGTGTGAGCTAGAAGTTTGGGGGAAGACTTTTTGCATTCTGGCCAGGTACAAACAGCAATCTGAGGATTATGCATTGACTTTTCATGGTTATGTCTCCAGTAAAGGTAGTGTGCTCAGAAGAAAAGAAAAAAAAAAGCCTAACAGCAGGGTCTGATATTTGATATCTCAAAGCCTTAGTTAAACACATTTAGATGATTGGCTGAATTGTCTACTTTGTATTGATGTATTGGGATGAAAAATTCAGGCAGTGAATTTTGTTGATTGGTCTTTAATCCCAGTCAGACTTTGGAGCATTCCTACCTGATTTTTCTATTCATTGTAGGTGGCAAGGACCTTTTGAAAGTAAATATTTTGTATGCTCTTGTGTGATGGTAACATTGATGGTCTTTTTCTGGGCCATGGTTAGCTAAACTATTTCTCTTTTTAAGAAGTTAGGCATAATTTCCAGGGAGTCAATCAATAACCTTTGATACTTAGAGAAAGTCTTTAGTATAATTTCTAAATTTCTATAAGATAACTTCCTGTTTCTATTATTTCTCCATCTAAGCACCATGTGTTTCTCTTCCTATCACATCATTTTTATATGCTGCTGTTTATTGAACTTACTATTACATCATTTTAATCCTTTACTTATATAACATTTTACTTTTCTTTGCTCAATGCAAAATGCCCTTATCTTTTTTTTTTCTTTTTTAAACTTCAAGTAATGGATATTTCCCCAATAAACCCCCAGTTCTATCTGATCACTGTTCTGTATCTTCTTTCTTTTTTAGGCTATTATAAGAATTATTTGCTACAGAAAGTTTCTGTCTTTTTTCTTGTTTTTTGTCAAATAACACCTGCAAAGTGTTGATATATTATTGTTAGCTTGATTTTTTTTTTTATTAGGCAGAAGAGATTTGATTATTTAGTTACCAAGGACTTTTTGTCCTTGGTAACACATAGTTGACATTCATAGTTAAATTTACAAGGAAAAAACCCAGACTCTTTAGATGCCTCCAGGTGCTGGGCAATTTGCCACAGCTGCAGCTATGTCCCCAGGCCCCAGGCCCCAAGCCATGAGTCATTTAATCCAATCCAATTCAAATCAATTCAGCTAGTATTTATTACAAGTCAGGGACTTCAAGTTTCTGTCTCTGACCTGGAAGAAAATGAACAAGAACCAAAGGTTATGAGGAAGATGACGTAGCCCTAAAATTGGTCTTTTTGACCCACTGAGCACAACTCATCTTGCAGGAGGTCCCAGGCAGACTAGAAGCTATCAGACTCAGAGACCTCCCAGAATTCAGGGTTTGGGAGAAGGGTGAATGAACTCACAGGCACTGAGATAAAACTGAAATGAAAGTTCCTCTTTTACTCCTCACAAAGAACCTCAGAGGGTTGTTGTGAAGAAATTGCTGTCAGAGTCCCAAGGAGCCACATAGATAACAAATTATTATCATTCAAGGAATTCCCAGTTGGAGCAACAAATCCAAGAGTATATCCAAGTGCTGAAATAGCTAATGCCCGTGAGGAGAACTGACAGAAGACCTGACATTTAAGAAAGACTTCTTGGTGAGCATGTATATAATTTTCATTCAATATTGAATGGTTCCATATATTCTAATTCTATTTATTTATTATTTGTCCATTTCTTAAGCCATCCTCATGTGCCAAATGCTGTCATAAGTGCTAAGTATAAAAACACAAATGAAAAGATAGTCCTTGCTCCCAAAGGCTTCTAATAGAGCAAAAGATGTTACAAAAAGAGAGCAGATATGGGCTAGGAAGGAGAATTACTTTAGTCCTCCCACTTTGGTACTTTTCATCATAACAATGGACTCTGGAATTGGATATATATTTTTTGAAGGGGATAGAGGAGAAGTGTGGGAGAAGTTTGCTTCATTGAATGGGAACAGAACTATTCCTCCCTACTGAAGCAGGTCAACAACTTCTCTCCAGTTTATTGTCTTAGAGATCTTCCCTGAACACTGAGGTTAAGGGACTTAGCTAATATCACACAGCAAACATATATCAGTGGAAGGACGTGTATGTAGGTCATCCCAACTCTCCTTGAGAAAGGTTATTCTCTTTTGCTTTTCTTTGCATCTCCATTGGCTTAGCCCAATGCCTTGCACATATTAGTAGCTGCTTAATAAGTGTCTGTTGCCTGAATTTTATCTCTGATTGCCACTGCTCCTCATCCATGGGAAAGCAATCAGTCAACAAGTACTTATTAAGCACCTACTCTGTGCAAGGCAAGATCTAGCCCTATGGATATATACATATATATATATATATGTATGTATGTATATATATATATGTATGTATGTATGTATATATATATATATATATATATATATATGAAGAATGAAATAATTCTGAGTCACAAAAAACTTTCATTTTAGTGGGGGGGGACAAGAAGTATGTAAATATTTTGGCATAAATATAAAGTATACAAGTAGAAATATATATATATATACACACACATACATATATATGTATATATATATATATATATACATGGTAGTTAAATATAAGGTAGTTTTGAGTTGGAAGCACTGGCAGTTAGGGACCTTAAGAAAAGCTTCATGCAGAAGATGTTGTTTCTTAAAAAAAGAGAGGTATAAATAAGGAGAGAGGGCATTCCAGGCCTGTGGCGTGGTCAATAGAAATGTGTAGATATATCATAGAGTATTATGTATGAGAACCAAAAATAAATCCAGTTTGTCTGGATCTGAGATTTCTGGAGGATAAGTAATGTATCTAAAGAGAATGGAAATATAGGTTGGGATCAAGTTCTGAAAGGCTTTAAAAGCTCAACAGAAAAGTTTATCCTTGAGCCATTGAAGAGAGCCCTTGAAGCTTATTGAATAGGAGGCTGACATGGTTGCAGCTTTGCTTAAGGATGATTATTTCAGCAGTTGTGTGGAAAATGGATTGGGGTGAGGAGAAATGAGAAGGTAGGGAGACCAGTTAGCAGGCCATTGTAATAATGTAGGTGAGAGGTAATAAAGGTATGAACTAATTATATCTGACTGCTTTTCAGCCAATTTTTACTTTGAGATTTTCAAAGTGGTTGCCTCTACTCTTTCTATAAAGTTCCTGCTATTTCACTTACTATTTTTCTTTTTTTTTTTTAATTTGAGAAAAAATAATAACAAACCCTGAATCCTGGATTATTTGGTGGGAAATAATTAAACAAAATGCTAATTTCAAGTGAAAAACCTGGTCACTAATGTAACTTCAAGTATTCTAGCAACCCTTGCCTATACTGAAGAAAGTCATAAATAATGTCTGTAGCTTTCATAGTTAATGCCTGTGTCTGTGTCCTGAACATTTTTTCTATTTTTAAATCTTTAATAACAGCTATACATTTTAAAATTATTAGCTGGTTTTTAGATTCACTCTGTGCTCTCAATGATTCTGCTTTTGGGGGGTTGGTTCTTCCTCCTCTAGTCCTTGCTATTTTTCTTTTTTGAAATCAGAAAGTAAAATACAATGTAAAAAGTAAATTTACTTGTCAGGAGGATCCAGGAGCATTTGCTTCCGTTTCATGTAACTTTCTTTCATTTACTCCCCATAAGGGAGAAGAAAATTAACAGCAACCCAAGATTTATTTTTATAAATATTCTACTTTTCTTGGCTATTGAATTTTAGGGAGTCACCACTTAATGGCATATCCATGATACAAAGTGTCCCAAAAGTCTTGGTGCAGTTTTAAGCTTTAATAGCTTAAAATTTAATAGCTTAATATAGCACTGAGACTTTTGAAACTTTCGTTAGTTTGGTCTATAGCTGAGCTTACTTTCTTTTTTTTTTTCTTTTTGCTGAGGCAATTGAGGTTAAGTGACTTGCTCAGGTTCACACAGCTAGGAAGTGTTAAGTGTCTGAGACCAAATTTGAACTCAGTTGCTCCTGACTTCAGGGCTGGTGCTCTATCCACTACACCATCTAGCTGCCCCCAGCCGAGCTTATTTTCAACTAATAACTGTTGAATTGTGACAGCTGTCAGGTAATTTTTGATCACTAATTTCTGGAGGAAGGTGAAGATATGGTAGGAATACCCTTAATATGAAAGGAAATATGCACAGTAACTGTGATTCATTTCAGTATGTTGGCCAAGTTTCTTGAAAATCAAAAACATTGCCATTTCCAGCTTTAACATCTAGCACAGTGATGTGTGTAGTAGGTGCTTAATATGTGCTACTTAAATTGAACTGAAATATTTTGTATACTACTCAATTGATATCATTACATACATTAGAGAGAAAACAATTACAAAAGGAGACTCTTCCCCTGGTGTGGAGTCTACAGCATTTGAATAGTATTCCCTAGGAAGATTCTGTGTCAAATCCTCCAGAAACTTTAGGAAACACCACAGTGAAGCATTCCTGGACTTCTAAGATGAGAAAGTCCCTTAGGAAGCCAATGGAGAAGAATTGAGAATTTGGATTCAGGAGATCTGGAGTCAGATCTAGCTCTGCAACTTCCTACTTATACATATCTGATTAAGTCCTTTCCCCTCTCCATATCAATTCCTCTTCTGCAAATCAAGTGTTGACCTTCATGGTTCTTTCTCGTTCCTTAAGTCATTCCTTTGGCCCAGTTGGGTCTTTGCTGAAGTCATCCCAGGAACAACTGCTTCCATGCTTTTTGCTTGGCTGTCCAGTGAAGGGCTCCTAGTTCTTTATTCAATGCTTGCTAAACATCACAATTAGAAACTTCAGAGATTGTGATCCCCAAAATCTCATTTTGTGTTTTGTTGTTGCAAAGAATTTAGGCTTTTGAGAGAAATTGTATACAATTTCACCTTTTATTATTTTAAATGATAATATTTGTGTATAGAGGACTGTTTTCCAAGTGTAGAGTCAACCTGTTAAGAAAGATTCTGGCAAGAATCTTGTCATCAATGACTAAGAGAGAGACCCACACTTCCCACCATCCCTGTGGTTGTCACAGGATGATCTATTCCCTTTCTCTTTATAAAGATGGACAATGGAGCTATCCTTGAACTCCTGGGCCATAACCTTGTCTTACCATATAAATATAAATATATATTATATATATACATACACACAAATACACACACACACACGCACATATATATATCCTAAAATATAATATAGCTAATATTAATGACTACAATTTAGTCCCAAAGGATTGGGTCATTATACTCACTTCCTCTAAGGAGTTCCTCTACTTTAGGACCATGAACAAAATTAAAATCAATTTTAGTCATGGTATGGTCTAATCTTTGATAAGATGGATAAATATTTCTTTCCCCATATTCTTTAACTGGTTGTGACCCCCATCCTGGAACTGTGGTGAAAATTTGTTCAGGATTTAGGTTTTGGCTCTTATCTAAGTTTTCCTCCAAAGGGGAAGTAGAAATGTCCTCAAATTACAGTATGAATCAATTATGGAACAGATATTTTATTTTCTACATAAAAAACACAAGCTTATTTTGATGATTTGAGAAATCACTAGTATATAACTTATTTTATTTTTTATTTTAGCATAGACTGTAATTTAATTTTTTTAGATTTTTAAAAATAAAATAATAGGTTTTTATTCTCAAAACACATTTAGAGATAGTTCCCAACATTTCTACATGTAAAAGCCTATGTCTCCCTCCCTTTCCCCCATCCCCTTCCCTAGAGAGAAAGCAATCCAATATAGGTTAAATATGTATACTTCTTCTTCATGGATAAATTATTGATAATAAATATAATAGCTAGCCTTTGTTAATACTTTAAAATTTGCAAAGCACTTTGGAATTATTACCTCTTTCTATCCTCACAAGAATCCTAAAAAGTAGATGATATTATTATCCCTAATTTAGAGATGAGGAAATTGAGGCAAAAGCTCTTTTTCCACTGTCAACCTAAGGTGCTTTCACATCTTAGAAGTCAATGGAAGTTTCATTGTGATGTTTCCTAAAATTTCCTGAGATTTTGAAACAGAATGTCCCTAGTGACTAGGGTCACACGGTTAGTAAATGTCTGAGGCAGGATTTCAATTCAAGTCTTCCTGACTCCAAATCACATCTAGGATGATTGAATCATAAGCAATAGGAGAGCAGCAGTTTGTAAGATTGCTGATTAGGACTATTTACATTGCACTTTGGTTCTATGTCATCCCAACAACTTGTCATCATTTTGTTGTGGCAATCTTAAGTCTACTCTCTTATTAGATGTTGTTTCAATAAAGAAACTATCTAAGAATCCACTCAGTTCCATGTAATGATCTCAGAATCTCTTGAACTCGCAAGGTCTTCTCTAAGCCTGGATACCTCCATCTTAAAACTGATATTTGGTGCTCTATTTAAGAAAAGACAGCTACAAAACAAAAAAGGCTCTCAAGAACACAGACACAAGTTCATTTGGTTGAGTCTCTTGTACTAGCTGTTGCCTAGTTGACTTCAGGGAATAACTCTAAGATGCTATGATTCTAGATCTTTTTTTGATTATTTTGATTTTCTTATTTATCTATATTATTTATTATCTTCCTTAGGGAAGATTGCAAACTTGAGGGAATCCAGTACATGAAGTCCAATGCTATTTTCTATATTTTGACTTGCTTCATGTAGATCAGAGAGCAAAGAAAAAAAAATGCCACAGTCAATATCCATGTAATCAATTATATATCACTGTTAGATTTTGCCAGCCATTAAGTGTCTAATGTTACAAAGTCATTTACAATATTCTTGTAGATAACAATCTAAATGATCCTCAAGTAAAGAGGAAATGTTTTAATTAAATTAAATCTTATTTGAAGTGCTTTTTTGCCCTTTAACTTCTTACATATGTGTGTATGTGTGTGTGTATCCAAAAGTAGATCTCATTTCTTGAAAACAATTACACTTTTAAAAGAGTTAGTCCTCAATTTTTCTAAAGGAGAAAACTTTTATGGAAAAAATGAATGATATTTATGTGGTATTTTGAGTTTTATGCTACCTATTCTTCACAAGAACATTGTAATGTAAATGGTACAATATTGGTTTTATTTTACTATATGTGGAAACATGTCAGGAAATGTAGTAATTTGTTTATAGTTACCCACCTTATGATGTAGATCCAGAACTAGAGCTCATACTTTCTATGCCTGCCTGTTTGCTAGATGGGCTAAGTAAAATTCTCTTTTATATCATTAACAATGTGTTTACTTAGCCAAAGGAAGGTTTGAAAATATCTGCCTTAATGTCTTAATGGAAAATTAAATTTCAAACACCAAAATTAACTGTATTTTTAGTAAAGGTGTAAAAATGAGAGATGAGAATTATTTAAAATATTTGAACTATCTAAAATAAGGAGAAAACAAATATTCTTTGCTACTTTAAAGGAATATTCTTTTGAAAATGGGTCTCCTCATAGAACTTCAAAGAAAATCACCTATGGAATTATTTTACTGGCAAATAGAAGTGATGAAAAATAGATTTTTGTTAAAGTGAGTGATCAGAATGGGGTGTTATCTCAAGGAGTATCTTAGAAAATTGATTTTGGCAACAGACGGTGTAGGATTGTCAATCATGAGAAATGCTCTTTGTGGCTATTTGAAGAAGGGCTCAGGCAAAAAAGTAAAAGGAAATAATCCCTATGTAATTTATAATCATGTCCATTGTCAGCACCAAGGACAGTGGCCATGTGTTTCTGATATCTATCTAGATGACAAGCTGTTTTCTTCATAAATACAATTCAAGCCTGTGCTTTCCCCTCTTCCCTTTCCTTTCATCTCTTCCTCTTGCACCTCCCTCCCTCCTTTCCTCTCTACTTAGCCTTTCTCTTTCTCTCTTTTCCCATCTCTCCTTCTTCCTCGCTCCATATACTTACACACACACACACACACACACACACACACACACACACACACACACAAATTTTCCCTGCTGGGGAAGCAGTTTAGAATGTGAAGATTATCTTAGTCTGGAATGCTTTTTACCTCTTGCATAGGTATCAGGATCAGTATGTGATAGCTAAGATTTTGCAAAGCTTCTTATCTCTTTGGAATAATAGAAATGCAAAGTAATACTAATACTAATCTCCTTCCCTGTCAAACACATTGATATTAGTAGTCTGTATATAGGGCTCTCTCAAGAGAGAATTAATTAATTTGCTGATCATGCCTTTACTGCTCTCCCTCCTGGTATATCTATACCAGTTCCTTAATATTGTTATATCTTTGTTATGTGACAGAAACAACATTGATTATTCATACCAATTAGAATTTATGAAATAGATCATGAAATGACCATCATTTTACAAGGCTGATGTGGGTCCTATTATAGTAGTCTGCAAGAATATTGAAATAAATAATGGATTGTTACAAGTATTAAAAAGTTGTAGATCATTATATTTAGAATGTGACAGTCTATGAAGTAGGTCAACAGAATCTCTACTTTCACTTTAATAAGAATGATAGGAATAATAACATTATTGGAGTTTATCCTACTTACAGAAATTAATCCTTAAAATTCTTTTTAATATTCAGGTTTGCGAACACAGTAGTAATGCTACCTTACTTGCATGATTTCCAGAATTTTGATTACTCTAACTCTGGGTAAAAAATATCACAGAAATCTTATATGGCTTTTCCTCCCCTTTAAATAACTATCGATCTTCAAATATAAATGATGCTTTTTGCCTTATACTGCCGTCTTGAATTTATATTCCATTGAACTATCACCTTGATAAACACAGTTGTACAGATGTCCAATGGTCTCATTTCATAATAGAAGTAGAACACTGGATATAATTCAGCTGGCTTAGAATCAACTTACACAAAAACAAGATGATTCTAATTGTTAGGGAAGACATTTGAAGTACTGGCAGGAAGCCCAATCTGACCTTCAATTGAAGGTATTGCTCTCAGACTGTCAAAGCAGTAGATAATCTCAGGGTCTGCTGAATTCACTACAACTTTTTGCCTTTCAGATTGAAGCCATTACAAGGAATGCTTGGTTGGTCAGAAATACCCTCCCCTCCCCTTTTCCTCTAAAATGAAGATCTCATCACAAGGAGCTAAGTGCTCATTACCATTATCTCTAGGCTACATTCCAAAAGTGTGCTTAATCTGCACTTAATTCAGAAAGTTATTGGACTTTCTTCTCCCTGGGGCCTAAGTCACTACCCAATAGTGAAGTAGGTGCTTAGGGAAACATGGTAACTCTTTTGGCCCATCAAGGGATGATTTAGCCAGTGCTTAGCCATTGGGAAGAGCAAAGTATAATTAAACTGAACTACCTGAAAGGTTAGTGGCAAGAAATAAGCAGTGGGGACCATAAAGCCCACGATAAATGCAAATGGAAAAATAAATTCCAAATAATAACAACAGCAATTTTCTGCTACCAAAATCAGTAGCTCACATTTATTTGGAGTTTGAAAATAATGCTCTTCTACCATTGGAGAGTTAATATTCTTCTCTGGGTGCTGAACTTACCCCAGGGGAGAGATTTAGGAAGTAAAAGACATCTGGCTCACCTGTTTCTGAAGGTGAGAGGAAAATACAACCAAAAAAATGCTTTTGCATCATATCTGAATTGGGACCTTTACTCTAAATTGTCTTATGATGAGATCAAGCTATTTTACAAGATAAGGATCAAAGTTAGACACTGGTGAGGATCCCTTGGCATTCATACTCAGAGCATGGAAAAATGTGGGGCTCCATGTATCACTGAGAATAATTCTTTTTTTTTTTTAACCTTGACGTTTCCTTAGCACAAGGATTTCAACTTTAAGTTATGTTGTAATCATTACCCTTTTTTCTTTCTCCCCAATTTTAAATTTTCTCTAATTTAAATTTAAATTTTCCTCTTGAAATCAGTTTATGGGAAGATAACATATCCAAATTCTAGTCCCAGCTTTACTACTAAAAAAGATTGTTACATCACTTTTCTCATTTGTAAAATGAGGACTTAGACAGAAACTAACCTTAATCCTGCCTCTGCCCCTAAATGCTCTAAGATACAAGAGTTTCTGATTTTTATATCCTGGAATTTTCTCATCAATAAACATCCAAATTTAATAGATAGATATGTCCTCTTCATCATCATTATTATCAAGATGTCTCATTCACTGTGAACAGGCTTTCTTGACTTTCAGACATCACCTTGTTATAGCTATTTGATGACTCTAATCTAGATGACATATAAAAATCTGATACTACATGTATTTCATTTTCTTGCCTTCCTCCCACAAAAACTGGTATCATGTAGGGGTGTCAAGCATACAACCCTATAGCACACATAAGCAAGATCCAAACCAGATTAAAATGTTAAGGGAAATATTTAATGAAATCAAGAAAAATGCAATAGAAAATTGATAATGCATATAACCTGTGCTTCTCTAAGTTAATGTATGGTCTGTAGGCATCCTCAATCTTGGCTTTCATTTCTATTTGCTTAACACTCACCACTGATTTAGATGAACATGTTTTTGGTGCTCTATAGACCCAAGACTGACTGATCAGCAACGGAATTTGTCACATTTCATCTGGTTATAGTAGAATAACTATTCTTTCATGTGTTGAATAAAAGACTCAGAAAAGTTTGAAACTTTTCTGCAAACCACAGAATAATAGAAGGTAATAATGAGAAAGGATCTCATCAGCTGTACAGTCCAACTAGCCCTATTATTCTTTGCCTCAGAAATGCTCTTTGTTTGGGACTCACAATGCTACACTTAGCCTGACTGAGGTTCAGAGTAATTTTATGTGGTTTACCACTTATAAAACACCTAGTAAAATCCTGCTTCTCTTTCTAGTTATCCTATAATCCTAAATAACAAAAATTATTGTACACTAAGCTTTCATTTATTGTCTACAGTTGATATGTTAAGGCTACTCAGTAATAATGATGAATAATATTTATATAACACTTTGAGTTTTATAAAGGACCTTATACACATTATCTCATTTTGTCCTCATAAAAATCCCAGGAGGTAGTTGCTATCATTATCCTAATTTTATAGATAAAACCAAGGCAAATAAAAATTAATTGACTTACTCAGAGTTTCACAAGTAGTAAATTTCTGAGGACAAATTTGAACTCAGGCCTTTCTGATTCTGGATTGACAGTTGTTCCATTGAACTGCTAGATGTCTCTTTCATTATACAAATTAATCAATTAAACGTTATTGAGCATACAATATATTTCCGTCTACTTCTGCATTATGTTAGATCCTGAGAAAAGTGAGAAATTAAAAGAAAAGAAAAGAACTAAACCCAGAGCCCAGAGTAAATCAACAATACACCTAGTAGTTAGTTTTAAGGAGCTCATTTCCTAGAAGTGTTGTAGTTATTCATCTTGAAGGTATATGTATGTGACTGCCATGGATGTGATGTAACTCTTGCCATTGTGACCAACTGATCTGAAATGTGTTACAATTAAATTATCACAAAGGTATTAACCACTTTAAATGTTGTTCGTCCTTGGGAAGTACAATGAACCTTTAGCTTTCTCTTGGAGTTTTGAAACTGTAAGTCTTTTGCTGATATGAATTATATTCTAAAAGTCAACAGCTCTAATGGAAGTAGAGAAATAAATAATTTAAAACAATCAGTCTGTTTATATGTTTCATTTTTAAAGAGAAATAAAGAAACAAATACATAATTTGTCATGATATTTTCTTGAGATTTATAACTAGTTTTCCAAAGAGCACTTTTAAAAATTCAATAAATTAAATTGCATATTTCAAGGAAGGATTATTGAATATATTTATGTCAATTACAAAAGGTCAGACTTTAACACTCCCTGAGGTAGATTTATGAGAGGAATCCTTATGAAAAAACTGCTATTATCAATAAATCCCTTGAACAGCTAAGAATATATTTTATAAATACATTAATAATTCTAGAAATAGCATCTAAATCTTAAATATGCCCCACTTACAATCTATGAAATTAAACATTTTTCTTTTCATATATTAAATTTAGCCAAAATATCTTAGAGCTGTGTTTTTATCTAGGAGTAAAACTGTAATAGAGGAGTTGATGAATTCATAGAGAAGGCAAACATTTCACAAGAAATGTGTTTTGAAGAGGTGCTTCCCTTTATAAATATAATATGTTATTGTCAAGTATCTGAAAAAAAACTGTGGTTTATCTCAAATGAAAGATATTAAACTGTTTTGAGAAATAGGAGACTGGTATCCATGGTGTCATCCAAAAGGAAATGTTAGTGTATGGACTGAAATAATTAATGTGAAATAGGAATGAATCATATCAGTTTTGAAAAGATCATTGGGATCAGCTAGGTGTGTGTGTGTGTGTGTGTGTGTGTGTGTGTGTGTGTGTGTGTGTGTAGACTCTAGTTGTATTTTAATTCCAGCCTATAAAGAAGAATAAAGTTAGTTTTAGAGAAGTATAGTCTAGAAGTTGGGGCAAAGTGAAAAGAGTGGGGTGAGATTTTTCTAAGTATTATTTATGAACTTTGAAATGGTTAAACAAGTGAGTTAGCGAAGAAAGCAGTATAACTAGAAGACAGGTATAAAAAGGGAATCTTTAGTTAATTAAGTAACAAATGAAAAATATTTTTAAAAAGTCAGAAGCAAATTTCATGACCCATATTGGTTTCTAAAAAATTAGGCACACTTCAAAAGCTCAAATATTTAAGGAATGAGCATTGTATACCTACCCATGTCTTATGGCTGTGGCTGATTCCAGATATAGAAGTGATATTCAATTCTTTTCACCCCAAAAATACCAAAAAGTGAAGAGGGCGAAATAGTAACTGGCCTCAGTAATGGGAAAACACTGAATATTGGGAATATTTCTTTACATAAAGAATAATAGCCTGGATATGATAATTCCGGTTATTGGATGCCAAATAAATTCTAACAGCATAATTCTAAGATAGAGCTGGGATCAGGGAAGCACTGAAAGAAAGTCTGGCCTATAAGATTTTATTCAGAAAAATATGATTGAATAGGTCAATGTTCTCTGTATTAAAGAAAACTGAGAAATGGTGAGCGTAGATTTGATTACTTTTGGAGGGGATATGTAGGAATAAAGTAGTAAGAGATTTGAAGTAATTGATAAGTGAATTGAATACAGGGTATCCTAAAAGTCTCATGAAGGTTTAAGGTTTGATAACTTAAAATTACAGAAGATTTTTTAATTATCCTGTAAATTATTAGATTTTGGGAAGGGAGATGGGGGTAAGATTATGAAAGTCATTGAGTGCTTGGTTGAGTTGCATGGAAGACATTAAGATGGTTCCTGAAATGCTCCCTGTTCATTTGCTATTTTATTATTACATAGAAACAACTTGTTAATTGGCTCATGTTTGAATTCTGTGTTATCTTATAGCTGAATTCATGATTTAGAGTTTTTCTATTTTGTCTGATTCTCCTGCAAGAAGTATATCTTTAAATACCAATTGCATCATATGCAGTCACTTCATATCTATTTTTTGTCTAAATAAAAGATCAATTCTTGTCAGTAGTCTTCAATATATATTTGCCAATTTCTGCTGTTCTTGCTGAATGTGCTTATCTCCC
This sequence comes from Myrmecobius fasciatus, assembly GCA_023553655.1. Classification (NCBI taxonomy): domain Eukaryota; kingdom Metazoa; phylum Chordata; class Mammalia; order Dasyuromorphia; family Myrmecobiidae; genus Myrmecobius; species Myrmecobius fasciatus. The sequence goes on from JAJPUD010001569.1 coordinate 308,613, forward strand.
ATAATCTCCCTCTCTACATTCTGTCAATATAGCCAGTCAAACCACTCAGGATTTTAGGTCTTACCTTTCTCATTTCTAATCTTTTATTAAGGTTTTATCCAGTCAGAACACCTCCTAGTTTTCCTTCTGTTATCCATTCATTACACAGCACATCAAATTGAAATCCATCTCATCCATTAAAACTTTCCCTACACATCTACTACCACTATAGACTTTGCATTAGAAGCTATATCTTTGTGTTCTGTAGTATTGGAAAGTAACCTGGCAAGAGGGTGACAGAAAAAGTCCAACATATTATAACTATATCATAGAATTTATAGTATAACCAACCTAGCCCACCCATATTAGAGTAGGGTAAATTGAAGCCAAAAAGATTAAGTACCTTGCTCAAGGTTACCTATGTAGTAATAGGAAAATCAGATTGAAACTCACATTGTTGGACTTAATGCACTTGTCTTTTCCATTGCAACATGTTTCTTTCTATTAAGTAAAACAAGCTGGTATCATCATTTAAAAACTCTGTTTTACCTGGCAATGTTAACTTTTTAAATGTTTAACCAAACTGTATCTGTATAAATTATATTTTGTTAGTTAATCTAGATTTATATTTTTTCTAGAAAATATACCTACGAGTAAATAGCTTGTTTTATTTTTATTTCCTCCAGTTATTAACAGCAGTAGAAAGGCTAACCATTGAGTTTGGCTATCCATAAACAAGTACCATTTTTTTTTTTTCTATTGGTAGCAGCTACTCAAAGTTCAGGCTTAGTGACTAAAAAGATTTAATCAGCCTTAAAAGTGTTGACCTTCAATCTTGATCTTGATTTTTTTATTATTTGCATAATTGTAAATTCTACATTATTCATTCAATAAATACTTTAAGTACTTACTGTATGCATAGAATAATGTGCTGGCTACTAGGAAAATATTAGATTTACTTAAGATGTGATCCATGGACTCATGGAATTTGTTAGTCATAATAAAAATATTTAAAGTATGTTGAGAAACACATAATTTAAAGCTATTGAATATGATTTGATAATAAGTGACTATAGAGAGATGAAAAAAAATTCTGTAGAAGATCAGAGGGAGAGATTCTTAGTAGAAGTGCTTTATGGTGGGGGGAACGCCATGTAAATTGAGCTTTAAAGGTTGGGTTGGAAGTCATCAGGATAAAAAGGAGAGAGAGGGAATCCAAAGGACAGAGAAGGTGGAAACAGAAACATAGGGGTTGGGAAGCGTGAGACCTATTTGGGGGTACAGGCCAGCCAAGCTCATTACTAATGCAGAAGGAAAGGAAGGGAAGAATACACAGTAGAGTTGATTTAGTAGAGTAGCCCCAGACTGTGTGAGGCTCTGAAAGTTTAATTTCATTTAACAAACATTTACTCAGGATATCCTCTTGGGTGCAAAGCATTGTATACAATGCCAGGAATAAAAACAGATAAAATTTAGGCCATTTAGGCTTTATTCAAGGGCCAATAAGGCATGTGAGATTTTTAAGCAGAGGAATTATTTGACTAGATCCATTCATTTATTGGTTCAGAGATTTAGACATAGAGGGTTCTCAAAAGTTACTTAGTCAAACTTTCTCATTTTGCACATGAGAAACTAAGGCCTAACGACATAAAATGATTTGTTCAAGTTCATATAGCTGTCAGATAATTGAACTTGGGAACCCAGAACCCCTGCACTTCTAGTTCCAGTTTCTTCCTTTAGCATCATCCAATCATTCATTCAGCAAACCATTATGCATGTCGGCAACCTTATGGAGAGAAGGCTGAGTTTGAACTCAGAAAACTCTCAATTCAAATCTGGTCCCAGATACTTATTAACCTGGTGACTCTCGACAAAATGTTTAACTACTGTCACCCTCACTTTCCTCAATTTCCCAAATAGGAATAATAGTACTTGCCCCCAAGGGTTATTGAAGGGGTCAAATGTAAATTGCTTGGCACATAGGAAAACTTAACAAATGCTTATTTCTTCCCTTCCTCCCTTACCCCTTCCTTTCTTTTCTTTTATTTCTTCTTCCCTCTCTTTCTTTTTAAAGTGTTGATTATGGTGTAGGCACTGCCCAGGATACAGAAGAAACAAAAATAATAATGAAAGTCTCTTGACACAAGGGGCTGACATTCTTTTGGGCATACATACAGATAATTATGGTAATTATCTAAATAACATATTGGAAATTGGAAAAGACTCGAGGCAGAAGTGGACTATGACACTGGTTTTGTAACAAAGAAAACAAGATGTTATAATGAATCCATTTAAAAATATGTACCTGTACATGTCACATACACACAGCTTTACCAGCTCCCCCAAAAAAAAACTACATCAAAAAAATTGGACTCTATCTGGAACATAATCTTAATTCTTCACTTGTTTTCATATTTCAATTACAATAGCAATACATACTTTAAATTCTTCTCTCTTTTTTTTCTTTCTTTTGTGTGTGTGAACAAAATGATATAAAAACTAGGGTGCTTCCCAAAATTTGGCTCAAGTCTCCGCTTAACATCTTGCACTTTGTTACCCTCATGCTTGCAGGTGGCTGTGGTTTTAGATTCCATTTGGCTTTTTGAGTGAAATATTCCTTGTGGGCTCCAGTATTTCATGCCGATTACATTGAAACTAAAATTTAAATGGAACACCAAACGCCAACTATCCTTTTATTTAGGGATTCCCTGCTTCCCATAGCTTCTAAATTGGTCATTATAGTTATCATTAAGGCTGAATGGATTTTTTAGCTCTCTACATCTGACTCTTCTGTGTCTGTCCCACAGTAAGCTTGGGGTGAATCTGAGTATGCTTAAACCTTGCCTTTGATCAGCCCCTGTGTCTGAATACAAGAGCTCTGTCATTTTTGTGGGCATTTAATCAGAAAGCTTATTTTTAAAAAGGAGAAAAAAGACATAAATCTTCATCTGATGTAATTTTTGAAACCATTTAACATTGTCTTCAAAATCTGCTTATTAATTGTTTTAGAATTGAGGACTTGAGCTCAGTTTAGGGAAGCTAAGCTGTGTGGTTTTATTAATTCTAGTTTTTCTCCTTCTTGTTTGCATGGGACAAGCACACACCTTGCTCATTTATTTAAAAATCAATATCATATAAAGAGCAAATTGCCTTTATATCTTACTCCACAATGTTATGGCACAAACAGTATTATTGCAGTAAATGCAGAAATGTTAACTCTGTTTAAATCAAAAGAGAGCCTTATAAGTAGTTTGTATATAGCAAACTCAGCAGGCACAAATAGTATTGTAGCCAAAGAAAACAAATTAATTAACTGGTTTGCCATCTGATTATTTTTTCTGCAGTTGGTTTAAAATTAGATCCAAATCAATTAGTTTGCACCTATATATCCAGAATTTCTAGCAGTTAGTTAATAGCAGGATTTTCATTTTTTAACCATTTTGCTTACATATTACAGTCCTTTCTGAACCAACCAAACTGATTTGCTTGGTGTTATTCCTTCATAGTACTCCCTTTCCCGCATCTCATTTTCATGTGTTTCTATACTATCTAAAAGCTCTTTGAGAGTATGTGTATTTATATGTACATGCTAGTTGTGCATTCTACGAGCAAGTTACTTAAGTTCTCATAGCTCTAGGAAGCTGCCTCCTAAGAGTATATGCAACTGATGAGTTGTAAGCTATAAAAGTCTTTCCCTAATGAAATCAAATTCTGGATTTTTAAAAGATATTTATTAAGAATTAACTTCATATAATACATTAGTTGAGATATGAGGTTATTGCATAGTTTAAGACAATTTTTACTCAGAGTTTAGTGATTTAATTTCTAGATTAGTAGAACGATGTGATGTATACATAGTTGAATTTAATTAACATCAATGCATAAATCCAGAAAAGAGAAACAAAAATTTTGTGAAGGTCAAGAGGAATAAATTGTTATCTTCTAGGGGCTTCTGTTAAGACATCTTGAAGAAGATGACACAATAGACGGTGTTCACCAATGGGGATGGGAAGAGAATATTCCTAGAGAACAATGTGAGCAAAGATATGATTGGGACAAAGAGCAAGATATGAGGGAGAGAAGAGATCTGACCACATGACCCCTAATATTCTTACTCTGTAAAATCAATCATCTATCTTCAAACAGTGTGATTTATTTGGAGGAGAACAATAGAAAAAGAAGAAAAGCTAGAGTCCCTCAATTATGGAGTACCTTGAACAACCCAGAATTTATATGAAAGCTATAGAGATCTGAATGGAAGAATAAAAATATCACACATAAGAAAGTTGGCTAGCTGTAGTGTGAAGAGGAATTTGGAGAAGCAAAAAGTGGAGACAAAACTCCCTATTAGGAGGCTTTTTTATTAGTATAGTAGAGTGGTCATTAAGGGTTTTATAAATGGGGAAAAAGAAAGGGACATATATATATGAGCTATATATGAGCTTTTTAAACTTCTTCTATTCAACACTCCTTCTTGCCCAAGAAGTTTTTATGCAACCCCAGATATATAGGCTTATAAATAGGTATAAAAATCAAACAATTACTGATAATAAACCAAAATTTTGTAACACATTCAGCTATGAGACCCCATATGCAGTCAAAACCCCCTGTATAGGAAGCTCTGAGATATATTACGACTGTAGAATTGGCAGAATTTGGTGATGATTTTGGTTGAGAGGTGAAAGAAAAGGAACAATAAAAGAATAGCAAAGATTTGAATCTGCATCACTGGGTGAATAGTGATATATCTAACAAATACATGGATGTAAGAAGAAGTAGCAGGTATTAAGAGAGAGAATCTTAATTTTGGATGTGTCAAATTTGAAGTGGCATTCCACTTTACTGAAGTGAACAATCCAGAAGATAAACACCTGGAAGTTAGTCAAGAGGTCAGTGGTGAAGATAAAATATGGAAGTGACCCAAAGTGAGGCAATAGATTGTCAAGGAAAAATTGTAATGAGGGAAGAGAAGAGGGATAAGGACAGAAGCCTGGAGAACTTTTGCCTTAAAGCATTGAGAAGAAGAGCCCAGATATAAGATAAAATGGTCGAATGTCCAGGATCACATATTTGCTATGTGAATTTATGTTTTGCTAATTCTAAATCCTGCCCTCTATTCACTGTATGTTTAATTGCCTCCCTACTCACAGTGGAAAATATAGGGTGAATATAAATCAACTAGAGTGCAAGAAATTTTGTGAATGATACCTTTGAGGAGCATATGATATGTATGACTAGGAAAAATCTGCCCTTCAGTGATTAGCTATAGCAAGGATGGATAACTCAATTGTTGTGTTTGTTTCAATGAAATATTAAAAGCTAGAGATGAACCCCAAGTGTTTTCGCAGGGTCGTCTATTGTAGTTTTAGAGGAAGGATACAAATTTCACAAGGTGAGGAGATGTGGATGTGCTATGAATGGTGATCTTTCAGATCACAGCAGTCATATTGAAGAAATTAGGATTTGTGGACATTTTTAAGTATTGGGTGTGTCGGTATGCTATCTTTGAGTATCTGAAAATTTGTGGATCAAATTGTCCCAGTTGTATTAATGAGTGAAGAAGCTTCTGTTGAGGTCTTACTGTTCTGAGGAGGTTAAAGAATTGGGCCAGAAATAAAAGCTGACATTTCAAGATCCCCTTGAATTTCTCAGCAATATTAGTTATATTAAAAAGTAATTGTAAAAAGGCTAGACTCAACAAATAATATACATGAGAGGAACTTGATGGATTTTAACATTTTCTTCTTTTTAGATGTTCCCTTGCTTTGCTGCAAATGGGGCCCTTGCAATTATTAGAATGTGTAGATTTAATGAGACATATAGTCATTTCTCCCCCAAAAAGTAATTTTGCATTTCTACAAACATTTTCTGCCAGGTGGTTTACATAGCTAGGGGAGATAGTAAGGTAACAATAATTAACTATCATCAAATGCAACTTGTGAGACAACATACTGTTCATTAAAGGAACTCCACAGAACAATTCCAGTTTTGCTTATTGCATTTTTCTAACAACAGAAAACACACTGTCCCTGAAGCCCAGTTACTGTCATCGGTGGGTGCTACAAAATTGGTATTTCAAACTTTCTGACGTGTGAATCGTAGCTCCCTCTGACATTCTCTTTTTTTGTTTTTCCTTGGTACCGGGAACATCTTTGTTTCCGGTACATGCATGAATTATATTAGTTATTCAATGTATTTCAAACTCTGTCCTTGCCTCTAGTTCTCAGAGCATTGAACAGTTTCTTAAAATATATTTATAATTAATATTTTTCTAAAATTCCTCAAAACCAAACTCTCCTTTCACTGCTCCCAAACTACCAAACTTTCATTGCAGCAAAACAGCAAACACAATAAAATAAAACAAAATCCATAAAAGTTTCCAATCTGGGCAAGAAGTGAAAATTTACAAAGTGTGCAAAACAGTCTCAGGAACTAGAGTAATGGACCTTTCTCTAGGATATGCAGGAAGAGAACAAATCTCAATATCTCACCTGTGTCTATCTTGCAGATATGTTTTCATCGGTTTACTCACATATCTGTAGGTCTTCAATACAAATAGCATTATATTTTGAAGGATAATATAGTGTTATATGTCTATCCAAAGCATTTCATATTTATCTTGCCTTGGGACTGAACGTCTGGGACAGGAAATTAAGCAATATGAGAATCTGTCTGTGAGCTTTATTATGCTCAATAATTGTTCCTCTAGTGAATTGGGAAGAAAAACTTCCTAGCCAAAGATCATATTAGACAAATTATTGGAAAAGAATAATTACTTTCCCTTCCTCTTTTCCCTTTTTAATAGTTTGTGGAGGAGTGACCTAAATGTTTTTGGAAAATATTTTCTCTCAAAAGATTTCATGGTATATAGTGAGAATGGCTAACATATGTAATAGTTGCTCTGAAAAAATATTTGATCAACAAAGTGCCTCTCTGGAGAGTGTGGCACAGTGGATTGCTTGCTAGGAAAACCTCTTTTTGCATTTCCTCTCAGGATTTTGCTGGCTTCATAGCTATGGATTAATGACTTAACTTCTCTTCTGGACCATTCCCTCATCCGCAAGGGATAGGGATCAGAATTCCGATTTGATTGACAAAGGCAACTTCTGAATGAGAAGGCTCCTTCAACCAAGGGAGATTGGGACCTACTCAACAATCTAAATATTAGAACCTTGACTGAATTTTCAGCTAAGAGTTTAATTGAGTAGAGACTTTTTTTAAGGTCATGGAGTCATTATATGTCTGAAGTGAGACTTAAACCAGGTCATTCTGGCTCTGAGGCAAGCTCTGTATTGTTAAGTGCCTTTCTATCTCTAAAATATAATAATATCTGCATCATAGGATTATTGTGAGGATCAAATGAGATAATAGATATAAAGAGCTTTGGAAGAGACTTGCCAAATGTCTAATATAGTAAGGTGACCCAGCTAATTGCAGAGACTATTATCTAGTTTTCAAAATCTCCCACTGAAGCAAGTCTTTTAACAATTTGGTGGTGGGGTTGACAAACTTGACATGAAAGGAGGCACTCAAGGAAAATAAAACTTGAATCTGCATTGCATGTACATTTAATTTGTGTTCTTTGAGATGGAACCACCCAACTCTTGTCATCTGCACCCTTAATATTTTCAGTTGTTTAGTGTCAGAAGTGAATATGAAATTTTCAACCCAGCCAAACATGAATTGGCAAAGCTAGTGCTGAGCCTATCTCACTTCTGGATGATTACTTACTTGTCTGTCTAACTTAGGGAAAAGCTTTTAAATTAGTATTATACAAGGGCAAGGTAAGGTAAATCATGGTTAATTGTTTGGAATCTGACAGGTTAAGGGAGGTGGGGAGCATTAAAACAAGTCTCCTTTGAGAGAAATTTAGTTCTTCTCTCATCATGACACAAATCTTGGAGCACAGGGTGACCTGACCATAGCAGTTTCCAAAATGAAAGAAGCTAAAATTTAGGCAGTCTTTATAATCCAATTACAAAAGGGAGATAAGAGTAAGTGAGTTTTCTACACAGGGTAGGAAGTAGTGAGAAGTCTCTCAATGAGCCTATTTGGTGTCTGCCTTTCAGAGAAGCTCTTTTATTAGCGAGACCCTATTCATCTAGCTTTCAGTAGAAAATGTCATTATTTTCCAAGGAGACTATAGCATTGCACGTCTCTCCTATATCAGCGTAGATATTGACAGCACCTATGCCTTCTATTATGTGGCCAAAGAATCCATGCCAGGCAGGCTCTCGGGCTGCTTTAAGGCAATTGGCTCCCAGGCTTTCAAGCACACAATGTTTTCTTTGGGGGGGTGCTTTGTCTGTTTCGGTGCCAGCACGGTAATACTAGAAACTGACTTCTAGGGTCACAGTGGTGACTTCCATGCTGAGAAGAAGCAGCTATTTTTTGAGTGATCATTAGATTAAACATGCTGACCAGATTGGAAATGGTTAGATCAGGAGCAGAAACATATATTTCCTGGGAAAAATTGAGTCACTTTAGGTCATTAAGATGTTGACTTACATGTAGAAGTAGTTTAGATGATGAAAGGGAAAGGGTATGAAATTTACTGGATTTATTTAATATTCTTTCCTCAGAATACTTTTTTTTTCTGGGAAAGGAATAACAGTGTTACAAACATTAATGGATTGAAAAAAGGTAAAATGAAATGCTGCAAAGTCATTCGACCCTGAATCTGGAGATGATGCTTCTTTTTCAGTAGCAGCATTTTAATTTAATTGAAAACGAAATTGACTTCTTAAAAATTAAACCAATATTGTACCTTCTGGTGGTCATTTCTCTCAATGAGAGGGGCTCAGTAGATTTTTATTTTTAGGAGCTGGCAAATTTTCTTGTGAAAGAAAGATCATTGCTGAGAATAGCAAGATGATCACTTTATCTTTAAACTACTATTTATACAATGTCAGTAATTGGGTTATTCAGAAACAATTTACATGGCACATTGTTTTCTTTTCCTCATTCAGTTTTGGAGAATGTAGAAGCCATGGAACCTTAAAAATCACACTATTGCTTCATCACAAATAAAGTAATTCAACTTTCAACTGTTTCATGGATCAATTATTTTTTTTTCATGACAGTCTCTTTTTTGATTTAATTTAAGTGATTCTCTGCCTTCCACCTTTAACATAGATTGAATAGCTCTCCTTTTAACCTTTAAGCATTCATATATGGAGATCTCAATTGCTTAGATAACTTGGGTGGCACATTATTACTTCAATCAGATACTGCTACACTCAACCTGAAGCAGGATCATCTAAGAGCAGTTTTAATGAACTAAGTTGGGTGAATTTTTAATAGATTGGAAAACTTCTCCATTTTATTGAATTACATTTTCTCTGAGTTGAAGAATGAACTTTATTTGAGAAATGCACTTGTCTTTCTTAGGTCTCTTTTACTGACAGTGTTTTTTGCCTTTATGCCCAATGCCTTCCACAGTGAATTGTAGCTAATAGATGCTGGCATTATGCTGATAGCAAGTTGTTTAATTCTTAGTGCCTCAGATAACATTAGAATATGATAAATTACAGATCAGTGACCAATCAGTGACCAATATTGTTGAGAAAGTTTTCAGATTGGGAATCTCTCTCATTAATGAAATCAGACTTCTACAACAAAAAAGCTATGAGGGAAGTATATGCATATACACTTATGTATATATGTGTATATACACACAGATATACACATATATTTATGTGTGCTTGTGCCAAATGAACTCAATTACTTATGATTCACATAAAATAGATTGAAATAAATTTGAATTTCATGGATATGCCTTCTAACAAGGGCTTCCTACTATAGGCCATGATCTTATAAAATAATTTCTAAGAGAATGGTTTTCAATTTAGAATGGTAACGCCATTATAAGTGAGAGAAAAGAAACTCAGAATCACAAATGGCAAAAGACAAAACTGTCAGGTAAAAAGTTTGGATGATGTAGTTTAGGGTAGTTGGAATATTTGAAAATGAAAATAAATAAATTGTATTAATCTTTGGATCTAACTGAGCTTCTGGTCAGCATAATCTAAGTTCTTAGTTAAGGGTATCAAAACAGCAGGGAGAGATGGCCCAGCTTCCTAGCCATACAGGGCTAGGTTTAAACAATACAGTAGCATTTTCTCCCAATTCCCACCTTTGTATAGAGTTTTCTCAGAAGAGAGAAATTGAACTTGACCCATAACTGAATAGAAACTAAGGTAGGTCCTGAATGGAGTCACAAATTGGAGTCAGTGTGGTCTACTAATTTCTATATCTTCTTCTCTTTTTTGATTTATGGGAGAGTAGGCAACTCCATCGCCCATGGATCACACATATATAAATCAAGTCTATAAAGTTTTTCATAAGGGAATTATATGTCAGGTTTACAGATAAAACTTCTTAGAGTGTTTCTATCATCTCCTAAACCCTATACTGGATATAAGAATCTGAAAAATCTGTAAAATGATCTCTACTGTCTCTTTAAAATTAGCAGAAAGATTTTAAAACAGGAAAATTCATCTTCATTTACAATAATCAAAGTAATTTTACATATAAAGTCCATAACAAAATTTTGAGAACTTATTGCTAAAACATATTCAAAGCTAGAATTTCCATACCAGTTACATTTGGAAGCCAATCTTACACATATGCATATAGTTCTTAGGTATAAAAAAATCTAATCTTGTTGCTTTCTCAAATTTTATGATTCCATTTAATTAGAAAATGTTTATATTATATCTTTGTCATATTGTTTTATTTACTTCTCCCTTTAGGAGGTTATCATCCCAATATTAAAATTTTAGAATATGATAAATTCTATTTATCTATTCTATTTATCATATTACAGATTAAAAATATTTCATATTTGCATCCTAGTGTAGTGATACAGAGATATTCCAATATCAATCTATTTATTAATATTTTAACAATATATTTTAAAAAGTTTTAGTACTTATCTGTTTGATAATAAAGGAAAAGAGGCACCATTATAACATTGTGAATACATCTCAAAGGCACAGACTAACCTGATATAACACATATACCATAACACAGGGAAGACTCCCTTAGCTCTTTTGGATTCCAGATGTGAGTAATGTCTGAGAATCCATCATGTAGTAATAATGTATGAAATACAAATATTAGGATTAATCAAGTGGGGGAAATTTCCTATTCAAAAAGCATATAATAAAATGGGGAACTGAGTCAAAAGGATCTGACCTTAGGCTAAGTCAGTCATCCCCAAAGTTTTTCCTGGCACATTTTTCCATGCCACTCAACTTATTTATAAAATCATCTCTTATGTCTAAATAATTTATCCATTATGACTTTATTTTGATATACTATTTGAGACATTGGTCTATCTCTACTTTTTTTCCAAATTGCCTTTCAGGTTTCTCAGTAAGATATTGATTACTTGTCACTAAATCTTGGGATTTAGGGTTTGTTACACACTAGATTATTATGTTCATTTACAATTGTGTATTGTATACTTAATATATTAATTTATTCCACGGATATGCCTCTGTTTCTTACTTAGTACCAAACTGGTTTTAATATCACTGAATAATATAGTTTGAAATCTGGAACTATTGGGTCATTATCCTTTTATTTTATTTTATTTTTTCATTGATTCCCTTGATATTCTGGATGTTTTGCTATTTTGGGTTAATTTTGTTATTATTTTTCCTAGCTTTATAAAATATTTTTTTGATATTTTCATTGGTAGTAAACCAACTAAGAAGCAAAATGGTAATTTTTGTTACATTGACTTACATTATCCCTGAGCAATATTTCTCCTCTTGTTTAGATCTGACTCGATTTACATGAAAAGTGTTATATTATTTTTTTAATATGATTCTTAGATTTGTCTTGAGAAGTACACCACCAAGTATGTTATACTGTCTGCAGTTATTTTAAATGGAATTTCTCTATCACTTCCTGCTTTTTTATTTTTGAAGTATCTAGAATGTTCATGATTTACATGACTTTATTTTATATCTCACAACTTTGTTGAAACTGTTAATTATTTCAAGTAGGTTTTGTTTTGATTTGCTTTGTTTTTGTTGATTTTTTGGGGTACTTTAAATTTATCATTATGTCATCTGCAAAGTGATAAATTTTTCCTCATGGTTTATTTTTATTCATTCAATTGTTTTGTCACTACTATAGTTAGAATTTCTAGTACAATATTGAATGATAGTGGTGACAAAGGATATCCTGATTATATTTGGAACTCTTCTAGCTTATTGTCATAGCAAATAATGATGAGTTTATGCATCATTTTAGATATATTACTTACATTTAAAAAAGAGTCCATACATTTTTTATAAATTCTAATATGTTAATAGGAATGGGTTTTGTATTTTGACAAATTCTTCTTCTACATCTATGATTTAAAACTATATGATTTTTGTTGTTTTTCTGACTCATATGGTCAAGAATGCTGATACTGTTTGTAATATAGAACTAGCCCTGCATTCCTGATATAAATGTCACTTGGTCAGTGTGTAGATCTTTGGAATATATTGATATAATCTCCTTGCTCGTATTTCATTTTATTCAAATTTTTCATATCAATGATCATTAAGGAAATTGGTTTATAGTTCTCTTTCTGCTTTTGATCTCCTTGGTTTAGATATGAAAACTATATCTGTGCTGTAAAACAAATTTGGTAGGATTCCTTCTTTACCTATTTTATGTAGCATGAATTTTTCCTTAAATATTTGGTAGAAGTCACTTGTAAATCTATCAGGCCCTAGAAGTTAGTTCACTTTCTTTTCTTAAGATTGGATTATTTAGCTATTCTATTTCTTCTTCTGTTAATCTAAACAGTTTATATATTTTTGTAAATATTCACCTACATAATTTAAATTTTCAGTTTACTGGCATATCATTGGGCAAAATGACTCATCATAATGGCTTTAAATTAATCTTTAATTTAATTTAATTGCTTTAATCCCAGTTTTCAATTTTGATAGTAACAATTTGGATTTTTTCTTTTTATAATCAAATTAACCAATGGTTCATCTATTTTATTTTTTTTTTAAATAAAGGCAAATGTAAGTTTCATTTATTAGTTCATTTTTTTCTTAAACTTTCAATTTTATTAATTCTTTTATTTTTCCTTTGGTGTTCAATTGGGTATTTCAAATCTGCTCTTTTCCTAGGTTGTTTTGTTGTTGTTGTCTGCTCAATTTGTTTATCGGCTCTTTCTCTCTTTCATTGTTATATCCAGTTAGAGAGTTGGTCTTTATCTCTCCCAGTATGGCTTTGGTCATATCTAACATTGTTGTCATTTTCTTTAATGAAATTATAAACTATCTTTGACTCATTCATTAGGATTACATACTTAGGTTTTCAATTAGTTTTCATTCTATGCTTCCACCACACTTTGTGAAAGGTGATTTTTTATTGCATTGTGGATTGAAAAGGGTTCATTCAATATTTCTACTTTTTTGCATTTAATTTTGAGTTTTTTTATGCCATAATAATTTTTTTATGAAAGTGACATGTGCAACTTCTTTATATTCCCATTAAGTTTTCTCAAGAGGTCTATTATATCTAACTTTTCTAATATTATATTCATGTCCTTGACTTTTTTTTCTAATTCTAATTCTAATTCTAAAATCCCCTTTTAGAGCTAGATAAATCTAAAGTTGATCTCCATCTATAGTCTAATTCTATTGTCTATTTTCCCTTATAATTTTAATTTAAATTTTTTCTTTAAGAATTTGGATGTTATGTCATTTGGTGATTATATACTTCATATTGATATTAGTTCATTGTCTATGGTTCCTATTTCCCTGGTCTTCCACTTTAATTAAGCTTATTGTTGTTTTTACTTGTTTGAGATAATGATTTCTACCCTTACATTTTTTCTTCTACTTCAACTCTTTATTTTACTTTGTGTGTGTTTCTGCGTTTCATCAAGTTTGTTTCTTGTAAATAACATATTGAATTCTGTTTTTTAATTTTCTGAATTCAGCCTTCATTTTATGTGTGAGTTTACTGCATTCACATTCACAGCTCTGATGATTAAATGCAAATTTCCCTCCATCCTACTTTCTTCTCTTTTTCTTTCTCTATTTTCATTCTGACTCTCCTTCTTGTTTTCCTTCTGACTGTTGTACCATATTCTATGTGTAATTTCCTAATGTCCTTAAACTAGTGCTCATCCTACTGAAGTACTTCATAGCAAGTTGTTATATATTTACTTGCATTCATTCTATTTGTGTTTAATTCTGCATATATTACTTTTTGCTTGTCTTCCCCGTTGGGATGCAAACTCCTAGAGAGAAGGATTTTTTTTTATTAAAGCTTTTGACTTGTATAACATATGTATGATTGCATTGATATTTACAAAGCTTTCCATTACAAATTTTACCCCGAGTCCCCTCCCCTCCCCTAGATGGCAGGAAGTCTACTACATGTTAATAAAAGGATTTTTTTTTCTAAGGCAATGTCTTGCATACACTAAGCATTAATTAGGGAATGTTGATTGATTAACATATCATATATTTTAATGAAGAAAATGTAAATGTGTAGAGGGGTTGCAAAATAGAGACAAATACTGAAGTTACAATTTTAGCAGTTCTATCATTCTTTGACAAATATATTCATTTGCCGTCAAACTTATAGCATTATTTTTGTGTTTCAAGTAGAAAACTTTTTCTTATTTTCTTCCATGGAGGGCTTCCATAAGCAGACATCAGTCTGTCCAGTAATTTTATAGAATTGTATCTAGTATAATACACATCATAAGCTAATGATTTTAGAAGGTTTTTATGATGTATTGTTGGACTAGAGCATTTCTTTTTTTTTTTTTTCATTGAATGTCCATCTTTTACCCTGAAAAATAATGCTTAGTTTTGCAAGACAGTTATTTCTTGGCTCTAGTTAAAACTCCTTTGATATTCAGAATATCATATTGCAGGTCCTTTGAATCTTTAAAGTAGAAGCTGCTAAGTCCTGGATAATAATGCTAATAGCTTTTTGTTGTTTGAACTATTTCTTTCTGGCTGCTTACAGTATTTTCTCCTATATCTGATAATTATGAAATTTACATCTGATATTCCTTGTAGCTTTTATTTTGGGGTCTCTTTCAGCAGAGGATTGGTAGATTCTTTCAAAGGCTTTTTTATCTTCTGATTCTAGCACATCAGGGCAGTTTTCCTTGATGATTGTTTTTGTTTCTTGTTTTTTTTTTTCTGCCTAAGATTTTTTCTTTTTCTTTTTTTTTATTAAAGCTTTTTATTTGTATAACATATGTATGGGTAGTTCCCCAGCATTGATCTTTACAGAGCTTTCCATTACAAATTTTATCCCCAGTCCCCTCCCCTCCCCTAGATGGCAGGAAGTCCACTACATGTTAATAATGTTGAAATGCTTGACAAGTTATGCAAGAAAAATCCTATCTACAAGAAAAAAAAAAGAAAATCAGAGAAAGGCAACACAATGCAAGCAAACATCAATAGAGAGCATGAAAATGTTACGTTATGGTCCATATTTCATATCCCTCTCTCTGGGTGTATATGGTTTTCTTCAGTGAACAATTGGAACTGGTTTGAGACAATTCTTTATTGCAGAGAGCCATGTCCATCAGAATTGATCATCATGTAATACTGTTGTTGCTGTGTATGATGATATCCTGGTTCTGCTCATTTCACTCAGCATCAGTTCATGCAAGTTTCTCCAGGCCTCTCTGAAATCATCCTGCTGGTCGTTTCTTACAGAGCAATAATATTCCATAACATTCATATACCATAATTTATTCAGCCACAATCCAAGTGATGGGCATCCCTTCAGTTTCCAGTTTCTAGCCACTGCAAAAAGGGCTGCCACAAACATTCTTGCACATGTGGGTCCCTGTCCCTCCTCTAAGATCTCTTTGGGATATAGGCCCAGTAGAAACAGTGCTGGGGCAAAGGGTATGCACAGTTTGATCACTTTTTGAGCATAGCTCCAAATTGCTCTCCAGAATGGTTGGATCTGTTCACAGTTCCACCAACAATGTATGTAACCCAGTTTTCCCACATCCCCTCCAACATTCATTGTTATCTTTTCCTGTCATTTTAGCCAATCTGACAGGTGTGTAGTGGTACCTCAGAGTTGTCTTAATGTGCATTTCTCTGATCAATAGTGATTTGGAGCAACTTTTCATATGACTAGAGATGGTTTTAATTTCACCATCTGAAAATTGTCTGTTCATATCCCTTGACCACTTATCTATTGAAGAGTGGCTTGAATTATTATATATGAAACAATTCTCTATATATTTTAGAAATGAGGCCTTTATCAGAATCATTAAATGTAAAGATGATTTCCCAATTTGATGCTTCCCTCCTAATCTTGTCTGCATTAGTTTTATTTGTACAGAAACTTTTTAACTTAATATAATCAAAATTATCCATCTGGTGTTCAATTAGGAGTTCCAGATCTTCTTTGGACATAAATTTATTCCATCTCCATAGGAATGAGAGGTAAACTATATTACGTTCCTCTAACTTGCTTACAAAGTCACTCTTTATATCTAGATCATGAACCCATTTACATCTTATCTTGGTATATAGTGTTAGGTATGGATCAAGCCCTAATTTCTTCCACACTAGTTTCCAATTATCCCAGCAGTTTTTGCCAAATAGTGAGTGCTTATCCCAAAAGCTGGGGTCTTTGGGTTTATCAAACACTAAATTTTTAAGGTTATTGCCTAGATTGTCCTGATAACCAATCCTGTGCCACTGATCAACTGCTCTATTTCCTAGCCAGTACCAAACGGTTTTGATGACTGCTGCTTTATAATATAGTTTTAGATCTGATGCAGCAAAGCCACCTTCATCTGCCTTTTTTTTTTTCATTAATCCCCTTGAAATCCTTGACCTTTTGTTCTTCCAAATGAACTTTGCTACTATTTTTTCTAGATCTGTAAGATAATTTCTTGGGAGTTTGATTGGTATGGCACTAAATAAGTAGATTAGTTTGGGTAGTATTGTCATTTTTATCATGTTCGCTCTGCCTACCCATGAGTACTTAATATTTTTCCAATTGTTTAGGTCTGATTTTATTTCTGTGGAAAGTGTTTTGTAGTTTAGTTCATATAGTTTCTGACTTTTCCTTGGCAGATAGATTCCCAAATATTTCATCTTATCATCTGTTATTTGGAATGGAATTTCTTTTTGTATCTCTTGCTGCTGGACTTTGTTGGTAATATATAAAAATGCTGATGATTTATGTGGATTAATTTTGAATCCTGCCACTTTGCTAAAGTTGTGAATTGTTTCTAGTAGTTTTTTAGTTGAGTTTCTAGGGTTCTTTAAGTATACTATCATGTCATCTGCAAAGAGTGATAATTTGGTTTCTTCATTACCTACTCTGATTCCTTTTATTTCTTTTTCTTCTCTTATTTCTAAAGCTAACATTTCTTTTTTTTTTAATAATATTTTTTTTGCTGAGGCAATTGGGGTTAAGTGACTTGCCCAGGGTCACACAGCTAGGAAGTGTCTGAGACAAGATTTGAACTCAGGTCCTCCTGACTTTAGGGCTGGTGCTCTAACCACTGCGAAACCTAGCTGCCCCAAAGCTAACATTTCTAATACAATATTCAATAGTAATGGTGACAGTGGGCAGCCTTGTTTCACTCCTGATCTTATTGGGAATGGTTTTAGTTTGTCTCCATTACATATGATGCTTGCTGATGGTTTTAAATAGATGCTACAGATGATTTTAAGGAAAAGGCCATTTATTCCTATACTCTCTAGTGTTTTTAAGAGGAAAGAGTGTTGGATTTTATCAAATGCTTTTTCTGCATCTATTGAGATAATCATATGGTTTTTGTTAGTTTGGTTTTTAATATAATTAACTATGCTGATAGTTTTCCTAATATTGAACCAGCCCTGCATCTCTGGTATAAAACCTACTTGGTCATAGTGTACTATCCTGGAGATGACTTTCTGTAATCTCATTGCTAATATCTTAATTAAAATTTTTGCATCAATATTCATTAGGGAAATTGGTCTATAGTTTTCTTTCTCTGTTTTCACCCTACCTGGTTTAGCTATCAGCACCATATCGGTCTCATAGAAGGATTTTGGCAGTATACCTTCTGTCCCTATTTTCTCAAATAGTTTGTATAGTATTGGAATTAATTGTTCTTTGAATGTTTGGTAGAATTCACATGTAAATCCATCTGGCCCTGGAGATTTTTTCTTAGGGAGTTGATTAATAGCTTGTTCTATATCTTTTTCTAATATGGGGCTGTTTAAATAATTTATATCCTCTTTTAACTTGGACAATCTATATTTTTGTCCATATTCCTCCATTTCATTTAGATTATCAAATTTACTGGCATAAAGTTGGGCAAAGTAACTGCTAAATTATTGCTCTAATTTCCTCTTCATTGGAGGGAAGTTCTCCCTTATCATTCTTGAGACTAAAAATTTGATTTTCCTCTTTCCTTTTTCTTATCAAATTAACTAAAGGCTTATCTATTTTGTTGGTTTTTTCATAGAAACAACTCAGTTTTATTTATTAATTCAATAGTTTTCTTATTTTCAATTTTATTAATTTCTTTTATTTTTAGAATTTCCAATTTGGTATTTAATTGAGGGTTTTTAATTTGTTCTTTTTCTATTTTCTAGTTTTTTTTTTAATAATAAGCCCAATTCATTGATGTTTTCTTTTTCTATTTTATGCAAGTAAGCATCTAAAGATATAAAATTTCCCCTTATAACTGCTTTGGCCGTATACCACAAATTTTGGTATGTTGTCTCCTTATTGTCATTCTCCTGGATGAAATTATTGATTGTGTCTATGATTTGTTCTTTCACCCATTCATTCTTCAGGATTAGATTATTTAATTTCCAATTAACTTTTGGTTTATTTTCTCCTGGCCTTATATTGCATGTGATTTTTATTGCATCATGATCTGAAAAGGATGCATTTACTATTTCTGCCTTTCTGCATTTGATTTTGAGGTTTTTATGCCCTAACACATGGTCGATTTTTGTATAGGCCCTAACACATGGACTGCTGAGAAAAAAGTAAACTCCCTACTGTCTCCATTCAACTTTCTCCATAGATCTATCATACCTAACTTTTCTAACAATTGGTTTCTCTCCCTAGTTTCTTTCTTGTTTATTTTGTGGTTTGATTTATCTAATTCTGAGAGAGCAAGGTTGAGATCCCCCACTAGTATCGTTTGGCTGTCTATTTCTTCTTGCATCTCTCTTAATTTCTCCCCTTGGAATTTGGATGCTATTGCACTTGGTGCGTATATATTTAGTATTGATATTGCTATATTATCTATGGTACCCTTTAATAAAATATAGTTTCCTTCCTTATCTCTTTTGATTTGATCTATTTTGGCTTTTACTTGATCTGAGATAAGGATTGCTACCCCTGCTTTTTTTTGTTCCCCCCTGAAGCATAATATTTTCTGCTTCAGCCGTTTACCTTCATCCTATATGTGTCACTATGTTTTAGATGTGTTTCTTGTAGACTACATATTGTGGGATTCTGGTTTTTAATCCAGTCTGATATCCGCTTCTGCTTGATGGGAGAGTTCATCCCATTCACATTCACAGTTAGAATAATTAATTCTTTATTTCCTGCCATCTTATTTACCCAAGTTATGTTTTCCCCTTTCCTTTCCCTTTTCTCCCTTCCCCCCTCCTCAGTACTTTGCTTTTGATGACCCCCTCCCCAAACAATACTCCACCCTTTAGATCCCTTCCCCCTGTTTTTACTCCTTTCCGCTGATTCTATTTTCCCTTCTATTAGTTTATCCCTTTCTTTTCCTTCTTTCCCTCCCACTTCCCTCTAGCAACAGACAAGTTTCTATGTGAAATCAAGTGTCTGATATTCACTTTTAGAGCCCAACCTGATGAGAGTAAGATTTACACAATGCTCATCTCCCTCCCCTCTTTCTCTCAATTATATTAGGTTTTCTTTGCCTCTTCAAGAGATTTTACCTTGTTTTTACCTCCTTTTTTTGATCTTATTTTACCACTTTTTCCCTCTTTTCCCCAGTATGACAACCTTTCCTCCTCTAGTTCTCTTTTTCATATTATCAAAGTAATATCTAATTATACCCCCAAACTTTAAGTATCCCCCTAGTAAAAATAAAGTTCTCAAGAGTCCTTTCCTTTTTACCTTTTTATGCATCTCTTGAGTTCTGTGTTTGGATGTCGAATTTCTTGTTCAGATCTGGTCTTTTCATTAGAAATAGGTGAAATTCGAACAGGCCGGGGGTGGAACCATGGTGGCAGAGATCAGACAGGATTCTCTGTAACCTCCTCTAACCTCCCCTCAAACCAACAAAATATGAAGCCTCTAGACTGATTCTGAAGAAAAAAAATCCACAATATCCGGAGAACAACACGATTCTAGAAGAAGATACTCTGGAAGAACCTCAAAACAGGTCTGTTTTAATGGGGCAGGGGGTGGCCTACTGAACCCAGACTGCAGCACAGGGAGACCGGGGCAGGGAGCTGGAGCAGGGAGCTGGAACAGGAATCAGAACAGGAGTGGGAGTGTTGTGCTTTTCACACACCTGGGAGTCTCCTGCGAGCCTCTTGGAACAATTTGTCCTGATTGTGGGCAGGTGGTTTGGAGGGTCTGCCTTTTGAGGGGGATAGATTGTGAACCACTGAACCCCTGATGAGCATCGTAACTAGCTGCCATTACACAGCACCTTAAAGCAATCAATCAAACAACAGGTCTGATAAGCACCAGAAATAATTCAATCAGCGGAGCTGCCCAGCCCCTGACATAATTCAATCAGCAGAACTGCCCAGTTCCTGAAATAACTCAATCAGCAGAACTGCCCCAGGGCAAATTAAAGCAGCTGTCCCACCTTTGCCCTAAACAGACCTCACACCTTTAAAAAAAAAATGAATAAAAAACCAAAAAGAGCTCTCACCATAGACAACTTTTATGGAGAGAGGGAAGAACAGACCTCAAATCCTGAGG
>JAJPUD010001569.1:334537-373198 GCA_023553655.1 Myrmecobius fasciatus
ACGATGATCAATTTTGATGGACATGGTTCTCTTCAACAATGATGTGATTCAAACCAGTTGTGCTGCGATGAAGATAGTCATATACATCCAGAGAGAGGCCTGTGGGAACTGAGAGTGAACCACAACACAGCATTTTAACGCTTTCTGTGAATATTTCCATGCATTCTGTTTTCCTTCTTAGGTTGTTTTTTTTTCTTCTTCTCTTTCTAGATCTGATGTTTCTTGTGCAGTAAGATAACTGTATAGATATGTATACATGTATTGTATTTGTCATATAATTTATCCTATCTAGCAAAAAAAAAAAAAGAAAAGAAATAGGTGAAATTCATCTATATCATTGAATGACCATCTTCTTCCCTGGAGGATAATGCTCATTCTAGCTGGATAGGTTATTCTTGGCTGTAATCCAAGTTCCTTTGCCCTTCGGAATATCTGGTTCCAGGCCCTTCGGTCCTTCAATGTGGAGGCTGACAGATCCTGTGTGATTCTAATTATTGATCCTCGGTATTTGAATTGTTTCTTTCTAGCTGCTAGCAGAATCTTTTCCTTGGTGCTATAGTCCTGAAATTTAGCCACGATATTCCTTGGGGTTTTAATTTTGGGGTCTCTTTCAGGAGATGATTGGTGAATTCTTTCAATGGTCATTTTGCTTTCTGATTCTACAATTTCAGGGCAGTTTTCTTTCAGGATTTCCTGGAAGATAGTGTTTAGATTTTTTTTTTCATTATGACTTTCAAGAAGTCCAATAATCCTTAGATTGTCTCTCCTAGATCTATTTTCCAAGTCAGTTGTTTTTCCTAGGAGATATTTCATATTTTCTTCTAATTTTTCATTTTTTTGTTTTTGTTTGACTGATTCTTGAAGTCTTATTGAGTCATTCATTTGCATTTGTTCAATTCTTATTTTTAAAGTGTTGTTTTCTTCAGTTACCTTTTTAAGCTCCTTTTGTAACTGGCCAATTTGTTCATTGCACTCTTTTTCCACTTCACTAATTTTATTTTTCAATAAATTGGTGTTTTTTTCATATCTCTTTTGCAGGGCATCATATCCTTCTTGCAAGATATTGTATCCTTCTTGCACTGATTTCAGTTTATTTTCCCATTTATCCTCCAGCTCTCTTTTGAGGTTCTTTATGCAATCTTCCAGAAAGGCCTTTTGAAAAAATGACCAGTGATGGTCCTTAATACCTTCCTTTGGAGTTTTGTCTAAAGGAACCTCAGGATCTGGGGTCATCACTTCTTTCTCTTGATAAAAGCTGTCTATGGTGAGAGCTCTCTTTTGCTTCTTCATTTTTTTTAGACAGCGTGGATATGTCTTTAAGGTAGGGGAAAAAAAACGGCGGCTGAAATGGTAGCTTAAGATCTTTGCCCTGGGGCACTTCAGGGAATTAACTTAAGGTGCTGGGCAGGTGTGGGCTAGGACTAAGTACGAATTACTCCTTAAACAAGGCAAGTCTGCCAGAACACCTGCCCCCAATCAGGGCAGAGTGTCCCGAGTACCTCAAATAAACTCCAGGTGTTTGGAATTTGGAGTTTGGAGTTTGGAGTTTCTTCCAGGGCGAGCTGAGCTGAGTCCCACCCTCACTTCTGGCCTATACCAGAGTCCTCTGACACCGGAGTCCTCTGTTTATCCCTCTGTCCGAGTTAGACAAACCTGATGTGAAGTTCTTCAGAGATATCAGCAAGCAGTGTCCAAATATTTCTGGATTCATTGACTTGACGATCAGTTCAGAGGCTTATTTTTTTTATTGATTTGAGAGAAGATCAGAGGAGGAGGCAGAGAGTCAACTTTTCACTCCGCCATCTTGGCTCAGCCCCTCCTTGATGATTTTTTGAGAGATGTTGTCTAGATGCTGTATTTGATCATGGTTTTCAAGTAGTCTAAGATTATCTCTCCTGGACCTGTTTTCCAGGTGAGTTATTTTCTAATGAGGTATTTTACATTTTCTTTTATTTTTTTTAAATTTATTTTTGCTTTGTTTGACAGATTGTTTTAAAGTTTATTTATTTTCAATACACATTGCTTTATGAATCATATTGGGAAAGAAAAAGGAGAGCAAAAGGGAAAAATCTTGAAAGAGATTTTTAAAAAGCAGAAACATAGCATGTATTGATTTATATTAAGTCTCTTTAGATCTTTTTCTGGATGTAGATTGCATTTTCTGTCCAAAGTCTATTGGAAATGTTTTGGATCACTGAACTACTGATAAGAACCAATTCATTCATAGTTGATCATCACACATTCTTGCTGTTATTTTGTGCAATGTATTCCTGGTTCAGCTTGTTTCACTACATATCAGTTCATTTAAATCTTTTCAGGCCTTTCTCTAATCAGATTGTTGACCATTTTTAGAGAACAATAATATTCCATTATCTTCATATACTACAATTTGTTTAGTCAATCCCCAGTTGATGGACATCCACTCCTTTTCCTATTCTTTGCTATCACCAAAAGATCTGCTATAAACATTTTTGCACATGTGGGTCCTTTTCCTTCTTTTATGATTTACTTGGGATACAGACCCAGTAATGACCCTGCTGGTTCAAAAGATATGCACAGTTTGATAGCCCATTATGCATAGTTCCAAATTGCTCTCCAGAATAGTTGGATCATTTCATAACTCCAACAATGCTTTAGTGTCTCAGTTATCCCACATCCCCTCCAACATTTATCATTATTTTTTCCTGCCATCTTAGCCAAACTGAGAGGTTTAAAGTGATACTTCACAGTTGTTTTCATTTGCATTTCTCTAATCAATAATGATTTAGAGCATTTTTTCATATGACTATAAATAGCTTTAATTTCATCATCTGAAAATTGTCCATTCATATTCTTTGAGTATATATCAATTGGGGAAGGAGCAGAACATTTCTATTAAATACACTAAAAGGATAATGATTGAAAGTTTTGAGATTCTTTTTACACTGAAGATTTTAATTAAAGATACTTTGCCTTTGGGCTGGTTTATGCTTGTGCGGGATAAATGTGGAAATATACCACATTTAATATAGAACAAGAAGATTATTTTCTGAGATAAGGATGATAGGTATCTAAAATTATGTCTAAATATAATTTCCCCAAAGTTTGATCTAGGAACTGTACTTATTTTTCTCAAGACTGTTGTAAATAAAATCCTATGAACATAGATTTTCATTCAAACCCCCAAGCATGTGTTAAGCAACTACTATGTACAAGTCACTGTGGCAGGTGATGAGGAATACAAAGAAAAGAGAGGAAAATAGTCTTTGATCTCAAAAAGTTTATATTTAAGTGGGAAAAATCTATTTTCTATCATTATTGGAGTAGATAGAAATGTATTTTGTAAAAAAAGAAACTATTTAAATATTTTTGAGTATTTCAAGAAATGAGGAGTGACCAGGAAATATGTGAAATTAATAAAATAATATAGGTACTAACTTTTTTAAACATGAAATTGCTGTTATCCTCTTCCTAAAATCAGACTTTTAAAATAAATTGTACATAATTTATTCTAAGTGAATAAATAAAGCTAAGGAATAGATGAGATATTTCTGATATAAGAAGTAGAAGGGAAGAAGGGACTCAGGGGGAGGGGAAAGAGAGAGAGAGAGAGAGAGAGAGAGAGAGAGAGAGAGAGAGAGAGAAACAAAACATATAGAAAGACAGAGACAGACAGTAGCAGAGAAGAGAGACTATGACAGAGAGGGAGTCATATTTGAAGGGAAAGAAAAATTACACATTTTATAAATTACTATAGGTACAAGTATGTATGTATGAAATAAAACATAAATCAAGAAACTGAAATCTTAAACTGTTGAAATTACCTTTTTGCACAAATATCCATGTTGATCTAGATTAGTAATTAATTATAATAATCAATTTATCTTCATTACTAAATTGACATGCCAATTTGTGCAATATTTGGGAGATGAAAGCATTCCCTTAATTTTAATAAAGCATGCATAGAATTAAAAATTTTAAGGTGATATTTTAACTATTAATAATTCATATTATGTGATACTTTATTTTTTTGTGAACTGATCCCCATTTAGTCTCCACAGAAACCTGTAAAATAACTGGTGCAAACTTTAGTATTGTCATCTTCCAGATGATATAACTGAGGTCCTAAGAAGTGAGTTGATTTCTATGAACGGAAATTTAAACAATATTTTGATAATTCCAAGTCCAGCAGGTTAATCGATTACCCATGTGTATTATCTTTTTGATGGATGTTAATTCTGTGAATGAAAGGTATGTATTTTTATCCATGTTTTTAACATGATAGTATATTTTCAGTGATTTGTGCAGTCATACACATATATGGCTTTGCATATATAAAGTCAACTTTTAAAATATTATATTTATACATATATACAACATATAATAGGTGTTATGTTTATGTAAATATGTTGTGTGTTTATAGGATATATGTCATATATATCAATATATATTCACATATATTGATACATATGTATGTATATATATATATCCTTAAAGTGATATGTATATATGTATATACACATGTACACCTTAAATACAAATATATAAATTTATTCTATAATGAATAAATGTGAAAGCCATAACTGGAATTAAGTTTTTTGTCTTCAATTCTTGTGCTCATTTAAATATTCTGTTGATCTTTAAGAAAGCCTTAGAATTTATTTCCCCTTTCTCTCTATTAAAATCCAAGAAAAATGACTTTGGAATGGAAAGTAAATGGATAAATAGGGAGTTGAAATTTAAGATAATTGAATAACAGGTTATTCAGTATACTAAACATTATGAACCAATATTGTCACCTAACATTCAAAAATCTAATTCAGTCTTGGTTTAATTAAAAGAGGAAGAGCATAAAGAAAAATGATATTACTGTTCTCAAACATAGCCAGACTGTATCTGATGTTCCCTTAAATTATAGATAGTGCATTTTAGCATCACTGCCATGTCATAAAGCCATCTATAGAAAGACCTTCTTCAGACCATGGTATAGAAAGATGGTTAAAAAAATGAAACCAAACAAAACAAAAAAAAACAAGCAATTAGGGATGTTTGGTCTGGAAAAAAGTGGGAAATCATAGAACATTTTAAAAGTGTTTAGGGATTACAAGGGTTGTTCTATGAATGGAAGCTTAGATATTTTCTACCTACCCTAAGACAGCAGAATTAGAAGCGATGGGATTAATTTGCAGAGAAAAATTTTGGTCTCATAGAAGGAGAATTTACTAAATACTGACCACAGAATGGAAAGGATGCCTTCATACTCAATATTTTCTCAAGTATTCAATTCCAGCCAAACTAGCTTATTTTCTGTTTTTCAATTAGCACTACAAAATCTTCAAGAAGAGGCTGAATAATTACTTGTTGAAGATGATAGTATAGTGAAGAAAATTCTGGAATTGTTGTCAGAAAAAAATAGGTCGGAATATTGCAGCAGCCATTTAACTACCTGTATGGTTCTGAGCAAATCACATGATTTCTAGTATTTTGCAAATTTTAAAGCACAATATTAATATTAGCTACTAGTATTATGTTGCTGAAAAGATTCTTGTTCAAATATTGATTGATTTTTTGACATTTGGATTTTTAGCCTTCCTCAGAAGTCCATTTGAAGACTTCTCTCTTCTGGGATAACTAAACACAAGGAATAATTAACCCCTTTCTTAAACTCATTTAGCACTTACTGATATCATAACGCATCTAGCACTTACCAGGTTACCTCATTTTTATTATTTTTGTGTTCTATCTTCCTAATGCAATGTGAGTAACCTTAAGAAGTAGGCCAATGAATTATCTTTGTACTGTTCTGCATAATGTAATAGTAGGTACAACTCTATATTGTTACTTTACTTGCAAATATTTGGTGGCTTCCTATTGCCTCTATGCTAATATACCAACTTTCTCGATTTCTCAGTTTAGCTATTTGGAATATAGGAAAATAGGAAAATCCTATTTTCCAAGCACATTTAATATTTTTTCATGTATTTATTTCTAACCAAGCTAGCTAATTTTTTTTGTTCTTTGAACTAGTCGTTCATCATGTTTGCAATAATCTCCCTTCCAACCTTTTCTATTTAAAATATTAAGCTTTTTCAAAGTTCGTGTCAGGTGCCACTTTTATAGAGAATACTTTCCTGGTACCCAAAATTTTTAATATTTTTTACTTCATCAAATTATCTTGTGCTTATTTGGTTATGTAAATGATATACCACAGGTACAATTTGAACTGTTTTGACAAATTCCATTTTCAAATAATCTTCTTTACAAGACAGGTAGTATCCCTTTTGGTGACTTTATTGTAGACTGATATCTTTCATTTATGATATCTGCTCAAATAAAATTCTGCAAAGGGAAAGACCTTTTGAACCTTCTGCTCATTGAGGACATGCAACTCCAATAAACAATCCTTGGATTCTGTATCTGTTTTTTTTTCTTTCCCATTGTAGGAGGAAAGACTGTAGCTTCTGATCTTGTGGATTTTTGAAACGTCAGCAGAATAAACACCAAACTTCCCAGTTTCCATATTTTGTGGCCCACTTAGCATCAGTTCCCAGATGAGCAAGTCATAACCCTTGAGAGTAATTTCAGTGCAGGGCTGCTGAGATGAATACTCATTCAACAGTCATACTCTATCTGGACATCAATATGGTAGAATCAATGCAACATAAAAATTGTCCTAACAAAGTAATATCCCCCCTCCAATTTTTTTTGGGGA
The DNA here is from genome assembly GCA_023553655.1 of Myrmecobius fasciatus. NCBI lineage: Eukaryota > Metazoa > Chordata > Mammalia > Dasyuromorphia > Myrmecobiidae > Myrmecobius > Myrmecobius fasciatus. The sequence continues at coordinate 341,229 of JAJPUD010001569.1, forward strand.
AAACATTTTTTTATTTTTTTCTTACTATAACTTCAAAGTATTTCTCTGTAAGAGCTTATTGAAATGAAGTACTTTTTAATGTACCCATTCTGGAGATTTCCTAATACTTTTATTATATTTTATAGTTTATTTATATGTCTTTAAGATTTGTCCAGCTCTGAAAGAGCAATACTTAAAATATCCTGCTCTTACTGTTTTATTGGTATTTTTTAAGTTGATTAAATTTTCATTCACAAAACTAGATACTATGGCATTCAATGCATGTGTTTCTAATTTAAATTTTATTTTATTTCATTTTCTATGGCTTCTTTAAGGATAAGATAATTTCATTGTTCACAGCAACACAGTGAAGATATGGCACAGTGGGTAATGGGACTCGATTTTTGAGTCAGAGAATCCAGCTCAGCTACTTAAAACATGCATACTGGGCAAGCTATCTCTGGTGTATGGGCTTCCCTTTCTGTATTTGTAAATTGAGAGGGTTCAATTAAATAATCTACAAGTTTACTTTTTCTGATCCATTATAATCAAACATGACCAAAGTATTGCAAAGCTTTATTATTAGTCTATTTAGCCAATTGTTTGAGATGTCATCTAGAAACTGAATGGTGATATGAGCTAGTTCTTAGCACCAGCATGCAAAAACTGTATTTCACATTATATGTGAATATAGCTGTTAATGCCTTCTCTGTTATTATTTCACTTATTACAGGAACATATAAACAATCAGGCTATTATTTCTTTTTTTGTCAATGAACTTGACAAGATATGTTTTTTATGTTAATTTGTGTGTTTTTTTTTTAATATGTGGCTTGCGGGGATCCATATTCTACTTAATAGTATTGCTCTAAAGGGGATTAACCCAATTTTCAAATATTGCTTGTTCAAAAAAATTTCCTTTAGCCCTGCAAAATTTATACAACCCCCATAATATCTAATACCTGATCTTTTTTTTATCCATTCCTTCCAACTTTTTTCTTTATTAGGTGGTGTGCTAAACAAAACTTTGCCTACCAAATCTTTATAAGACAAAATGTGGACTTGAAAAGAAGTCAATCCCTTGTTAGCTGTCTTGAAAAGCATATCATTAATCCATTCCATGGTACAACTACTGATTTTCAGTTGGCTTCTCAAAATCTTGTAGCTCTGGATTGATGTTTTTCTTGAGTACCTTCAACAGATATAGATTGTCTTGGGAAACCAACACATTAGGAATAGAAAAAAGAAATGGAAGATAGTAATTTTTAAAAGAAAAGTATTGATTCCTATTCAATTTTTGGTTTATTAAAGACATGGATACATGGGCCAGTGCTTTTTATTTTTCCATGGCTGATCTAAAGGACTAAACACACATTTTATATTTTCTTTTGAAATACATTTTCCTTTTTTGTTGTTGTTGTTTTTTGTATTTTTTTTTGTCAAAACTATTTCTAGGATGTATGATTCACCAGTGAATTATGTTATAGCAGCAAAGTTGACAATTCCTAGAACTTTAAATACTATAAGCTTCCAATCACAGATAAGTTAAATGAGACAACTATAAATCTTTGAACACACACCTTGTACTCAATTTTTGGTACTCATATGATAAAACTCCTGATATATGATGGCACTGAAAGAAATATTTCTTTACAGATAATGTAGTTGGGATAAATCCAGTTGAGCATGTCAGTAATCAAGTGTCCTGCCCCAAAGGACTTATATCACAAGGATGAAGTAAGAAAGGCAGGGGGAAAATTCTTTTCATTAGAAGATTCCATCTCAAGTGCTCTTCTAGGGGAACACTCAATCTGCAGAGCCAAAGGTAGCAGCCTCCATCCCAACTTCTTGCTTAATCCTACTACTTTTCAGTGGAGTATCTCTCCCATTGGGCCCTGTACAAGTGAGTAGATTTTCCCCTAGCTTTCAGTCTTACAACTTCATCAAATTTGTACTTTTAGTGAATAGACACAGTTATAGACCCTTGGCTGCAACCAACTGCACAGCCCAGGAGAGAGCATAGTATTACATTATCACACTAAGTTCATGTTTCTCTTCTACTTGTTCCATCTTTTCATCTGATTCTGGGTCTGCATGGTGGATTTCAATGCCGTAAATATAGATGAAACCTCCTATGGCTCCACCAAGGAAAGGCCCCACTACTGGGATCCACCAGAAGTAACTTCCAGCTCTGAAGACTTCAAACCCCCAGCCCGCCAGAGCTGTGAACAGCCTGGGACTCAGGTCTCTAGCTGGGTTCATGGCACAGTCAGTGTTCATGCCCAAAGAGGAAGAAAGAACCAGGATCAGTAGGTCAATGACAACAGGCTCCAGGCCCTTGGGGACCCTCCAGTTTTTTTCATCAAAAATGGCAAAGACAACCAAGAGAAGAATGAGGAAGACACCACTTGGTCTGCAAATTCATTTGCCACAGTCAGGTATTTTGCTGGATATGTTGCAAAAATCTGTGCTGTTGCATTTTCTCCTGTGACGAGCAATTTTCCTTCATCAAAGGACCTAATTGCATCTCTGACCCAAGATATGGTGTTTTATACTCTCCTTGTTGACAAGATAGAGACATATGGGTTAAATAATACCATACTTGGGTGAATATGGAAGTGACTGACCATAAGAAAAAAAGTATTGATAAATGGATGACATTAACAGAGGAGTCTATAGTATAAATTTGTGGAATTCTGGCCTTGATCATGTTCTCTTCAACATTTTTAGCAGTGATTTGAATAAAGATGTCAGTAGTGTGTAATTGTTACAATTTAATATTAAACTAGGAAGAAAAACTGATTTAATGGGGAAAATAAGGATAAAAGAATGTCAGTATGTTAGTAAGAAGAGTCTGACCTGAGAAGTTGAAATTGTTCAGGCATAAAAGTAAAGCCTTTCATTTATGTTCAGAATATCTGTACAAATAGAGGATGGGAAATATGGTACCATACAATAATTCATGTGAAAAGGTCTGGGGATCTAGTGAAATTCCTGCCTCATGAGTCAGTGGTATGGCACAGGAGATCACAAAAAAAAATTGTAATCTTGAACTGTATCAACAATTTCAATTTTATATTATCTTTAAGCTTTAAAAAGTCCAAGATTGAGATTATGAGAGTAGATAATCTCATTCTACAGTGTTCTGTTCAGACTGCCTCTGGAAGACTCTTCAGTTTGACATACCCTGTTTAATGAGCGTTGACCCTGTACACAGTGGGTCTTCACATGAAGAATGGCTGGCCATTTGCCAGAAATATTAAACAGGGTTTCCTGATGATGTGTAGGTAGGAACAAATGGCCTTTGCGGTCCTTCCCAACCAAGGTTCCAGAATTTTCTGAGTTGAATAGAAAGTATATCCTGCTTGTTATACAGTATAATATACAGAGAAATTGGACCCAAATCACATTGTGAGCCTGATTTCATTTTATTCTGCACTCTTGCTAAAGTGTTCCATACATTCCAGTCAGTCAACATTAAGCGCCTAATGTACTGAACATTACAAAGTATTTGGCCAGAAGAATAGTACTTATCAGTTTTGATGTTTCACTCTTAAAATAGCTCATGGTTGTCCTCTGAAAGAATGGGGTATGTGGTGATTTTTTCCTCAGACAGAGGAGGTGCATTGCTCTCTTGTTCTTGCCAATAGTTGATAGAAAACTATTTGTCTCCAACCCCTCCATGTCAGTGTCACTATCTTAACAGTAGTCACCTCATGGAAGGAGCAGCTGAGATAAGGAGATCAGAAAAAAAAATTTTTTTCTCCAGAAATGGAACCCTCCATTAAAGCAAATCATATTACCTGTTTTATCTTCATAAAATATTTTCCAGAGCAGTATTTCAAAAAAAAAAATACACAGATACTACTTGATAGCTTTCTTGCTAATGTCAAAGTACTACTTAGTCTTTTTAAATTTTACCTTTTATATCTAGAGAGAAGAAAATTGCCATTCCTTTATCTACTTAATTGTATGCTAAAATTCAGGACTTTTGTGTATAACTGCCCTTCACCAATGTCAAAATCCCTTCATTCTTAATCACAAATTCAGCTTCAGAAAGAATATTCTTTCCTTTTAGTATCTGAGCTACATATCCAGACATCAGGACCCCCCCAAAAATGCTTGCTTTCTAACATTAATCCCAGGTGTTTTCTTTGCTGCTCTGTTCATAGGCTCTTAGTCTCAGAGATCCAGATCTGGAAATGACCTTGGAGATCATCTAATCTCATTCTTTCATTTCACAGAAAAGATAACTGAGACCCAGTGACATATCTGAAGTGACATGGTTAAGATCACATATAAGGTTCACAGGAAGAATTTGCACACTGGTCCTCTGACTCTAGAAATAGGGTGCACTTTTCATTGGACCAGGGGTAAGAATAAATTTAGAACACACAAAGATTCTCTGAGAGGTAACCCTAAGTATATGAATGGTGGTTAAAATGTGTAGGAGAGAGTTTTTTTCACCTGAAATTCATACACTGATGAAATCACATGCAATTATGAAAAAATAAAAAAGATAATTATTTCTACAGCTGTGAGATTTTTTTTTAATCAGAAGAGAGGAGCTTTTGAGTTTTCCATTTAAAGACAGGATGTATCATTTTTTTTCAAACAAATTTACTTCCCAAACTCTGCCCCTAAAATTTAAAGGTAATGACTAGATTTAAAGCTTAGGTACTTCTCAGCTTCCCTTAGCAGCATCTCTATACAAAATGAAATACCAACTGCTTTCACTTAAGTTTTTGAATAGATTTTGTGTTATTATTAGAACCTTTTTTTAAAATTACACTTAGAAAGAAAACATAGCAAAATTTTAAAGTAAATCCATCATAGCCTAGATGAATATTCACAGGTGAAATCTCTTTATACTAAAGCTTTCTTCCTTCCATTGACTAATGTTTTATTCACCACAGGAAAAAAATACAAAAGCCTAGAATGCTTCATCATGTTTTTCTACCTCATACATGACTGAAGGAACCATTATTTTACTTCCCATCGCTAAAGAAAAACATTTCTTTCCTTTGGAAAAGAGGAATAAATCCATTATTAATTTGTAGGAATTTTTATTAACCTTTTGGTCACCATTGTAAACATTCTACCAGCAGATATATTTTCTCAAATGTTATATTTAATAAAGCAAAGTAGTTTGCTGAAAACCAAGAAAATGCCATTAAGCTTCCTAAGTAGCCAAGCCACAGGATATAAATTTGGAACTCTACTAATGTACTTATGTGTTAGACTACTTAATTTTGAGCTATGATTTCTACCCAGAGTGAAAAATGTTCACAAATGTAGCTACTCTTAAAAATTATCATTTTCCAAAGGGCAAGTAAAGAACAGTCATTTAGAAAATGTGTTTCATAGTTGGTTATCTCACAATTGTAGTCATGCTTGGCGAGTTCTGATCTGCTCCCCAAATCATTAATACAAACAACAAAACATCAATGGAAAAAATCATGCTCAACTTTTTTTTTCTGTGTATGCAAAAGATGTAAGGAGTGTGGTTCTATAGCTCTGATGAATTACACTATTGATTAGCTGGGATTTATATGGTTCTTAAAATGCCACTTCTAGTCCAGAAGAGCAAATTGTGCTGTTAACAGTACTTTTTAAACCAAATGCTTACTCAGAACTTGTAAGTAGAATGTAGTCCCTAGGGTTACAAAGATGAAACTGTATTTTTTAAAGTGCAGTGAATCTACTTTGTCCTCTTAGGAACTTTGCTACCAAAGCTGGTCTATTGATTTATAGGATCTAATTAATGGAGGTCCTTTCAGGTAAATTATCTGAATTGTAGTGCACTTGGGATTCATTTCACCTTTATTTTTGTCACATTTTCCCTCTTGTTAAAAGGCAGGAGAGACATCAATGAAAATTTAAAAAAATGTCTTCTCCAAATGCAGTATTAACATGGGAACCTCATTGTTGTTGAACATGAGTCAATCATTTGTGTTAAAATCATTTTTTCATAGAAAGTAGAAAGACATGTTGCACTTATTTTTCATAGGTTCAGATCTAGAAGGTGGTATAATTGGAATCCGAAAGACAAACATGATTTCCAATTTGAAAAATGGCATTTGGTCCCACAAAGTCTATGTTAACATTATTCTTCCTAAAACTAGGCTACTTCCAAACTGATTCCTGTGTTTCTAGCTATTTTACTTATTATTCTCTAACCTGAACTGGATTTTTCTCTTGGAAAATCCAAAATCCAAATTTTTTGACCTTGAATTCATATAGGTGAACTGTTGTTATCTTATATTTTTAAGAGCTAAACCTCTATACCAATGGCTTCCCAATTCTAAATCATGCTACATGGACTCCGACCATTCTACTTCTTCTACTCTCCTTTATATATTGTCTTTTATTATAGAACAAATTTCTTGAGGACAAGGACTGTCTTATTTTGTGGTATTTGTATTTCCAGCACTTCTCTCAATGTCTGAAATGTAACAGGAATCTAATAAATGTTCCTACATTTAGTCATTTAGTAAAATGAACTATGTTCCACTTATATCTTATAATAAATGTCTTTTATAGGCACCGCACCATAGTATGGTGAGAAATATACTGGGCTAGAAATCAGAAAACTTCTTTTAGACCCAGTTGTAGAAATAACTAGGTCTATGATCTTGACAATAATTTTCCTTTCAATGAATGTTTCTTCTTCTATATAACGAGACAGCTGGACCAAATCATAGCTCTATAGTTTCTTCTAGAATTCTATGAATCACCTGAGCAGCATGTTGGCAGAAAGAGCTAGAGATTCTTCATAGTGTTCTTTATACATTACATAATGGTATCGATGAGTTAGAAGTAACTGCAGAAACCATACTTGTCTACTGAAAGATATTCAATCTTCTGGAATACACTTGGAAATAGTCTTTTAGCATTTATTTAAGAATTTCCATTCAGATTTTTGTCTTGTAGTTGGTCTTCATAATAGTTTTAGATAGCTCTAATTATTAAAACATTTTCTTACATTCATTCTAAATCATCCTTTTGAACTGCTGCCAGTTTTTTATACCTCTGTTTCCCAGGACCAAGAGTGACAGGTCTAATCCCTCTTCCATAGAATTTACAAACTGACAATCAGTATCATATGACCTTATGACTCCATGACCTCAATAAATTTCTCCATTCTCATCTTCTTTTATGTCCTCACCAGATTATTAATACTGTTTCTGAAATATGTTACTCAGAATGAAATATAATATTATAGAAGCATTTGATGGGATTGGTGGGATTATTCTTGAATGTAGGGCTAGGCATTTCTTTTTAAATTAAATTAAAACAAATTTATGGCTTTTGAAGAAGAAAAAGAAGTTTTCACTTAATGTACAGCAACCCATATCTTATGAAAATTAACTCCTGTGAGTCTGAAGGAGAAATTAGAGAAGGAGCAGAATAGAGACTGAGAGACCAGGTAGGAATCCACTTCAATAGATGAGGCTGATGGGGTACTACGTAGGGTGATAGGAGGTAAGTGAATAGGAGGTAACAAATGGGAGACCAAAGAGGCAGTGCTTAGATCAGCTTTTTTGTGGGAAGATCTCAGCTACTTTTAGAGTATTTGATAAGTCTCAAGGGAATGGTCAGACATTAGAGGAAAAGAAAATGTCACAAGACAGATTTACTCTAGAGAAGAGAAGATGGCTTAAAACTGAATCTGAAGATTTCAGCATCTTTTAAGACATACACAAAATCTTTCACTTCAGTATTTTTCTTTCTGAATTTGCAAAGCAAGCATTTGAAATAACTTGGAAAGTTGTTTTTCTTCTCCCACTTTCATTCTCCTTTTCTCCCTCCAAAATAACCTCACAGTACTCCAAACAAAAAGAAAAAAAATAATCTGCCTTTTCTATATTCTTTGTGTTCAAATCTTAGTATTATTGGAAATCATGGTATTGGTGTGCAGAGTGATATTCAAAAATCAAGACCTAGACAATGGTGCTTTTTCCAATATACTCCTTATATCTTTCCTGTGATTTGTGGATTTGGATGCTGTTTGGATTTATTCTTCATATCTGCTTCAGTACACATTCTATAATAAGTTAGTCTGGCTATTTTGTTTTGCTGTGCTTAGCTTTGTAGCAAGTTTTCATCATATGTGGTCTAGTCAAGGCAACAGACATTGATATCCACCTACTAATAACTATAGGACACTGTGCTAAATAGAATAAAAATACATGTAGAAAGAATGGGTACTCCAGTTCTGAAATTCACACATTACACTTACTTTACTTTGCAGTGATAACAAAAACAAGACAAAAATCTTAACAGTTCTGTTTTCTCTTTGTTGTTAATTATCATGGTTCAATTAATACAAAATAAAATTCCTATCCTTTTATTGAGCCTCTTTTCTTCTTGGCTTTTACCATGAACATGAGTTCATTATGAACTTTAGCATAAAGTCCTTGGTTCATAGGACTTTGTCACAATCATATTTTTCTTCTGTTATTTACGCTCTCTTCTCTTTTCTGTACAGTTTTTTAAAAACGTAAATTGGTTAGAGAGTTCCTTGTGCAGCCATATCCATACTTCCACCCTTCCCTTCTTACTGTAATCATTATGCTTTGCGCGCTCAGAATTTAATTTTTGAAAATCTGTCACCTTTTTTGGCCTGATTTTTTTCTAAAACATAAGGGATCCTACCTGTTTTTTCCTCTGAACCCCTTGAATTTTGCATTGTAAAATTTCGGAGTCTGTGTTATTCTACGCCAAGATTTCTGCTCTTTTTTAAAAATTACAAATTCCAGGAGGGAATGGTTACCTTTTTGCAAGATTCCCCTCATTGCCACACTAACAGCCAGTTTCTCCCTATTAATAAAAATGAGTTAAAAACAAAATTTTTCCTTTTGGGTTTCTTGATTTTACAAGGATCTGATCATCTTTAAGGTAAATCAAGAATTTATTAGTCATCCTGCTTTTGACAGAGAGAGGGTTTCAGCGTCTGAGTGGATAATTGAACCACTATCACTATTACATTATATATTTGTGTTAGGATTTCCCAAACTCTTCAACAATTTCCTTTTTTCCCCTCTTAGCAATAGGCTCTATAGCATAATAGTGTCATTTATATTCACTAAAAATGTGCATACACTTACATTTCAAAAAGAAAACTATTCTCTCTATATATTATTATCGCAAGTTCTTTATTGACATAATTTATTAAAATACATATGCAAAGATTTTTGTGGCAGCCCTTTTTGTAGTGGCAAGATACTGAAAACTGAATGGATGCCCATCAATTGGAGAATGGCTGAATAAATTATGGTATATGAATGTTATGGAATATTATTGTTGTATAAGAAACGACCAGCAGGATGATTTCAGAGAGGCCTGGAGAGACTTGCCTGAACTGATGCTGAGCGAAATGAGCAGAACCAGGAGATCATTATACACGGCAACAACAAAACCATATGATGATCAATTCTGATGGGCGTGGCTCTCTTCAACAATGAGATGATTCAAAAAAGTTCCAATTGTTCAGTGATAATGAGGGATACATACAACTTAGCTTGCATTTTGTTTTTTCTCAAGTATCCCCCACCCCATTTTTTTATCTTATTTTTCTTGTGCAGCAAGATAACTGTATAAATATGTATATGTATATTGTATTTATCATATACTTTAATATATTTGACATGTATTGGAACACCTGCCATCTAGGGGAAGGGGTAGGGGGAAAGGATGGGAAAATCTGGAACAGAAAGTTTTTCAAGGGTCAATGTTGCACAATTACCCAGGCAAATGTTTTGTAAATAAAAAGCTTTAATAAAATTAAAAAATACATACACATACATATTTCACAAAGAAAATCATTCTATATTTCACTATCATAAATGTCTTATTCTCATAAATGTTAAAATGTTTATTAGAATCCACTTAAAGAAATTATTGAGCTCTTTAATCATGTTTCAGATGAAACAATATTTTTCTTCCTTTTTTCCCTACTTTATTTTCATTTCATTTTCCCCTCAATTACCTGTAAACAAAAAAATAATAATATTCTTTTTAAAAAATCTTTGAATCCCAAATGCTTTCTCTCCCCAACCCCTCCTTTAGAGCATAGTTTTACATAGATTATGCACATGCAGTCATACAAAATATTTTTGCTAGACAAGTTGCAAAATTAAGCATAGACCCAAAAAAGGAATAATAAAGTTTACAAGTATGTTTTAGTCTGTATTCAGATAGAGTACTTTCTCTGGAAATGGATAGCATTTTTTATAATTAGTCCTTCAGAATTGTCTTGGATCATTGTATTGCTGAGAATAGCTATCATTCACAATTTATCATCACACAATATTAAAATATTGTATGTTACAGTGTGTACAATATTCTCCTAGTTTTGTTCATTTCACTTCACTCATGTTCATGTAATTCCTTCCAGGTTTTTCTGAAAGTGTTCTGCTTGTCCTTTTTTATAATACAAGAGTATTCCATCAAAATCATATGCCACAATTTGTTCAGCTATCCTCCAGTTATTGGACATCCCTTCCATTTCCACTTCTTTGCCACCACAAAAAAGCTGCTAGACATTTTTATATATTGGGGTCCCTCTCCTTGTCCTTTTTCTTTGATCTCTTTGGAGTATAGAGCTTGTAAAGAATATGTATAGTTCTATAGTCCTTTGCTTATAGTTCCAAATCGCTCCCCAGGATAGTTGTATCAATTCACAGTTGTATCATCAAAAGTGCATTTTTGTCTCTATTTTCCCATATTACTTCCAACATTGGCCATTTTTATGTCATATTAGATAATCTGGTCAGTGTGAAGTGATATGTCAAAGTTTTTTATTTGAATTTCTCTAATCAATAATTATGAGATCATTTTAATATTCCTATAGATAACTGATTTTTTTTTATCTGAAAACTGCCTCTATATCCTTTTACCATTTGTTAATTAGGGAATTACTTATATTCTTATAAACTGACTCATTTCAAAAATTATGCCTTTATCAGATATTTTCACTACTAGTTTCCTGTTTTTCTTCTAATTTACTCTCCTAATTTGCTTATGATGTCACCCTTTATGTCTAAATCATATACCCATTTTGACATTAATTAATTTTATTCTTGTGATGTTTTTAAAAGAGATAGTTGTACATCATGTTTTCTCTAGTTTGCTTCTTGCTTTTTTTTTGAAAATAGAATGTAAAATCTTGATTTACAATAAGATTTATATATAAATGTAAGACCTTGTGAAAATGATAGGAAAACGGGGCAGCTAGGTGGCGCAGTGGTTAGAGCACCAGCCCTGAAGTCAGGAGGACCTGAGTTCAAATCTGGTCTCAGACACGTAACATTACCTAGCTGTATGACCATGGGCAAGTCACTTAACCCCAATTGCCTCAGCAAAAAAGCAAAAAAAAAAAAAAAAGATGGGAAAAATGTGATATGTTTCTCCAAGAATATACACAAATTACAGTAACTTCATTGATTAGGAATCAGTTCAGTGTGTCTGATGATTGCAGAAATCAATTCCTTCATTGTTAATGAATTTTTAGGTCAACGTGAATTATATACATATATGACATAATATGTTTATAAATACACGCATACATATAAACATTTATGTTTCCCAAAAGAATACTAGTTCTTTGAGAAAAGGAACTGTTTCAATGTTTTCTTTAATATATGCTTTTGGATGGGTTGACTGATTGATGTTATTAGAAATTGTTATTTGTTGTTTGTAGGTACTGTTAAAAACTTCTCATGAAACTGAATAGAGTTTAATTTCACAGACCCAAGTCTTTGCAGATATATAATTAAGGTACAGGTCCTATGTAGGACTTTGATTTAACCTGAAACTTGAAGATAGGTGAATATTATGTCAAATCATAAAAGGACATAAAAGCCTCAATTTTATTGTCTACTTCTTCCATGAACAATGTACAGTATAATTAGGTGTTCAACAGAATTCACTGATGTTCTGAATGAACATGTAAACTTCACATCCTCTGATTTCAATTCAAAAGAAATTGCCTTTTGAATAATGACTCACAAATCTACATCTTCCATTTTGATTGCTTTCACATACTTTGTTCCAGATTTTTTTTTTTTTTCTGGCTCTTAGTCATTTCTACGCAGATGACTTTTATCCTTTCAAATTGATTATTTATGGCTAGGAATCAAACATATTCTTCTGCCTTTCTTGTTCCTTGACCTCTGACTCTTTTATTTCTGTTAAAGGTATCATTATGTCTCTGGAATGAAAATGTCTGAATCTTTGAATTCTGAAAGACAGTGAAATACAATGGAAAGAAATAATGGCCTGAAGATCAAGATATGTTTTTAGACTTGTTCTGTTACTGACTACCTGTATTGCACTAGGCAAGTCAAATGTGACAACACTTCTGCTCCTACTCCTACTCCTTAACATCTTATCTCCTACTAGAATTGCCCTAAGGATGCATTCAGTGAGTCTACAGGTGAGTTTACTTACTAACACACTATTAATCAATTACTAAAAACATCATTTTATTCCCTTGTTTACTAATTCCTTGGGCATTAATCATAAAAGAAAAAGTGTAGAATAGTGACTTGTCATAGTACTATTTGTATTTAAATTCCTTCATTTAGTAGACATTCTAGTATTCTTATTTTAATAATATCAACTGTAAGCATTTAAATAGTTTAAATGATTATATGTGATTAATACATAACCATTTATTATTAATATGACTATATAGATATTCAATTACCTAAAGACATGAATATAAAAATATTTTTATCGAAATAGTTCCATGAAGTAGGTAATGTAACTATTCCTATTTTTAAAGATAAGGAAATTAAGACTTGAAGTAGTTAACTGGCTTAGTACCCATCAGCTAATAAGTACTTGATTTCAGAACCCAAATAGGTTTGTCTTCTAAGTGCAGTACTCTATCAACTCTATCACATTGTTTCTCAATTAGCCTGTCTGAGATTGTTTACTCATAGATACAAAAAGCATTTAAGTGCTTACTCTTTGTTAGGCTTTGTGCTTATCTATAAATCAAAGAAATTGATTATAGCTGGACTACTTTCCATTTTAAAGCTGTGATTTTTTTTTGTTTTTTATTTTTTTTACTGCTCCTCTTCCTTTTCCTCTCTATACCTCTCCCATATCACCCTTCAATTTCTTTTCTTTTACACTGGATCCAGATCCCTTCCTTTGTATTTCTATTTCCAGCAGTCCCAGGCCGATCTTACTACTTAGTTTTCTGAAATAGGCTGCCTACACATCTTCTCCTTTTGGTCTCCATTTCTCACCCATGCAACTTGTCCTTTACCTATTATCAAATGAATCTTTCTACAACACTGCTTTATTCAAATCACTGCCAGGCTCAAGAGAATCTACTTATTTTTCATTGACTGTGGAACAGAGTTCAAACCTCATAGGTTTGAACTTCAAAGCCTTTCATGATATATCATCAATCTACTTCTCCAGTACTACTTCCCAGGATTCTATTATCAAATGAGATACTATATGAAAAGCATTTTGTCAACCTTACAGAACTATTTTACTTTAGCTTTTATTATTAGGTGGTAGCTGGGTGGCTCAATGGATAAAGCACTGGACCTGAAATCAGGAAGGCCTAAGTTCAAGTGTGCCCTCAGACTAGCTATGTTACCCAGGTCAAGGGTTACATTTAACCTTTGTTTTCTTTTATCCATTGGAGAAGGAAATGGAAAATTAATCCAGTTATCTTTACAAAAAAACCAACCAACAAACATGAACAATATGGTCCTTGAGGTCATGAAGAGTCAGAAATGACTTAAGAACAGCAAGCTTGTCATTATTGCACAATTCCTCTAGTCTAGTCAAATTGTTTCACTTGGAGTCTCTTAAACAATTGTTCGTTAATTGTTAATTGTTCATATCTATTATATACCAAGCAGTGTGAGAGGTGTGAAGTAGCCTGGAGGTTCAGTGGATAGAATGTTGGACTTGGGAGTTAGAATGAAGTACTTTCAAATTCTGCTTCAAACACTTAACTGGTTATGCAACAATAGTAAAACCATTTTCTGCTTGTTTCCTAGAAAATGGGTACAACAAAAGCATCTACCTCATAGAGTTGTAGTCAGCTTAAAATGAGGTGATTTATAAAGAGCTCTGCAAGCCTTAAAGCACTGTGTTAATGACAGCTATAATTATACCACAACAAAAGTAAAACAGTGTTTATTATCAAGAATCTTACCTTTTATTGGAGTGAAGACCAATGTAAATAGTAAATCATAAGAACAAATACAAAATATACATACTAGCAATACCCTGGGAAGGGAATGAACAACTGGAGATGTCTATCGAGGCAGATTTCTTATATGGGGATGTGTTTGAACTGAGATTTGATGAAAGATGGGGAGTCTATAAAGAAGTGAAGAGGGAATTCTTTCTTAGCTTGAGGAAGAGCTTGTGAAAAGTCATGAAAAAATGAAAGGTGGAGTGGGTGTAAGGGCTTGTGAATAAACCAATTGGGCTTTACATAGCTCAGCTCCCATTTTTGCTATAAATACTTCCATGGACACTCTAATGTCAGTGGAGCCCTGCCTTCTTTGAGTTTATTGGTTATGACTCTTCATCTTCAGAGGTCCAAAATGACATTGTTATATTAAAGTCAAGTTCTAGTGTGTCTGATTGTGGCTGATTAGAGCTCAGAGTGCTCTGCCACAGGTCGGACACAAATAGTCCATGGGAATATCTGGAGTAACTTCTCTAATTTTGGGCATCTCATGTTTCTTCTGAGGTAATTCAATTCTGCTTTGCCATGAAGTCCAGCTCCTTCTCTGATTGGGGCATGCTCTGCTGGGCGGTCCAGGACCAATATCTCCCTGGCCACACAATCCTAATAACATCCTCCAGAGATACCTTGAGAGTATCCTTGTGGTTGCTACAATGTTCTTTCTCCAGTATATGTTTATAAAGCTCATCAGATGTGTTGTGACATATACTTTGTTGCTTGGATAGTTATTTAAGATGCTGTATATACATCCTTCTAGGTAAGTCCTTGAGGGAAGGCTCTGTTCTTTCCTCCCTATGTATCTTTTTGTAGCAAAAGCACTGTGACCTGTTACAGTAGCTGCTGGCTTCCGTAACTCAAAATGTCTTGGTGGAGGATGCTGCATGAACTCAGTATTTTTATGTCTTTCTGGCCAGTGTCACTGGGGATGAGAAATTTAAAAAGAAAATGATTTCTAATAATCTGCATGCTCTCCTGTGTGTGAGAGCCTTCATCAGCATTCTGATACTAGGTAACTCTCTGCAGACTTTGATGCAAGCAGATTAAAAGATGTGACTATGGGTTGTTAGAGTGAATATGTCATTTAGGCAAATGTGACCAAGGAATTGTGAGAATTTGTTAGTATCTGTAGCCTCAAGTCAGTAAATTAGGGCTTTACTTTTTGGTGCTTAATTACCAGGAAAAGGTAGACAGCTTTAGTTAGGACACAGTATGACTCTTGACTTGGGGCAGCTTAGATAATGATCCTGTGTTCCCATTTTCCCCTTCCTGCTTTAAAAATGGGGAAATGTTTTCTTCCCTAAGCATCAGGAGGAGTTCTTACAGGTTGAGATATCGTAGGAAAGAAAAAAATCTTTTTCTCTAAAATACTACTGTGGAGTTGAACAGTTCTCCAAGCTCAAGTCTCAGGCTGAAAGGATGAAAGAAATTACTCTCATGTGATGACATATTAACTGTGACTTTCAGGGAAGTTTGGAGATAGGAGGTTGCCAAGGCTCCTACATTATAAAATATTTATAAATTACCTCTCTTGATTTACCTTTTCTAGGACAACTGTATGTGCTCCAAAACTTGCCATGACTTGCCTTTATCTTTATCTGATTTTCTGCAAATCTTTTAGGCAAAGAAGCATTTTTAAAATTGAAATAAGAATTGTACCATGAAGTCAGAAGAAGTGGAGTCAGATCCCACTTCTATCACTCAGTAACAATCAATTAGAGAAACATTTTGGAGTTTTAGTTTCCTCATATGTTGAATGGGGAAATAAGTCTTACATCATTGATCTTAAAGGAAAGCCATAAAGAAAAACTAATGGATGTGAAGTTGTATAGGTGCTTATAAAGCTTGAAACAGTATGTGTGTATAAAACTATACATATATATGCTGCATTTATATCTATCTATAATATATACATATATTATATATAAGGCATATATCACATATGTATTACATGATATTTTCTCAATTATATGTTTAGAAAATATTAGCTTTAGTCTATTCTCTTTTATTATACTTCAACTTTCTCCCTGAGGAGATTCATTAATGGATGACCTATAATTATATAAAACAACTAGCCATTCTCTTTTATTTATTTTTTTTAAGTGGCACCTGGCTAGTATCATACATCTGGAATTCAGCTGATGTTAGATACACATTTAAATCCTTCTTTTAGAGGACATTTTGTTGATGTTTTAGTACAGAAGAAGATGCATGATAATAATGAAAAACTGATCTTGAGGACTGGATTTATTTATTTTTATTTCCCTTTTGAAAGTTTTTCAAAATCTTTAAATTGACCATATTTAGCTCTGTACCTGAAAAAATGTCTTGTTCAAATCTTTTTGAAATTTTCTCAATTTTTAGTGTCCTAACAAGAATGGATTCATTTTTTAAAACTTTTATAAAATTCTATTTATCTCCTTGACTTTTTTGCTTTTTCAACTAGTTCTGATAGAACAAGGTTGAAATCCTCTACTATTATAGTTTTGCTGTCTGTTTCTTCTTGCAGCTCTCTTAACTTCTCCCCTAGGAATTTGGAAGCCATACCACTTGGTGCATATAAGTTTAGTATTGATATTACTTCATTATCTGTGGTATGCTTTAGCACAATGTAGTTTCCTTCCTTATCTCTTTTAATTAGCTCAATTTTTGATTATATTCCAGTACTCTTAAAATAAAACTCAGGAATTTGTCAGTCTTTATTCCTGGAAAAGCTGAGTTGTCTAAAAGACCTTTATAGATTTTTTTTTCTTTTCCTCCTTCAATAGCAAGCCCATCTTTCTTGGTGGAAATAGACTACAATATTTTTTTTTGGAGCACATATTTTCTTCTTTGATCCCATCATCTATCATCCTCACTTTCCTTTGTTAAACTGTCTTTAAAATATAATAGTCTTTTTATTTGCTCAAAATAATCCATTAAATGAATATTCTTTTGTTAGTTGTTTAATGTTATTTATTTCTTAGACTGTTTCTCATAATTGATTTTCATATGCAGCTATTAAACTGCAATTATTTGTTACAATGAACATTATTTCCTTAACAGATTAACTATTTCTAGGAATCTTGACAATAAAATACATTATAAACAATTTAAATGATATTGATATCTGCATATATAACTATTTTATTATGAGCATCCTTATCTGATTAATTTCATATTTTTGACTGGGTTTGAGTAGAGAATCTTGGGACTAGTTGATATGCTGGCATTATCCATTGACATTAAATGTTCTAAAGAGATCAAATAGCCCAGGTGGACCAAGCATATATGGAAGAAATGACACTATAGCTGTGAAGGCACCAAAACTTTCATATACAGTGTGTCCAAAGGAGCAAAAAACATAAAAGGCAAGGGAAAAGCTCAAGTAATATTCAATAACCAATCACATCTTGGCCATCTTAGCAAAGATCAAAAGGCATATAAGGCACATGATTGATATGATGCTTATTTTTTGTTAATGATGAAAAAAATTTGACTCAGTGGAACAAAATGCCAATTTATAGGTCCTATTTCAAGAGGGCATTTCCATCTATAAATCAAGATTATTCAGAATTCTTTGAAATAAATAGGAATAGGAATGATCCCTTTTAATAACCTTCTGATAATAAAATCAGACAAGGAATGAAGCACTACTATATGTTCACCAAGAGTATTTCCTCTTGAGATGGAAGAGATTAAATACTGAGTCAGGTTAAAGAAAGATTCCCCAAGAGGTGAAAGAAGGGAAATGGAGAAGAGGGAAAAATGGGAGGAAAAGGTGAAAGAGGAGACAAGAGATTTTTTTATGCTCCTTTGATATTTACAAAGAGCTTTACATTACTCCCTAACTTATTCCTCACAACAATCCTGTGAGTTAGATATTATTATTGGTCCCATTTTACAGATGAGGAAACCAAGGGTGAAAAAAGTTAAGTGACTTGCCCATGATCATTGCATTAATGATCAAGAATTCAGGTACTCATCTTCATTTGTAGAGTGAGCTCCATGTCAGGAGCTCCATCAAACCAAGGAATTCTTTCCCCCATCCCATTCATATATGTTTTCAAATAAATGTACATATATATATATGTATGTATATTTATGTAACATCTATTTCTTGGTACTTTTAACACAAAACATGTTTCCACACATAATACACTTCCATATATGTATTCAGTGTATATATAGACATATGCATATCATAATAGTGATGATGTTAATAATAGCTACCATTTTATAGTATTCACTCTATGCCAGGCACTGTGATAAGAACTTTACAATTATTATCTCAGTTGATCTTCACAACAGCTCTGTGAGGTAAGTGTTATTATTATTATCCCTACTTTACAGATGAGGTTATTGAGAAACAGAGATTAAGTGATTTGTTCAAGAAAATAAGTGTCTGAGGTTGGATTTGAAATCAGGTCTTCTTGAGTCCTAGTTACTGTATCATACAAAATGCATGTATATTTGAGATTTCATTTAATTGGGCCATTTAGAAGAATATTTGGGACAAAAAAGATTATGACTAGTAAAGGGGTTGATTAAACCATCTATTCACAATAGTCTTGATTTGATTGTGTGTGTGTGTGTGTGTGTGTGTGTGTGTGTGTGTGTGTAGTTTTCTGTTGTGGAGGAAGAGATTGAAGCTGAAAAGAACTTAAGAACTGAATTACTTGGATTGCCCATATTTTTCAGCATCCCAAACTCATCTGGTAGCTTGTACCTGTCCACTTCCCTATATGAGTGTGTAAGCCTAGAATAGGAAGCTGCAGGAAGATTTTTTTCCCCAGACCTATGGAGATAGGTGTAAAGCAAATTTTACACTGTTAGCACATTGACAGAATCTCACTTAGGTCAGCAAAAGGCTGCAATTTTGAAGTAACATCGATCTCTGGGACCAAGAGATGAAACACTGAATCTCCAGCCCATCCACAATCCCTCAGTAACCTCTACAGCTGTTGATTCAACTTGGGATGCTGTTAAAATCGAAAAGGAATAGAAGTCAGAATAGGAAGTGGTCGTCTCTAAGGTGATTTATATTCAGTGTTTTACAAATATTTTTTCACATTTTGTTCAGTGAACAAAGAAAAGACTGAACTGAGATAAGGAGTATTGGAGAATGGGAGCATGGTGGGGAGGGGGGATTTAACATCCAGTTGTTTTTGCAATGTTTAATATGACACAGCAAAAATGAAACATCTGTCCCAAGACAGCAGAAAATTCTTGGCTGTGCTTTTGTTACTTTCATTTAAGAGGAGCTGCTGAGGCTATGGTCTGAAAGACCCAAGACAGGAAATCCTTCTTCCACCCCTAGAAAATCCTCGCCTTTGTGAATTTTTCATCTTCCTTCCCTTCTCCTGAAATTCCAAATAGCTCTCTAGAGCCAAGATACCTGGAGTTTACAGAGGGAGCGTCTGCAGATATATGGGGTTGATTTTTTCCCAACCAGCTCCTCTAAGAATTGTGAAAAAAAAGCTTTCCCTGAAGAATTTTTATAGCCTTCTTTTCTTTGAGACCATGCTTCCTCATCACCATAGACAACTACAATAGCTGCAGATTGGAAAAGAATAGGAAGGGGAGCAAAGCAACCATTTATCAGAAGCCTTCTCAGTTGCCTTATGGCTTTTGTTGCCAGGGCAAGATAATGGGTTTTATTCCTGATTTTGTCAAACCATATCCCCTTAGGCATCCATCCCTCTTTCCAGTGCATTCCCTGTGTGTGTGGGTCTGAATCATTTCCCCACATATCTGTCTAATTTCCATAGTCTATAAAATAACACAGGTGTTACTTCAGTTAATACAGATTGGAAGCTTGGGGGGAAAGTGATAAAGAATCTAGTGGGATTAAAACTCCTAGAAAAGAAAGTATTATTCATTTGTTTGTTATTTCCTTAAATGGAAGAGAACAATATTGCTATTTTCTGAAAGAAATTCTACATTAAACATAGGGGGAAGCAAATATAACTCACAAAAAGATGATTTATATTGGTGATTAATTTTGGACAGGTATCTGGCCACTGGAGAAAGTATTGGCACAGTAGTTTTAAAATGGGCTAAACAGCAGAGACAAGCAAATAAATATCAATGAAAAAACCTACCCCCTCTGTAACTGGCTTTATATGGGATAAAACCAACTGGCTGATGTGGGCTAATTAGAGATCTTCCTTGCTTCCTCCTGACATCATGGGGTACCAATGGAGTACTCTGACCATCCTCCTTTCATCTGTAACTTTTGTCCTACCATCCATATTTCTCTCCTTTCTACCATATAATTCCTTGATGCCATCCTTACGCCTGTTAGTCCTTGGAGCTTACTCATAACTTAACATATCATGCACTTTTCTGTTGCCCTCTGTGTGAATGCTTACCTTGAATTCTTCGGGTGCAGTAGTGTTTCAAATCTCACCACTATACCACAATATGAATAAAATGTTTACGTTGAAAATATGGGACCTTTGCTGCTAAGGGAACTTGGGTTCAGGAAAAGTGCTTTGCAATTTTCCCCGATCAATCCAGACACATCTGATCCTTTTAAACCATGGGCCAAACTCATTTTCCATCCATATTGTCTGTGTCTGATACACATACTGTCAAACAAACTATATAGAACATTGATTCAGATCCACATTGATATCTGGGCAATAAATATTCTTTATATATTGTGCTTTCCTATGTGAATAGACTAGCTGGATTCTTTTGAATTATAACCTCTTCCAAGAGGTTCTTCATTATCTTGGGGCTTGATTCAATCAATACAATGCTATCCACAAATGAGAGCCTCTGAAAGACCTCACCACTCTGTGGGTAGCCAGTTGACACAATGACTAGATTATTGAATTTACAATTAGAAAGACCTGAGTTCTTGATCATTATGCAGTGATCATGGCCAAGTCACTTAACCTTTTTCCATCTTTTCCCTCATCTGTAAAATGGGAATAAAAATAACACCTTCCTCAAAGGACTCTTGGGGGATGTTAGGAGCAAAGTAAAGCTATTTGTAAATATTAAAGGAGTATACAAAAATCTCTTTTGTCTCCTCTTTCACCTGTTCCTCCCCATTTTCACCCTCCTCCCTGTTTCCCTTCTTCTTTCACCTCTTAGGGAATCTTTTCTTAACCTGAACTCAGTATTTAGTCTCTTCCATCTCAAGGGCAAGTACTTATATAGTACTGCTTGATGCCTTGCCTGATTTTATTATCAGATTATTAAAAAGGATAATTTCTATTCTTATTTATTTTAAAGAATCCTGAATAATCTTATTTTAAATGGAAACACCCTCTTGTAATAAACCTATACATTGGCATTTTGTTCTGCTGAGTCCAATGTTTTTTCATCATTAACAAAAAATAAGCATCATATCAATCAAGTGCCTTGTATCCTTTTTGATCTTTGTTAAGATGGCAAAGATGCGATTGGTTATTGAATATTACTTGAGCTTTTCCCTTGCCTTTTATGTTTTTTGCTCCTTTGGACACACTGTATATGAAAGTTTTGGTGCCTTCACAGCTATAGTGTCATTTCTTCCATATATGCTCGGTCCACCTGGGCTATTTGATCCCTTTAGAACATTAAATGTCAATGGATAATGCCAGCATATCAACTAGTCCCAAGATTCTCTACTCAAACCTAGTCAAAAATATGAAATTAATCAGATAAGGATGATCATCGTATAATAGCTATATATGCTGATATCAATAACATTTAATTGTCAATAATGTATTTTATCTTCAAAATACCCTGAAATAAGTGATTTGTTAGAGATAACGTTCATTGTAGCAAATAATGACAGTTTAATAGTGCAATCAATTGTGTGAAAATCAATTATGAAAATGTCTAAGAAAAATAATTTATTAAACAACTAACAAAAGAATATTCATTTACCAGATTACTTTGAACAAATAAAGGCTACTACATTGTAAAGCAAGCTTAATGAAGGAAAGCAAGGATGATAGCTTAAGGGCTAAAAGGAGAAAGTATGTGCTCCAAAAAAAGAGATTGTTCTAGGGTATCCCACCAAGAAAGATGTACTTGCTATTGTAGGGGGAAAAGAAAAAAATCTATAAAGGTCTTTTAGACAACTCTGCTTTTGAAGGAATAGAGACTGACAGATTCCTGAGTTTTATTGTAAGAGGACTGGAATATAATCAATGGTTTCTCTACAAAGTTCAGGTTACATGTCATCTTAAATACGATGTGAAACTAGTCATATGTTACCTTATAAAGTATACCCATGGCTTAAAGAACAATGGCAGACCTCAAGGTTTGTGCTAAGGAAAAATTGGACAAGTTCTGAGAGAGAGAAAAGCTACCTTGCTCTCAGTGTATCTTTAAAACTGTGGAGATAAGTGGCAGAGATCATTCAAAGGAAACATTGAGAAAGCACATATAAATATGAGGCAAAATCAAGTAATCTGAGGAAAAACATACTAAATCCTCAAAATCAGTCAGAATGAAATGAAACCTGCCAAAAGAATCAAGAGTTAGGAAAGAAGTCTGAAAGAATTTTTTTTGGGGGGATAAAAACTGATACCAGTGGTTACTGCTATTCCTGAGATAATTGTGTGTCTATGCATGTCCTGGGGATTGGTACTGGTCTAGCAAAACAAACAAAACCTTAGAGGAAGTGATCAATAAGGAAAGAAATAGGCCCTTTTGATGGGCATCTTTTTGTTTTTTTTTTTAAAAGGTACTACAACTTAAGTGGAGCTACTTAAGGGATCCTAAATGGACACACAATAAACAAATGAAGGGGTCCAGGGTAATCCAAGATTCTACATTGATGCTGACTCATGGGAAAAGCCCCCCAGGCACTATGGCAGGAGGCAGAAGCTCATTCTGTTCTTGTGACAGACTGCTCCCAGGTTTTGGCAATGCATCATTGTATGTATGGAACTCTTGGTTCCATCTTCACACTGTGTCTAAGGGTAGATCTAAGAATCAGGGTAGTTCTGACATCAAGAGAGAAGGCCAACTCAGGTGTTTTATAGGGAGGTGCATCTGATTTTCCCCAACTCGAAAGTTACAGACAGAAAGATACAAAATCATCTAGGAACGTTTCTCAATATTAAAATTTTCAATATTAAAATTTAATTTCAAAATTAAAATTTCACTTCAGTGAGTCACTATTATTTTTGTCTGGTCTCCCTCTTTTCCCAGTTTAGCTGATACAGTCAGAGAAACCAAAGGACAGATAATCAAAGTAATCAAAATAAATATGGCAAAGTGGTGTTAAACTAAGAAAAAGTGATTTTTTTATGAAGTTGGTATAAGCTCTTTGAATAATTCTAAAGAGGAAAGGGAATTTGGTGGCAGAAAATTTGGTACTTTTCTGGAGATCTATCAAATAGCTAAGCCCGCTAGCCCAGCAGGGACAAGGAAGTCCAAGCTGAGAACAGTTTTGTGGTGGAAACTATTTTACTTATTACAAAGGCTTGGAATTGGTAAGCAGAAAACATAATTCTTCTTGCTCTCTTCCATGGCACCTAATAGCAGAATTACTCAGCCAATAAGAAATACGCACTTGTTCATCTTTGTCAATAAGTGCTTATTACCTGCTTACTAGAAGGTGCAGTGGATAGAGTGCCAGGTCTGCAGTCAGCAACTAGTTGCATGCCTTTGGGCAAGTCATTTAACCTAGTTTGCTTCAGTTTTCTCATCTGTAAAATAAGTTGGAGAAGGAAAAGATGAAATACTCCAGTTTCTTTACCAAGAAAAATCCAAATAGAATTGTTAAGAGGTGAAAGTGACTGAAAGAAGTCTGATGTGCAAGCTCCATAATAACTGCTAGAACACAAAGAAACCACAAACAAATAAGCCCCTAAATCATAGTCCTTTTTCTCCTGGAGCTCACATTCTACTAGAAGAGACAGCACATAAATAAGTAGGTAGAATGAGATATCTCCTTAGTGTAAGAAACAAAACATGTTACCAAGAACTCCAAACACTTAGTGATGAATGAAAATGATGTTCTTCCAAGCATGGATGTACTCCAGTTGTGTAGAATGGGAGCACAGCAGGTCAAGCCTGTTTTTTGGGTTTTAATTAGTCCTACTTCTTCTTTCAGAATCCTGATCGTTCAGGATCCTTTCCAAGTTACCATTCTCCCTTTCAACGAAAGTAATATATTTTAAGCAAAATGTGACCAGAGCAGTTCTTTCTTTGGTCCTTTGAGCTCCTGCTATTGGTCAGATCTGCATTCTCCCAATCCTTCTTTGTCCAATAGGGAAACTCCCTCTCCTTATCATGTAGCCCATCCCTACCTTTAAGAAGCTTACATTCTTATGTTCTTTTGGAGGGAAGATGACCTAAGGAGGGGAACAGCAAAGTCCAGAGGTCTCCTATTCAATCTAAAACCTCCACTTCAGATTATTCGTGGATGATCTTGTGGATTTCAGTTTTCCAATTTAACTTTCATTCCTCCAATTTACTTTTCATAGTTGTGGAAACCCAATGTCCTTTCATTTCTCACATTAGTAAGTGATAGATAATCTTAGAGAGAAGGAACTGGCAATTTTAGTTAAGAGCAGGACTAAGGGAAGTCCTCTTGTAGAAGATAAGGTTTGACTTCAATCCTGAAGGAATCCAAGAGGTAGAGTGAAGAGGGAGAGCATTCCAGGCATGGGGGACAGCCAGAGAAAACATATGGAGCAAGGAGATGAAGTATCATGTCAATGGAACATCAAAGAGATAGGAAGACCAGAATGGTAGGAAGGGAAGGAGCAGGTCATTAAGGGCTTTCAAAACCAAACCTGTGCTTTTAGGGTTGTATACAGGAAATAATGAGGAGGAAGCAACAGAGAGTCAAGAGGGTTTCTTGAGCAAGACAATGTAATCATGCTTAAGGAAGATAACTTTATATCTGAGTGGAGGATAGACTACAGGGAAACAATGAGAAAGTTCTTGCAACGGTCTGTGAGGGCCTGCACCGAGGCAGCAATTGGATATCCATCAACTATTTAAAACACCATTCATCACCTTATTTAAAGATAGAAGTGTGAACTCTAAAAAAACCTTATACTGCAACTGGCTGCCCTGTAAAGAAGCCACAGCTGTACTGAACCCACAGCACTGGCACTGGGACCTTCCAGGGAGTTGGTCCATCAAGGGCCATCCCTTGAAAATGTCAGGGTTGGTCCCATGCTGCCCATACCTCAGACTGAGGTGGGGTTCAAATTCAGATTCTTTTGACTTCAAGGCTACCACTATCCAATGTGCAAACTAACTGCCCCAACATAATTCCAAGGTTCCATCCATCTGATCAGCAATCACAGTGAAAGCAATACCTAACTTCAGTTGATCATCTGAAATCTCATTGTTACAAAAGACTGTCTCTGCTTTTGATCCTCTCCATTGACTCTTCCATCTGATGGGAATGTAGTGTGACAAACTCCTCCCAAAGCCTTTCTTCTTTTTCATATAATATTTCATTTTTTCCAATTACATGTAAAATTAGTTTTCAACATTCGTTTTTGTAAAATGTTGAGTTCCACTTTTTTCTTCCCTCTCTCTCTTCTCTCATACTTTCCCAAGACAGTAAGCAATCTGATAAAGGTTATATGTGTATAATCATTTTAAGCATATCTTTGTCAGTCGTGTTATGAAAGAAAAATCCAAAATCTTATAGTTTTCCATAATAAAAAAACTAAATACATAGTAAAAATAATATGCTTCAATCCACATTCAGTCCCATGGTAATTTCTCTGGATATGAATGACATTTTCCTTGTTGTTTATTGAATTTGTCTTGGATCACTGCATTCCTGAGAAGAGATAAGCCTATCATAGTTTACCATCACGTGATCTTGCTAGTATTGTGTACAATGTTCTCCTGGTTCTGCTCACTTTACTCAGCATCAGTGCATGTAAGTACCAAAGGCTTCCTTAATAAAGGGCTAAGAATTTTTCAGATTGTGCTCCTTTTCTCTTTGCTCCACTAAACCAGCTACAGCCTTGTATAAAAACTCCTTGCAGTCAAGAGCTCTCTTTTCCTGATCTGTATCCTAAGATTAGAACACTATCGGGCACTTAGCAGGAGTTTAATAATTTCTCATTGAATTAAACTGAATTAACTTAAAGACAAAACTATTGGGTTCAAGTCCTGTCACTTTGGAGAAGTCATTTAATTTATTATTCTCAGTTTCCTCATATTGCTCTTTACCAACTTTATTTGCACAATTTGCTATAAAACAAAAAGTAGTAGTGTGCTTTGTCAATGTAAAATGCTGAAGAAATGTTCATTTCTTTGTTGTCTTCTCTTCCTCCTCCTTTCTTATTACATGTTAAATGGAAATAAATCAACAAAATCTCCAGGAATCATAATGCTTAGGGTAACAGGGACTCAGGCTAATTGACTCATTTCCTGGTTAGCTCTGTATTAACAAGAATTAAAAATAAATATAACAGTGAAATCATATCTAATGTAAAAAGATGGCTAGGTGGTATAGTGGACATGGAATTAAAAAGACCAGACTTTGATTTTTGCCTCAAATATGTATGTCATGTGACTTTGGACAAGTCACTTAAACTCTGTTAGTTTAAGTTTCTTTGCTTCTAAAATGGGAATTAAAAATAGCACCTATCTTATAGGCTAGTTGTGATGACCAGATGAAATAATAAAGCAACAAGAATTTTATGACCCTTAAAGGATATGGGTGTCAGTTATTATTGCACATATGGATGTGCAAAAATGGTTGTAGCAGCTCTTTTTGGAGTGGCAATTTCACAACTGGAAACAGGGTGGATGCCTATCAGATGGAGAATGGTTGAATAAGTTATGGTCTATGAATGCTATGGAATGTTACTGTTCCATAAGAAACAAATGGCAGGATGATTTCAGAAAGGTTTGGAGAGACTTAATGAACTGATGCTAAGTAACATGAGTAGAACCAAGAGAAGAATGTACATGACAACAGCAAGATCATGCAATGATCAATTCTGATGGATGTGGCTCTTTTCAACAATGAGATGATTCAGGCCAGTTCCAAGAGACTTACAATGGAGAATGCCATCTACAACAACTGGGGTGGATCACAATACAATATTTTCAACATTTTTATTGTTTGCTTTTTTTCCCCTTTCTCATTTTTGCTCATTTGATCTGATTTTTCTTGTGCAGCATGATAAACATGGAAACATGTATAGAAGAATTGTGCATGTTTAACATAGATTACTTACTGTCTAGGGGAGGGAGTCAGGGGAAAAATGTGCAACACAAGGTTTTGTAAGAGTGAGTGTTGAAAATATATGTATATATTTTGAAAATAAAAAGCGATTATTAAAAAAATCCTTGAAAATTTGAGAGGCTAGTTTCTTTATTTAGAAAGCATACAACTTTAGTGCAAATTTTAAGGTCATGATCATATGAAGGAAAACTTTATGATTGAAGTGGTGTTTAAACTGTTCTTTAAAAGGTTTGTAGGAATTCAGCAGATGAAGAGGTAAGAAGGATATTCCAGGTAAATGATATTATATGCCTGAAGTCAAGAAAACCTAGCATACGTGAATACAGTGAGTAGTCCATTTAACTAATGTGTAGAAAGGAGAGGGAATAAAATGCACCTCAAGAACTGACCATATGATTAGTGGTTGAGAGCAATGACCCATCTCTGAGAGACACTGCCTATGTTGGGCACCTTAGGAAACATAATTTTTCCTACTCTTCATTTTTGGAATTTATTTTTCTAATGACACTCCCACTGATCTCAGTTATTCATTTGAGTTCTTGCTAATAGTCTGCCCTAAAAACTGAATG
The DNA here is from genome assembly GCA_023553655.1 of Myrmecobius fasciatus. NCBI lineage: Eukaryota > Metazoa > Chordata > Mammalia > Dasyuromorphia > Myrmecobiidae > Myrmecobius > Myrmecobius fasciatus. The sequence continues at coordinate 369,172 of JAJPUD010001569.1, forward strand.
ACCCCCTCAATCTCTGTAATTGAGGGTTTAAGTTATTCAACTTATAGTTAATCATGACTTTGTGCCTTCTTATGAATTTACAATGATTAAAGCAATTTGAACTTCAGAGACTAATTTCATATTAGAAATGACTATTTCATTTATTTTCTTTAGAATTGTTTGGTTTCTGGCATTTTTAATTAGCAAAATGCCCTTTGGGAGAAACATTTTGGTCATATAATGACAAGGGGGACTAAGGGCCTCAGCTTTCACATTTGTTTGATGACCATCTGTCTTTAGAATTGCATTTTTACTCTTGTATTCCTTCTATATAGCCATAAGCACAGCAAATATAAATCATTTCATCCAAATAGAAGAAACAAATGGAAGTTATTTCAATATCCTAGATAAGATAAAGCCCAAAGAGCAATGAATAGTGGATATATCCATATGGGGGAAACTCCTTTCCCCCCATAATCCCATATCCTTGCTAAAGGATCCTCTATGGTTATTTTCACTTCATGCTGGTCACTAAAGACAGTATTTTATTAGAAAAACTGCATTTTTAATAGAGGGGATCTCACAAATCAACATGTCACAGCATTGTGATTAACATATTGTGACCACCCTTGGGGGCAAACACCTGATTATGCTTGTCAATGGATTCATAAAAATGCCACTTGGCTTGAAACCTCTTGACTTTGTCCTGAAGAGAGTGCTCCATGTTTCTGTCCTTGATCTTAATGAGAGAGGGGACAGGAAAAAAAATAGGATACAAGTCAGATGTGTTGACTTTTGCCAACTCGCCATTCTTCCAAGTGCCCCGTAACAAGAAGTAATGACATTAATCACAGACATTTCTATAATTTTAAGTGGTTTACAAACAGTAATAACTCACCTTGACATATAACCTTAAGGCTAACAAAGCAGTTACTTCACAACTATCCTGTGAGGTAGATAATAGAATGATTCTTATTCTCATTTGACAGAGGAGGAAATTGAGCAATACACAGTTTAAGTGACTTGCCTAGAATAATATAGAAAGTCTGTGAATGAATGAACATTTCAAGTGCTTATTATGTGCCAAACATTGTGTTGGGTGCTGTGGTTACAAATACAAGGGAAAAAGAACCCCTTCTCTCAAAGTCCCTATGCCCAAGGGTGGAGAGGGAAAAGTGTGTATATATATAAATATGTATATAATATTATATATATATACATATATGTGTATATATATGTATGTGTGCATATATATATAGAGAGAGACTCAAATGAATAACTAAGATCTGTGGGAGTATCATTAGAAAAATAAATTCTATAAATGAAGAGTAGGAAAAATTCTTTTATATATATAATACACACATATATATATAATACATATATGGTATGCATATGTATATATGTATATGTTTATATTATATATATGTATACATATTTATAATACTTATAAGTATATATATATATGTATAAAGAGAGAGAGAGAGAGAATAAGGATATATAGAATAAATAAAAATGAACAAATTCAAAGAAATATAAACCAGTAAGGGAGGGAAGGGCTTCAAGGAGAGATTGATACTTGGGCTATGATTTGAAGGAATAAGTCTATAAGGCAGAGGTGAAGATGTAATATATTTAAGGCATGAGGAACAGGCTCTACAAATGTATAGAAGAATGAAATGAACTGGTGTATTCTATGTAACAGAGAAAAAGTCCATTGGCCTGAATGGTAGAGTTTAAGAAGAGTCATGACACACTTTCATTCTAGAAACATGAGTTTGGTGTTAGAACTAAGATGAGAAATCCCATCTCCTGAAGCCATGACCAGTGGTCTTCCTACCATTATTACTATACATTAATATCCATATCTAGAACACCAGTCAAGTTTTGGAATCACTGAATTTTAAAACTGACAAATATCTCAGAAATCACCTAGTCAAATGCCTTAATTTTGCAAATGAAGAAATTTAATTCCTAGGGGGAAAAATGACTGTCTCAAGGTATCCCATAGCTAGACCATGACCAAGCTATAGCAAGCCTGTGAAGTCCTTATATTAGGGGCTCAATATCCATGTATCCTTACTGATTGTGTGATCTTGGGCAAGGTCACACACATTTCCTTTCCCTGTAAAATGGGACGGGGGAGAGGAGAAATGAAAAAACAGCCTGAGTTCCTTCTAGTTCAAGATCTCAAATTTTATGATGAGTCATCAATGTTTTCATTCTCATGTGTTTCAATCATTAAAATAAATCCTGTTCATTTCTGCAGAGGAAAACATATATTGTTATTTGTAAATAAATCAAGCTTTTGTTTAAGTGTATGTATACACTTAAACAATGTATATTGTTTGTATATTAATATATACATTCATATGTCATATAATTTATTGGCTTTGTATTTTTCTGTATTGATAAACATAAAGTGCACACATGTGATATACACATATATGCATGTTATAATAAAATATACATATATTTCTTTATATATAGTATACATATATCTAACTGTATATATGTATATATGTGTATTATTTGTATATTTACATATATTTCCCTCCTCATTGAAATTGAATATTAGCTCCTTGTAAGGATGATTTTATCTTTTTGATATGTGTGTGTGTACGCGTGTGCAAGCCACAAACCCTGTTATGTTGTCTCTCATTCTTGAATAACATTCTTTAATGTTATTCAACCAATAACCTGATATACAAATTAGATTTTTTTAAAAGTCTTATGTCTGGTTAAAGGCTAAAGTTCTTAGATCATAGGTTTGGAGCTAGTGTGACATCAAAGACTTTCTAGTCTAACCCCCTTTTTGTATAGATGAGGAAACTTTGGTCCAGGCAGATTAAATCAATTGCTGTGGGTCATACAGGTAAGTCACACATGTAGGATCCTTAGCCAAGTCCTAAGTCCATTGTGCAATAAGGATAGATCCAGAATTATATGCATTTGCTCCCCAACAGTGAATTCTACAAGCTGTGAGTGTATGAGAGAAAGAAGAAATTTGCAGTGGCAAAGGAAGAGGAACTTCAGTATACAGCAATATAATTTCTTGAAAAAAGCTAGTAGTTTAGGGTCCTTAACAACTGTCTCAGGTAGAGGATCTTTGCCTTAATTTCCTTATCTATATAAACGAGTAAATATTTGTATTTATAGTCAGATGAAATAACACGTATGAGCTGTTAGGTATATGCAAATAAGAATGATTTTGTTTTATTGTTTCATGACATACATACCACTTTTTTCACAAGAAAGCTATGAAATAAATAGTAGTAATATTATCATTTTACAGAGGAGATCATAAAAGGGTCAATTACTTCCCCATGACCAGATAAGTAATAAATGACAGAATTAGGAATCAAACTCATTTTTTAAAAAATTCAAATTCAATGACCTATGATTATTTTGTTTTTTCTCATCTTAATATCCAATGAAGCCCAGATATAAAAAGATACTGAGAAAAATTGCTATCATGCTAGATATTTTTAATGATAAGTGTTTAGTAAAAGTTGGTACAGATGAAGAAAATGAATTGTTTTTGTAATTGAATGCAAGAATTGGCATATAAACTTACATGTGATGGTCTATCTGCAAGCACCATTGGAAAAGTTCCAGTAATAGATAAATAGGTATAGTTTGTTTGACTTCTTTTCTTCTAGTTTTGATTGTTTTTACTAAGTTTCTATACTTTGAGACTTTAGTCACTTAATTAGAAAGTTTTGTTTAGGAGACAAAATCAATTAGCAATGCTGTTCTCAAATTTTTGTGCATTAATGTTCTCTCTGAATGACCATAAACAATTATTTTATCCATGATAATGTTTCAAATTCAGTCGACTTTTATTTGTTGACCTTTCAAGGCTATTTAGAAGTTTTGCTTATATAATGTGGGTATTACTACCTGTTAATCTATGAAACAGAGAAAACTTCTGCTACATAATCTTAGAGCCTAGAATTTTCAGGATGACTCCAGTTTAGACAGAGCAAAGACTAATAAGTATTTCATCCTTTTGCACTTTCAAAACAATTCCACTTGATTTCTATATGTC